>CM030364.1:284904747-285423720 GCA_017893485.1 Hemerocallis citrina | reverse complement strand
GAAGAGGTGCCGAAAGAGTTGTCGGCTCAGATGGTTGAACTACCTTTCTCCAGGTATTCGAAGAGGGAAGTTTGCAGATGATGAAATCGACCTCATCATCAGGCTTCATAAGCTCTTGGGTAACAGGTAAAAGTTAAAAGATAACGCTGGTTTCAAGTGCATGTCGATTTTCTTGATGAAATTATTGGATGGGGTGTTTGCATTTTTTTGTTCTTAATTAACAATCTGAGAGCATTTACATCTCAAGTGCCTATTATATTGAACTTGGTATAAAAGTTGAGGATAGTACTGGTAACGGGTCGGGTCGGGTCGGGTAGCTCAATACCCGGACCCGGACCCGGTCAATGACGGGTCCAAATACTGGACCCGGACTCAGACCCATGAAATTCCAGTCCGGGTCCGGGTCCGGGTCCCCACTAAAAATGTTACCCGTTCGCTTTCGGGTCCGGGTCCGGGTCTGGATCCTATTTCTAATTACGAGTCCGGTTCGGTTCCGGGTCTTTAAAGATCATAGGATGCCAATTTAGTTCTTAACTTCATTAGCACATCAACAGAGACCGGATAGTGCAAGACATGCCAATAATGAAAGGTGAAAAGGAAAAGACAAAATAAAGGAGAAAGCAAAGTGATGCCTACAAATAGCTACCCCTATATCAAATGCTGATAATTGTAACAAATAAAGAATACCTTTAAGGTACCCATTGCTAATCCTTCAAGATGCCTGATTCCAGTAATACGAACCCGAACTTGACTACCTTAAACTTCTTCTCAAACTTTGATGCTTCCTCATCAGCAACATCAAAAATCTACAATATCAGATATGATCTGATGGTCAAATTGCGTGACATAACTGCAAAAGAAAAGGTATTTTGAAATTAAAAATGAAGTAAATATACTTACACTGACATATGCAGGTGAAGGCTCTGGAGAGGAAGGGATTTCAAGAAGAAGACCAATTCCTTTATCAACTCTTAGAATTTGTGAATTGTCATAAATATCTCCGGTTTTAACATGCTAAAAAAGAAACTTCATATATCAGTACAAACAAAAAGTCGATAGCAACAATCCCTAATTCAAGAAATAGTTAAATACTTACAGGAGGGAGAGTTTTATTTTGAATTGTCATAAATATCTCCGGTTTGGGGTGTCGGGTGTGAGAGAGAGAGACTGTGAGTACTGATTACTGAAGGGGAATAGGTAGGGATATATTTATATAACGGGTAACGGGTCGGGTCCGGATCGGGTCCGCTTCGTTTTTTGTTTATTTTTCTATGGCGGGTCCGGATCGGATCCGGGTCCGGGTCGGGTCCAATTTTAGGGGACCCAGACCCGACCCGAAATTTCAACGGGTAGTAATTTAGGACCCATACTCTACCCAAATTAGATCGGATCGGTTCCGGTCCAACGCCGGATCCGGGTCGGGTCCGGATCGGGTCCGGATCTCGGGTTTTAATACCAATGCTAGTTGAGGAGCCAACGGATGTTCTATTTAATTACATAGCAAACCCACCGGCCACAATTCTTAGAGCAGAATGAACAGGGTTAGTCCAAAAATTCGGATTGCCCTAGTCAAGTAACAATAATAACAACCGGATTGCAAGTCAAATCCGGATTGCAAGTAACAATAATAACAACCGGAATGTTCTATTTAATAATAACAATAAAAAAAAAATAATAGACTGTGAACTAATGCTCAAACTTAATTGCAAGTCAATCAAATGACAAGAGATAAATTAGACTTGGTGTACTATTCATAGGGTGTACTATTCATATAACACAACCGGATTGCTGTACACTACATGGGGTGTACTATTCATATCCTATTTCCAATCTATATAATAAAACACAAAGAAAGCTATCAAGTAGCTCACATTCAATATAGTTGAAATCAATGGTCCAGATCTAACATCATAAAATATATTTTTCCGTCCAAAAGTTCTCCCCCAAAACTCAAATTCAAATCCCCCAAAACAACTAATTTATTTCTCTCTCTCTCTCTCTTTCATTCTCTCTCTATTTACTTAGAAATTTAAATTTTCAGATTTTAGGTTTAAATTTTCAGATTTTTAATGCATTTTTTTATTGCTTATGTTACATTGAAAATAACAAATATCTCATCAACAGTTAAATTTCATCATTTTCCATACTCAAAGTTCTAAGAAGTTGGATTTACACTCATATTTATAGTTATTTTTCAACATATACTAATGGAAACATGGACTTTTATTTACAACTAATTATTGTTTACCATTCCAACTTGAGGTACATAATTGTTGTTTTACTGTTTACAAGACGTTCATATGATGTATCGTTCCGAAGACGTGCCGTAGGCACGTGCCCATGGGTACAAGGATGAACTATTTATGTCAAGTATGTCGGATATACCACGACACTTTTTTTATTCAGAGATTGGAAATCAAGCCCTTTTGTCCTGTAGCCAGTATGCCCCCAACTACTCTTGTCCTGTTGCAAATGATAATACTCATATTTGAACGTAAAGGGCATCGATACGTGTAATCGTTCATTAATGCCACCAAACGATTTGCTGTCTAGGGACAAGTAATTTAAACACGCGGTCCAAGAACATCCACTGATCGGTAAAAAAAATAGCAAAATGCATATTTTATGTATAGCATTTTAGCATTTGCTGTAGTCGTCGAATGCTATATCATAACCAAAAAAAAAAAAAAAAAATTTGATCACAGAAGCTATAGGAACACATTTTATTAAAAGCTCCATTGCAGAGTTCAGGCCTAACAATTAACGGAGAAGCTATAGAAACGACGAAACTTGTGACTGCATAAGATTCCATTCAAAATGAATCCTAATGATTCATCGGGTGGGATGGCGAAATGAACCAAGAACAGATTGATTTATTGATTTATTCTCACGGTTATGAATTGGCCCTAAGAATAAAGTAGGAAAGAGTCAATATTCGCCCGCGAACCATTCATTTAATATTTAATATTTCCATTTAATTTTTCATTTATTTACTGGTACTGGATTACCAATATTGTCTTGATTCGATAAGAATCCAAATAAGGAATCGTTATAAAAAAAAGATCAATAATTTTATAGTTTTATATATATAATAGATATAAATATACGCGTCTAGCCATATATACAACTAACTTCCTACATAATAAATGATATAGCAATGAATCTCATTACATTACGTAGTTTAGTATTAGTGTATTAGTCCGTCCAACGATTTTAAAAAAGTTTCAATAGTTTTTTAATTAATTAAAAAGAACTTCTAGTCTTTAAAAAAAACTAGAAAATTAATTTTTCCTGGGTCCCCCCCTCCCCCTTCCCTAGACGGATCTTCAAGATCCCCAAGGGCCAAATAATTTTTTTTTCACACTAAAAATTCGATTAAAAATATTTTTTTATTATTAAGACTGAAATTTTCCCTCGGACGGAACTTCGAGTTCCGTCCCTTCAAAAAAATAATTAATTTTTTCTCTCAGACGGATCTTCAAGGATCTTGAAGACCTGTCCTGTATAATATGCATATTCTTATATCCGCATATATAGCACTCTACTGTAGCGAAATCGTCAAAATATGTATGAATAGCAAACGACTGCAGCGCTTCGTTTGCTAAAATATGCATAAAATGGATAAATAGCAAACGACTGTGGATGCTCTTAATAAATATATTTTTTTAAAATAAAAATTTCGGCATTGTAATCTGAAACTTTTTATATATCTATAATCTCTAATATTATAATGGAAAAATGTCTTAGTGTCATTTGCAAATCCACCAAAGCGTGCATTGCTCGTGCATAACTAATATGAAGGAGGTCCCAGGTTCGAGTCCCCACTATGTCATATATTTTACTTTGTTTTTTTAAAAATATATTAAATGTGCATCAAGCGTGTAAATTACTATCTATCTATATCTATCTATCTATAATATAATATATAATCTCTGTATATAATGGGAGAGTTGGAGTTGTAATTTGTCAACAAAGAAACCCGTTCGTTGCCCGTGCAACTCCAACTCCTATTTTTTTTACTTAAAATATTTTTTAATTGGCACGTGCAATGCACGTAAAGTATACATTTTTTATTTAAATTTTTTTAAATTAACACGTACACCGGACGTTTACATCAGAGTTTTGAATTTAATTTTTTATTAACACGTGCTACACACGTCACGTCCAACTCTTAACACATGCCTCGCACGTGCTATATTATATTACTTTAAAAAATACATTTATTAAAACGTGCAATGCACGTGCTGAATACTAGTAACTATTATAATGGAAGAGTTGGAACTGTAAATCTACCTACTTACGTGCAACACACGTGTAACTCCAACTCCTCCATTATAGTCTTCACATTTACTTTTAAAAATATATGATCTTATTTATAATTAAGACATGCATCCCATGTGTAAATTAGAGTTTTTACTTTAATTTATTTTAAAAAATTAATACATGCATCGTATGTGTATATTACTAGTTAATTATGAACGGACAATATACGTAAGTTGGTAGATTTACGAACGACAACTCCAACTCTTTTATTATAACTAGTATTTAACACGTGCGATGCACATTTTAATCAATATATAGTTTTCTAAGTAATATAATATAGTACGTGTTAATAAATACATATTTTTAAAAGTAATTAATATAAAGAGTATAATGGGAGAGTTTGAGTTATACGTGTAATGCATGTAAATTGATAGATTTAAATAAAGTGTATAATGAAAGAGTTGGAGTTGCACGTGCAATGTACGTAAAGTGGTAGGTTTACAAATGACACTAAGTCCTTCTCCCATTATAATTTTCGAGATTAGAGATAGTTACTCGTAATCTGCACGATGCACTTCCTAATCATTCAAATAAAAAAAGGTAAATATTAAGACGTAATCTAGCATCAAACCTGAGACCTCCCTTTACTCGTCACATACTCTTTACAAATTATCCCTAGATGCACCAACTTTTATTTTATATGAGTGACACTTTTGTAAATAATTATGTCGTAAATAAATTTGAACTTTGAGGGTATTATGGTAACAAATTACAGTTGAGTAAATGAATAGTAATATAACTCCTACTTAAAAATAAATGGTTGAGATTAAATAATTGATTGGCTACAAATTACTGTTTGTCTACAAATTATACAACGCAAACTCTCACATTATAGTATTATAAGTATTAGAGATAGAGATGTCTGGATTTGTGACCTAAATGGTTAGCCATCATTGTTAGCTGTTCGGTTCCCTACCAACAAAACCAAAATAAAATAAAATAAAATAAAATTTATGTGACCATTTCCAAATATTATATGGATATTTGATATATATATATATATATATATATATATATATATATATATATATATATATATATATATATATTTTGCAATCTGAAAATTTCCCCCACACTCATATCAGACTTCTTACGCAATTTCTGATGTCAGAGAATTTGCAAGAAAATGGGGTTATAATTTTTGTTGAAGAACCCTGACCAAAATTCTGAAGCTATAGTAATGTTAAGATTTAGTATTTATACCGAGAAAAATCGATCTAGAGTATCATCTTAGCTAACTTAGTTAGAGATATATTTAAAAATTCATATTTTAACTTTCTAAATTGAAAATCTATATGATCTACATCTTAAAAAGCATGCTTTGCATAAAATTTTTAATAGATATCAACAAGTTTTAATTTGTTCATTTAATTATTATGCAACTGAAAAATTAATATCTTATAAAGGTCTACAATTACTTCATTTTTATATGTTAGTAATTTGGTAGAAAAATTTAGTGATTTAGATGCAATGCAATGCTAAACATATAACAGAAAGAAATAATAAATCCATGACAAAGTGTTTGCTCGGTCTAAACTATTTTACTCTCAAAAAATTAATTAAACGGAGAGGCCATGTCATATATATATCATGTTCATGTCAAATATATACTCTTCATGTCACTTTACAGAAATCAATATTTCTTCTTTCAGGTGGTCTCTGATCGCGGGAAGAATCCCTGGCAGAACTGCAAACGACATCAAGAACTTCTGGAACTCTCACTTGAGCAAAAAGCTGAACGACCAACATGAGATGATCAAGGCGAAAGAAGCCATAGATGCCAAAGTCGACGTCCCAATGCATATTGTCAAGCCTCAGCCTTTGAGACTCACATCTTCTAATTTTGAACAAGACAACAATACTATTAAAAACAATGAAGTTAATGAGCATGAAGAACAATGGTGGAATATGAATGGTTCGATTAGTGGTGAGAACCAAGACAAGGAGGTTACTTCTAATTTTGAACAAGACAACAATACTATTAAAAACAATGAAGTTAATGAGCATGAAGAACAATGGTGGAATATGAATTGTTCGATTAGTGGTGAGAACCAAGACAAGGAGGTTAGGCTGCAGGAAACTGAGAATATTGCGCCCATGAGCTTGCAAAATTACAAGTTTTTGTCTGAGACAGAGGAATTGCTTTTTCGGGAAATCATAGATGAAGATCTGTTTTTAGGAGGGGTTAGTGAGTGGGAGAAACTACTTAAGGGTGGTGTTTGTATTGATTGAACGTATATTGATCTCAGGCCCGACCCAAGGCTAAAGCAACCCAAGCTAGGGCTTTAGGCCTAAAAAAAATCTAGATCTTTTATTAGGCCTCAAAAAAAAA
The DNA here is from genome assembly GCA_017893485.1 of Hemerocallis citrina. Taxonomy (NCBI): domain Eukaryota; kingdom Viridiplantae; phylum Streptophyta; class Magnoliopsida; order Asparagales; family Asphodelaceae; genus Hemerocallis; species Hemerocallis citrina. Next base: position 285,417,065 of record CM030364.1, on the reverse strand, counting down.
TTATCTAAAAAATAATTAATAAGGCCTCCCGATGAGGACATCCATTCTATTTAGTTTAGTATTTTATTTCAGTACCATATTTGTTTTTGGCAATTATAGCCATATGTAATCTTTCTTTTATGTATTAGAATATTTTTGAGATTTTTAGAATATTTTGATATTTGTATCAAGATTTGTTTTGAGCCTATTTATAGGCCTTGAGATTAATGAGAAGTCATGCCATTATTGATTAAAAAAATTATTCTGTTGAGTTTTGCTCTTCATCTCTCTCTTTGTGTGATACAAGTGAGAACTAATTTTAGAGTTTGTGATAAACTCTAAAACTACCCCCAAATCCAATACAAATTTATAACCCTAATTTCCCAAATAAAAAAACCCAAACCCTAACCCTCTACCGCCGTCACCTATCCCCTTCTCTCTCCTTCGTTTCTTCTTTCCCATCATCTCTCCCGACACCACCACAAATCCTCACCTTCAATCCCCGACCAATCCCGTCCTCCTCGCCTTCGCCGACCACCACTATGACCAAATCAACCGCCCCACACCCTCGCCTTCGTCCTCCCCTCTCCCCGACGCCTGCACCTCCATCTCTTATCCACACCAAGTCCCTATTTTCTTCCAAACCCATTTCCGACCGAAACCCTAATCCCCTTAATGATCACCCACGACGCCATCGTCGGCCCCACCTGCCTCCTGACACCCGGCCCGATCTCCTTTCCTACTGCTCGGCGCCATCGAGTCCCTACTGTCATCGACTGCACCTCTCATTCTTCCTTGTCGCATTCCGACGACGGGCGTCAGCTACCATTCCTAAGCGATTTCTCAACTTGGTGAATCACAGTGCTGGAACTAAGATTAGGAGCGTCTCTTCGAACCCCAGTATACTCTTTCCATTTCTCATATATTTGTGTTATACTGTTTTATCATCTCTACTATATTATTTAATTTAACTGTCGACCACAAATATTGAGATTGAGTGTTACCCTTGCCTAATTAGAGTAAGAATCAATATTGAACTTTTTACGTGCTAAGAACGCTTAGGATTTTAATTATTGATTGTTACAACCGAATTATTAATTGTGCTTGTTAAACCTAATTCAATTCTTGAAAATCCATCAAACTCATTAATTATTTAAAATTCTTACTTTGATCGGCACTACATGTTTGTAAAACTAATCCTTTAACATTCTTGAAAATTATCTATTTAGGATTACGTTTTACATCACCTCCTCTGTCTCTTCATCTTCTACGTTCAACCAGACTACCCTGTTCATCTTCTATTTACTTTGAACCAACTCAGCAACTCTTCTTCTATCTACTATGAAACAACTCAGCAACTCTTCATCTTCTACCCTGTTCATCTTCATCTTCTACCAGTCACCCGCAACTCCATGTCTCCACCCATCGCTTGTCTCCACTCAGCAAGCATCACCCGCAACTCCATGTCTCCACCCATCGCTTGTCTCCACTCAGCAAGCGTCACCCGCAACTTCATCTTCTACTCTGAACCAACTCCACGTCTTCACTCAACAACTCTTCAACTCCACGTCTCCAGCCCACTTGCTCGTCGCCAACATCGCCACTCTAAGGCCCAGCATTGCTTGCTCCTCTCTCCTCTCTCCTCAAGTTTTTGAGTCACTCGATCGTAAGCCAGCATCGCTGATCACCCGTCGCCACTCCGATCGCCGCCGAGTCACGCCGTCGCCACTCCGACCGCCGTCGACCGCCTGAGTCCCCGACGCCACGCCTCACTAGTGACCGATTTTATTGTTTAAAACTTCTAATCTCTATTGTTTTATTTGAATTATATAGTCTATTCAGTCTTAATTTTCATTATTTTATTTTTAAATATATAAATATCAACTCAAAAATTTGAATCATGTTATTCGAAACTCCCAAAAAAGAGAAGAGTCGAAACTTTAATTGAATCAAAAAAGGGGGCTTTAGATAAATTTGTTAAAACAGACAAAAAAGAATTAGTTAATGAACAAGTTAAAAATGTAGACACAAATGAAACTGAAAATAGAGATAAACAAGTTAACAATGTAGACACAAATGAAAATAGAGAAGAAGTGTTGGTTAATGAAAACGTTACCAATACAAATGAAAATGAAAATAGAGAAGGACTATTAGTTAATGAACAAGATAACAATGTAGACACAAATGAAAATAAAAATAGAGAAGAAGTATTGGTTAATGAGCAAGATTGTATTGATTCTCATACTATTTGGTATGAGATATTGTTCGCAGTAAATTCAGTTAGTAAAAACTTTCAATCAAAGGATATGCATATGGATGTTGCTATAGAACAATTGAAAGGTCTTCTTTCTTTCTTTTTTTTAAATATAGGGAAGATGAATTTGAAAATGCTATAATTTCTGCTAAAGAAATTGCTATTGAAATGGATATAGAACCAAAGTTTCGTGAAAAACGTGTTATTCGTAGAAAGAAGCAATTTGATGAGATTCTGGACATTGAAGTTTTAAAATCTCCTGAAGGTCAATCATTTAAAACTGACTACTTCTTGTACATAATAGATAAAGCAATTACTTCATTCCAAAGTAGATTTGAACAATTTAAAATATATCAAGATATTTTTGGTTTTCTATTTAGTATTGAGAAATTAAGGTCATTGGAAATTGAAATTTTAAAAGAAGACTGTCTTAACCTTGAACGATCATTAAAACATAACGACAACTAAGATATTTATGGGTTAAATTTATTTTTAAAACTGAAAATTTTAAGAAAAATTATACAAGTGGAAAATGATACTTCAATTGACATACTTAATTATATTAAAGACTTGATTTTTTTCCAAATGCATATATTGCTTATAGAATAATGTTAACGATTCCCGCAACTGTTGCTTCGGCGGAAAGAAGTTTTTCAAAACTAAAATTTATAAAATCTTATCTAAGATCAACAATGTCTCCACAAAGATTAAATGGATTGGCTTTATTATCAATTGAAAAAGAAATGTTAAATGAAATTGATTACAATAATATAATAAATGATTTTGCATCTCAAAAAGCCCGAAAGTTAACATTTAAATAAAAATATATTCATTTTAACAAAATATTGTTATAAGCTTTTAAAAGGCCTCATTTCGAAGTTCGCTTTAGGCCTCAATAAGTGTTGGGCCGGCCCTAATTGATCTTAGGTGTACTGTGTTGCTATATACTTCGACGTATCTATATATACTATATAGTAAGTATACAATGGGATCGATGAGGGTTGTGTGCAACTCCAACTCCTTTAATCTACTTTTGTTTTGGAATAACATGCATTTGTATATGTGATTTTTTCTTTTCAAAAAATCATTTAGTATCAGTAGTGAACATTACAAACTGTTATGTTATGACCCAAATTGCTCTTAGGGCCCATTGGGCTTAGTATCTTCATATATGTAATACTTAGAATCAAATGAATACTAATCAACATTTTTGCCCTAATCTCTAATAGCAGCCGGCTCTCCCTCTTCCTCTCTTCTCTTCCATCTTCTCAAAACCCTAACAATCCACAACCCATTCAAATCCTAACAAACTGGTATCAAAGCCCAACACCAAACTCCGATCCCTACTCCCAATCACTTCCGCTACCTTCTCCCGACCACTTCCGATCCAGATCCGGCCAACTGACCGCCCAGATCAGTCCCGATCACTTCCGCCCGTCGAGCCCGTCGTCGAGCCCGATCCATTCCAGATCCGTCGTCGAGCCCTTCCGTTCGTCAAGATCAAATCCGTCGTCGAGCCCTTCCGTTCCAGATTTGGTGCCGTTCCGTTCGTCCAGATCAGATCAGATCTAGATCTCAGTCCGTCGACTTCGTCCAGTCCGGATCTCCATCCCGCGGTGATTGCTTCAAGAAGGAAGGTTTGATTGTTTTTGTGATTTAAGTAATCAATTTTTGGGGGAGAAAATTTTGGTGTTTTGTTGAATTGGGTTCAAGGAATTTGTATGGATATGTCGGAAAAATATGATATTGAGAAGTATGATGGGAAGACGAGTTTTGCATTATGGCAAGTACATATGGCAGCGATTTTGTCGAGCCAAGGCGTTAAGGATGTCATTTTTGGTCGAGAAAAGTTGATTGATGCGGTGCCGGATAAGAAATGGAGAGAGATGGATGATAAAGCGCTCTCTATTATCCAATTGTGCTTGAGCGATTCGACATTGCAAGAGGTCCTATCGGAGAAGACCGCTAAGGCTTTGTGGGAGAAGTTGGAGAACATCTACATGAAGAAGTCCCTCACCAATCGACTGCGGTTGAAGTTGCGCCTCTACACTCTTCGCATGGTTGAAGGTACATCAATTTCCGATCATATTACGGAGTTTGCATCTATTTTGAATGATTTAAGTAAGATTGATGTTAAGGTGGAGGATGAGGACCAAGCCCTTTTGTTATTATGCTCATTGCCCGCATCATACAAGGCTTTTAGAGACATGTTGATTTATAGTAGAGATAAAATTTCTCTAGAGAATGTTAAGAGCAATTTGCAAGCCAAGTTGCACATTGATAGTGGGATGACCAATAATGAGAAAGGGAGCCAAGGTGTTGGTTTAGTTGTTGATCGAGGTAGGTCATGAGACCGAAACTCGAAAGATACAAGGACCCGTTCGAAGTCTAGGCACAAGAATTTGACGTGCAACTATTGTAAGAAGAAGGGACACATTAAGGCCGATTGTTTCAAGCTCAAAAATAAACAAAAGGCGGATAGTAAAGGTTCTTCTTCAGAGGAGGCCAATGTGGCTGAATGTGACACGGTTGATACTCTTTGTGTGACAGATACTAATGTTGATGATATGCATTGTTGGGTGATGGATACGGGTGCTTCGCAACACATGACTCCGAATAGAGATTGGTTTGAGACTTATGAGCCTACGGATGGTAAGGTTCTCATGGGGAACAACAATATGTGTAAGGTTGCCGGGATTGGTTCGGTGACAATTAAGTTCCATGATGGAAAGGTCCGAAGGTTGACGGGTGTGAGGCATATACCCGATTTGTCTAATAATTTGATTTCTTTGGGGTCTCTTGAAGAAAAGGGGTGTAAGTTCCAAAGTGAAGGTGGAGTCCTTAGAGTCTCTAAAGGGGCTCTCACAATCATGAAGGCGAAGAGAATTGGAACTCTTTATTTCTTACAAGGTTCCACGGTCACAGGCTCGGCCGCCATTGCACGTTCGGGTACTATGTCGGATGAGGAGACTACTAGGCTCTGACATATGAGATTGGGGCATATGAGCGAGCGAGGAATGACCATTTTGAGCAAGAGAGGCTTGTTGTGTGGCCAATGCACGGGCAACTTGGAGTTTTGTGAGCATTGTGTATTTGGCAAGCATAAGAGGTTGAGCTTCTCCACGGCCATTCATTCGACCAAGGGAACACTTGACTACATCCATTCGGATCTTTGGGGACCTTCTCGTGAGCCTTCCAAAGATAATGGTTCTCGTTATATGCTTACTTTCATTGATGATTTCTCAAGGAAGGTTTGGGTTTATTTCTTGAAAGAGAAAAGTGATGTGTTTAGCACCTTCAAAGAATGGAAGTCACTTTTAGAGAACCAAACAGGAAGGAAAGTCAAGAGGTTGAGAACCGATAACGGTTTGGAGTTTTGCAACCGTGAGTTTGATAATTTTTGCAAGACTGAAGGGATTGTTCGGCACAAGACGGTGGTCAACACTCCACAACAAAATGGTGTTGCAGAAAGGATGAATAGGACACTACTTGAAAGATCTAGAAGTATGCTTTCAAATGCGGGTTTGGGTAAGGAGTTTTGGGCGGAAGCCATTAACACATCCTACTATTTGGTGAATCGATCTCCTACCACTTCAATTGAGTTGAAGACACCCGAAGAAGTGTGGTCAGGTAAGACGGCCGATTATTCGAATTTGAGGGTGTTTGGTTGTCCCGCTTATGTACATGTGAATGAAGAAAAGTTGGAGCCTAGATCGAAGAAGTGTATTTTTGTTGGGTATCCCAGAAATGTGAAGGGGTATAAGTTGTGGTGTCCCGAATCATCCAAATTCCTTATTTCAAGAGATGTCATTTTCAATGAGTCGGTCATGTTGAAGGCAAATGATGTTGCACCCGAGCCGACTATTAAGGAGAATGAGAAGGTTGAGAAGAAGGTGGAGTTTGAGGTGCCGGTCCAAGAAGGTGATGATTTGATCTCACATGATGATGTCAATTTGGAGGAAGCCCAAGAAGAGGTACAACCATATACATTGGCAAGGGACCGAGCTAGAAGAGAAACAAGACCACCTACAAGGTATGGATACTCCGACTTTGCTTATTGTTTGGCAATTGCAGAGGATGTGGAGTATTGTGAGCCATCTTCCTACAGAGAAGCCATTTCTTCTAAAGATGCGGCCAATTGGGTTGCCGCTATGAATGAAGAGTTACAATCTTTGCAACAAAATGAGACTTGGTCACTTGTGAAGCCTCCCAGTGGTAAGAGGATTGTGGGTTGCAAGTGGGTGTTTAAGAGGAAGATTGATGGCTCAAATCCCGCGGATTTTCGATACAAGGCAAGGCTAGTGGCTAAAGGGTACAGTCAAGTCCAAGGTGTGGACTTCAATGATGTGTTCTCCCCTGTAGTTAAGCACACCTCCATTCGAGTTTTGCTCTCTTTAGTGGCAATGAAGGATTTGGAATTGGAGCAAATGGATGTGAAAACTGCCTTCTTTCATGGTGATTTGGAGGAGCAAATTTACATGAGCCAACCGGAGGGTTTTGAGGTTGCAGGAAAGGAGGACCGTGTGTATCTTTTGAAGAAGTCCCTTTATGGCCTTAAGCAATCGCCGCGGCAATTGTATAAGAAGTTTGACTCATTCATGGTGAGTATTAACTTCCATCTTCTCAAAACCCTAACAATCCACAACCCATTCAAATCCTAACACAAACATTATAAAGCTCTGTAAAACTTATACTGATCCATCTCTATCAATTCATTCCGCAAACTATAATATTTTTTTTGGTGTTTTCCATTTTTTTCTTCTTCTTTATTAATTGTTCGGCATTCACAATTACTTGTCTTAATAAGAATAATGAAAATAACTAAACCATATATAAATAGCTCCGGGAGATTTTCTGTTGGCCAAATACCGACATTCGAAATAAATAGCTCAAACTATCGAGGAATCGGTATACATCGCTCGAGGACGCTACCGACCATGATGTTCTTCATCTCGTTGACATTGATCTTTGGCTTGTTAGGCGAAGACGGCAGAACTCCGAAGTGAACCTCGCCCCGCAGATCATCCGTATACATTTAGCTAGGTTTTCTGCTCATGGACAGATGTTCTAAACGCCCTTCGTGCTCGTGCTCCATTGGCACGTACTCCTTATTTGGGGAGAGGTTATGCTTTTTCTTCTTCTTTGGTGCTCGAGACTTGCGAGGGGAGGGATAGTTAAAATGTCGCCAAGCGATGGGGTCCTTACTTTCGGATAATGATGAACCCCCATTTCTCAGACCTCCTCCCTCACCTCCTGACGGCTCCCCTATGCTTCCTCCTCCTCGACCTCCTCGACATCCTCTCTCGACTGCCTGTGACTATCTCGATCGTTATCGGCTTCGGGCTCGTTGGAGGGGTTGCGTTCATCCACCTCGGGATTCCCTCGAGCTTCTCCGGTCTCCGCCGTCCCTTCAATGCGATTGAGCTCTTCCCCCTTCAGAATTCGAACTTGACATGATCTCAACATCCTCTCCCAAAGAAAGAACGCTCTCCGGCCTCGGTTGACGGACCTCGTCCTCCCACGAGGTTGACTGACTGGAAGACCCAAAAGACGAATCACTCCCTCCAGGGGATGAAGCCGAGCCACGAGATTGACTGGTAGACATATTGAGAGTAAAGATCGTTCTAGAAAGACAAACTCAGGTTGTGGGGAGAGAGAGAGAGAGAGCAACCCCATAAAATATGAGGGCAAAGTGAACTTATAGGGGGGAACACGACTTCTCGAATGACCCCGATCACGTTCCACCATCTCGATAAATTATGAAACAACTACTCAAAGGTCATGCGATGTCACGTGCGCACAGGTTTACCATAGCTCTACCCATATACGCAAGATTCGAAGTGTATCCCCTCGTCTTCGTGCCTCGAAATTGCGCTCTGACCTTGAGGTCATTGTGGATTTGTCCGCTAAACATGATCCTTGTCTTCGCGCCTTAAAATGGCGCTCCAGCCTTGAGGCCATCGCGGATATCTCCGCTAAATATGACCCTTATATTTGCACCTCGAAATGACCCTCCGACCCCGAGGCCATCGCGGATATCTCCGTGAAACATGGCTCTCATCTTCGCGCCTCAAAATGGCGCTTCGACTCCGAGGTGATCGTGGATTTCTGCGCTAAACATGGTCCTCATCTTCATGCCTCAAAATGGCGCTCTGATAAACATGGTCCTCGTCTTCACGCCTCGAAATGGCGCTCCGATAAACATAGCCCTCATCGTCGCGCCTCGAAATGACGCACCTACCCCGAGGCCATCGCAAATTTCTTCGCAGAAATTGGCCACAGCCTCGGGCAAAGTACCTCGATATGAAGCTCCGAATCCGAGGCACACACGAGACCATTTTCTCCTCACTGCTCGGATCTCAACCCTCCGCGCCTCGGATCCTGTGCCTTGGAAGGAGTCCTACACCATTACATCGAGCAAATATTTATGCCATCACATTTTTTCCTACGAGTTACCTACTCCTCACAAACGTCGAGAGCTCATCTCCGATAGTAGGGGGCTTGTGAGATGGATAAAAATCGTGGCTAATCCCCATCTTTCCATCCCAGCGTGGATCACGAGGCAAACTGGGACAAGATGGAAATTTCTTGGACATACTTAGGTCCAAAGATGATTCAAGGGCCTTGCTTAAGCCCATTAGTCCATCTCGGCCTGCCCATACATGCTTTATCAACTATTTATGGCAAGTAGTCAAATCCTGGATAATCAGGGTTTTGACAACTGGATCTTATCTCAAATCATTGAAGGGTTTTGACAACTGGATCTTATCTCAAATCATTGAAATCTTATTAGGTAGTTAAATTTTTTTCCCTAACAGGTTTCCACTGCCCTATAAATATATGGTCCTCTCCACTGTTACGAGGTAATCACATTTTCACCACCTAATCCCACTTTATACTCCGGTTTACTGACATGATCGTTAGAAGGCCTGTCGCCAAAAAAACCCCCGGTGTTTCATGCATTTTGTAGGTATTCGACGACGGTCAACCACCATAGATCCACCAAAGATTAATCTCTCATCAGAACCAGATCAGCAGCTGAGATATGCTTTCCCTATCAAATAAAAGAATTCACTATCTGTTGCTCCCACGCAAAAAAAAATAGCAACATCATGTATAAAATGTCTTTTACTAGTTCAATGCGTACATGATCTAGCTATTCATGAACCCTTCAAAATTATAAATTATGACGAACTCTTGTACATGAGCTATAGCAGGCTCTGATATTTGGGGATCTTTATTTTTTGAAATATAAAGGTCCATTAAAATGATTTGAGCTTATGCAGTTAGGCACTAGAATAATTGACCTTTATTTCTTTCTCTCTCAATTTACGCCATATGCACAAGAACACTCAGGATTTTTTCGAGTCTTACGATTTTAACTAGAATAATGAAGAGAAACATGTTACAAGTACTCTAGATCTCACTCAGTTTTTGACTTGTTCTCAAGATCCAATTAGTTACAAATCAAAGGAATTAATTTTTGACTTGTTTTTAAGAGCCAATTAGTTACAAATCAAAGGGATTAGTTTTTACACTACAACGGAAGAAGTCTTCACCGGCGCTTTTTTAGGGTTTCCCCGGCGTTTTTAAATGCCGGTGCCGGTGATTATGCTACCGGCGTTTACAGTGAACGCCACAACAAATACTGGGGATGCGCGTGCTGGGGATTTCTGCCATAATACCCCGGCGTTTTGGAGAAACGCCGGTGTACAGTCAAAATTGCCCAGCGTTATTAATGCGTCGGTGTAGAATACGTTTAATATTTTAAAATTATTAAAATTAGGCAACCCCAGCATTTTGAAAACGCCGGGGAATGTTTTTTGAAATTTTGAATTATGCTATTCAAATTTGTTTTTTATTTTTTAAAACATATACCGGCGTTTTCAAAATGCCGGTGTATAGCTTCGTTTTTTTTTGGGGTTTTGAAACAGAATTTCGTTTTTTTTTTTGGGTAGAAAACCTGTATATTATTTCCTTTTTTGCATCAAAAAAATTTGTAGTAATTTCCAGTCATCCACAATAACACAATAAAGAATATAAAAAACAAAATTCATTATATATATATTTTCCAAGCAGCAACAAACACAACTTAAGAAGTTTCAAGTTCTGCAGTCTAAAATCTAGAATTCAACGTTTCTCAAACAAGTATCAAGTTACATATAACTCGGTTACAAAAAAGTTCTTACAAGTTTCACCATACAAAATAATTTGAACATAAAAAAAGACTAAAAAAAGACAATTGGAGTTAGTAGATTCTCTTCATCCGTACGCCTCCTTATGTCCTCATTGCTTCCATCATGCTCACTTCGATTCTCTGGATTAGCTCGACTTGAAGTAGTTGGAACTCTATTTTGAAACTGTGTAAGTCACACATTAAAATATAATTAGCATGGTAATTATACATTAAACTAACGAATTTAGAACATAAAACTTAAAGAGCATACTTTGTTCACAGCAAAAGAGCTCAAATATGAAATACAACTTGCACTATAATCAAATATACTATGCACATAATGTTCCTATTGTTAACTCCCTCCTCGTGTCAATCGCCTAAAATAAGGAAATCATGAAGGCAAAAGTTATGTTATTTGCACATAATGTTAGGAAGGTTACTTTAAAAGTTTAGTTACCTGAGAATGAGTAAGCTGCTGGACGATATTATCATTGCCTACTCTCATTTTACGAGTTGACAATGCTAACTTTAAATACTCAATATCACATCCAATAAGTTTGGCAACACTTAATGCACCTAGGAGAAACAAAAAGTTGATTAGCCAAAGAATTGACAAACTTTCATACAAATGAAAGAAGCCAGCATGAAAGAAGTCTGTAAATTCTCGTATGATTTAAGCAAGTGCTATGCATGTGGGATGTAAAAATAATTATGATTTAAGAGAAAACGGTAAGTGATAGATCTTATTTACATAGACATTCAAAATGAGCAGCATAAAGAATGAGTGGCAAGGCCATTATTATAAAAAATAATTAGCAATCAGCAAAATAATACAAATGGGTATTGGCGGGTATGAGAAAGTGCTTGTTATTAAGAAACACTTTCTTTAAGTTTTATTTATTACCAAAGAAGGATTGTATTGATTGATATATTTCGAGATACAAAAAAAAAACAATCACAAGCAGAAAGCATTCAGACTCTTTAGACTGCATATAAAAGCTTAGTGAAGGCTTACCTTCATCCTCTACTACTTCACGTGGTTCTCATTATCAATCACCGCAAAGGAGATGTTACCCAACCATAAAACTGCAGCAAGCATGGCAAAAACAATAAGGAAATGAAGCATGGGGGGCTTATGTGTACATGATATGAAGGAATAAGGAAAAAGATTGAAAAATTAAAACTAAAGATAACTAGCACCAATGTGGATGGACAATAATAAATAATAATAAATGAAGCATGGGGGGCTTATGTGTACATGGTAGAGTAAGATAGCACAAAAGGGAACAATCATTACCTCGAAGATATGAAGGAGCACCAGCACAGAGCTGATAAAATATGTGATATGAATGTTCACCTTGAGCACATTGGACAACTCTCGACTACAAATTTAGCAGCATAATTCAAATAAATAATTGGAGAGTAAGCCTACATTAAGAAACAACGATTAATAAGCCATTTACCTTCTCCAGTAAAACTGCTCACAGAGTTATTTGCATTGGTATAAACAAAAAGATAAAAGAGTTCAGGTCAAAAGTCAGTTTAAGGGTAAAGTAATTTATTAGCACCAAAATTCTCAAAAGGGAATCCAAATATTCTTCTTACAAGTTTGAATGTTGGCTCCACATATCTTTCCAGCTGAGCTAAAATGAATTTCAATCAACTTCCCTGCATCCTTAGAGAAAAGGAGACATCAGAAGAATCCAAAATATAAACATAATCCTCAGTAAAAATTCATATTCATGAGCAAAATAAATATGCATGTACATTGGTCTGGGTGGATATGACTGTTTTGAAAAAAAATTGAGATCAATTCAGCATGTTCAACAAATACAAATGAGGACAAATAGTTCAGGGAGTCATAGAAATTGTACTCAACAAATACACGAGGGATGCATTGGCAAAGTCTTTGTATGCTGGAAATATATGTGGGTTAAGAACTTATGTTTTATGCATATTATATATATAAACTGTGCTACGCTACATGATCCCTGTCTTAAATCATTGTTAGTCTCTTTCATTTTTTTTCTGGATGTAGTTGGTTTAGGTAATTTCCAAACTAATCCATGTGCTATATGTACAAAAATTTCACAATGCTGTTCTCTAACTGTATAAAATAACCCACAGTTGGATACTGTTAAACATGTAGGGGCTACTCAATAATTTAAGATAATTTTTCCAAGTACTTTCAAGTATTTAAAACTGTTTAATAGATGAAACTTCTTTGCTAATAATTTGGTTATAATAAAGAATCCAGGACACATTGTCCGACCATCTATCAACATCTTGTAATTCACACCTCTCAAAAAACTCTATAGTGACAAGATCCAAATCCCTAGCTAACTATATATTACAACGGATATGCCCTTATCTAGTAAATCAATCATTGTAATCCTAGTATCAAATTGTAGCAAATTTCTTAACTTTTTCATAATAATTGTGAGTTGTTGGAGTGGCAATAAGTGTGTAGTTATATTCTTATATGCATAATTGTCTAGAATATTCAAGTTATATTTCTAAAAAGTAATAACATATATATGATTGAATTGTGAGCCCAGTTTATTGCGCATCAGTATGTTCGACAATGTTGTCCGCTAACCCGATAACCGAATCCAATCTAATCTATTCTAATCCTGCTTTTTTTGTTAGATCCTTGAAATATTAACCCAACATTTTGCTTTACTTAAAATCAATCCATGTTTTGTTAGATTTTAAGTATAAATCCATGTTTTTGTACATATAAGTATAAATAGTTATTGGGTCTTTGTGCAGATCCGACCTGACCCACTTTGCTGAACCCACTATTGATTTTTCTAGCTTGCACAAAACAATGAATTCCGTTCGAGAAACAAAACCTAACTACAAACCAGAAAAGAAACAAAATATAACAACAAAACCTAACTAAACTACAAACCTTAATTAAGAAATCGACAAATTTAGCAAACCCTAAACAGTCAAAATTCCTCCACAAGATTCCATAATTCCTAATTACTCATTCACATAATCCCAATTGCAAATAATTTTATTCATAATTTTTTTTTACCAAAAGTTATAAATAATTATACTGTAGGATAATGGCTCGATTCTGGTTCAGCTTGTTTATATCCGTCGTAACTGCAGCGATCGAAAGTTCCAGTACACCAGTCGACTGGCATATGGGTCTCAGTCGACTGTCCAGAGAGGAGTTCCAAAGGCTAAGGTTACAGCAGCAGGGTACACCAGTCGACTGGCATATGGGTCTCAGTCGACTGTCCAGAACTAATTACCAGTCGACTGATAAGGAGACCAGTCGACTGTAGGGGGGTTTGTAAACTAGAATAGGCCCATTTCGAAAGGCCCAGTAGTTTTCCTATAAATACACCCGTTAGGGTTTTGTAAGGTGTAACACCTCTATTTGGATTTTGCAGCCGTCATCTTTGTAAGGGTTTGTTTTCGCCCATTGGTGATTATAGTGGAAGAAACCCCAACCGCCCTGTGGATGTAGGCATTTGTTCTGCCGAACCACGTAAATCGTTGTGTACTTGTGTTTGCTTGTTTCTGGTTTTCGCTGTTTCTCTCTTTGATTGGTGGTTCATTCGTATTCCGCACTACAAGTGGTATCAGAGCATCGGGTTCGACCTAGAGAGAGATGGCGAGTGAAGCAGATGCGACCAAGGATGTTGCGGGATCAAGTTCTTCCAGAACAACGATTCACAACGCAAAATTTGAAGTTGAAAATTTTGATGGAACAAATAATTTCGGGATGTGGCAGTGTGAGGTGTTGGATGTTCTGGTTCAACAAGAACAAGACGTTGCTTTGGAGGTAGAAAAACCAAAGAATATGTCCGAAGCAGATTGGAAGAAGTTGAACCGAGTTGCGTGTGGGACTATTCGGCTCTTTATCGCGAAGGCTCAGAAGTACGATTTGATGAGGGATACCATTGCTGCGGTGTTGTGGAAGAAACTCGAAGACAAATACATGAGGAAAAGTTTGGAGAATCGGCTGTATTTGAAGAAGAGACTTTTTCGCTTCACCTATACTGAAGGTATGTCTATGAACGCTCATGTTGAATCATTTAATAAATTATTGGCTGATTTGTTAAATTTGGATGAGCAAATTAAAGATGAAGACAAAGCCTTAATTCTGTTGAATTCATTACCCGAATGTTATGATCATTTAGCAACAACTTTAATATATGGAAAAGATACTGTTAAATATGAAGATGTTGCAAATGCTCTGTTGAATAATGAAACTAGGAGAAGGGATAAAATGGTTGATAGAGAAACTTCTGAAGCATTGATTGTAAGGGGCAGAACTGAGACCAGATCTGAGACCAAATCTGGGAATAAAGGAAACAAATCTCGTTTCAAATCGAGAGAAGTTTCAAAGGACAGAAAGATACCGGCCAGAGATGAATGTGCTTTCTGTCATGAGAAGGGGCATTGGAAAAAGGATTGTCCGAAGCTACGAAATAAGGGAAATTCGACTGCAAATGTGACTGTTGATAATTTAGATAGTGATGATGATTTTTTCTTTGCACTTGCTGCTAGTCCCTCACTTTATCAAGAAGTATGGTTTCTTGATACAGCAGCCTCCTATCATATGTCTTGGAAAAAGGAGTGGTTTACTTCTTTAGAGTATATGGATGGTGGGGTAGTTTTGATGGGAAATGATGCGCCTTGTAAGAAGGTAGGAATCAGGAAGATTGAACTGTTAATGCACGATGGTCTTATTAGGGAGCTTTCAGATGTATGGTATGTTCCAGATTTAAAAAAGAATTTGATTTCACTTGGTGTTTTGGAGGCCAGTGGATTGAAATTTACTAGTGAAGGTGGCATTCTGAAGGTGACCAACGGATCACTCGTGGTGATGAAAGGGAAAAGAAAAAGGAACTTGTTTTTCTTGCAGGGAAAAACGTATTTGGGTCAGGCTGCCAGTGTAACTGAAAAGCCTAAACAGGTTGTTCCCGACTCTACAAGGTTGTGGCATATGCGACTCGGACATGCAGGAGAAAAGGCCTTGCAGGGGCTTGTGAAGCAAGGGTTGCTTAAAGATGCTAAAGGTTGCAAGTTGGAATTTTGTGAATATTGTGTGTTAGGTAAGCAAACCAGGGTGAGATTTGGTACAGCTGTACATCAGACGAAGGGTATCCTCGATTATGTGCACACAGATGTTTGGGGCCCTACTCAGACACCTTCTATGAGTGGTAGACACTGGTTTGTTACATTTGTTGATGACTACTCCAGACGAGTTTGGGTATATACCATGAAACACAAAGATGAAGTTTTGACATTGTTCACAAGCTGGAAGAAGAAAGTTGAAAACCAGACTGGAAGGAAGATTAAGGTTCTGAGGTCAGATAATGGAGGGGAATACAAGAACGATCTGTTTCTGAAATTGTGTGAAGATGAAGGGATCCAGAGGCACTTCACAGTTAGGAAGACTCCACAGCAAAATGGGGTTGCAGAAAGGATGAACAGAACCTTACTTGAGAAGATGAGATGTATGCTAGCACAGTCTGGATTGAAGAAGACATTTTGGGCAGAAGCTGTTATATATGCAAGCCACATTGTCAACCGTTTACCATCTACAGCACTTGAAGGCAAAACGCCTATTGAGGTATGGAGTGGTAAACCTGCATCTGATTATAGTTTTTTGCATATATTTGGTTGTCCTGCTTATTTTCATGTAACTGAAACTAAACTTGATGCAAGAGCCAAAAAGGCTATATTTGTTGGTTTTAGTACTGGTGTCAAAGGTTACAGGTTGTGGTGTCCAGAAAAGAAAAAGTTAGTAATCAGCAGGGATGTTACCTTTGATGAGACCAGCATGATCAGCTCGGGACAGTCGACTGGTCTTCATATGCAGTCGACTGGTGATCAAGAGCAGCAGAAGATTGGGAGAGTTCTCCAACAGGTGGAGTTAGAAAAGCTTTTAGTTGAAAATCCTGCCCCTGCCCAAAATGAAGATGATGTGGTTGATACTGAGAATGAGGAAGAAATTCCTATCCAAGACCCTCCCCAGCAGGAAGAATCAATTGTAGCAAGAAGGCAAAGAAGAGATATCAAACGATCATCTCGCTTTACAGAAACAGTTGCATTTGCTCTTCCCATTGTTGATGATGAAGTTCCCTCCAACTTCAAAGAAGCCACTAGAAGTTCTGAAAATGCAGATTGGAAAGTTGCTATGGATGAAGAGATGAACTCTCTTCATAAGAACAAGACTTGGGATCTAGTGCAATTACCAAAGGGGAAGAAAGCCATCGGTTGCAAGTGGGTGTATACGAAGAAAGAAGGTCCAAAAGACAGTGTTCGGTTCAAGGCTAGACTAGTTGCAAAGGGGTATGCTCAACAGGAAGGAATTGACTATAATGAAGTGTTCTCTCCGGTTGTGAAGCATCCTTCTATTCGGATTTTGTTGGCATTGGTAGCACAGTTTGATCTTGAATTGACACAGATGGATGTGAAGACTGCATTCTTACATGGGGACCTAGATGAAGAAATTTATATGTTGCAGCCAGATCGGTTTAAGACTGCTGGGAAGGAAAGTTCTGTTTGCAGGTTGAAAAAGTCTCTCTATGGGTTGAAGCAATCTCCAAGGCAGTGGTATTTGAGGTTTGATCAGTTTATGAAAGTGCAGAGATATTCCAGAAGTGAGTATGATCATTGTGTCTACTTCAGAAAATTGCAGGATAACTCTTTCATATATCTGTTATTATATGTGGATGACATGTTGATTGCCTCTAAAAATGCTAAGGAGATTCAAAACTTGAAGAATCAGCTGAGTTCTGAATTCGAGATGAAGGATCTTGGTGAAGCCAAGAAGATACTTGGGATGGAGATAGGTAGAGACAGAGCAAAGGGCATAGTGAGTTTGACACAGAAGAAATATCTCTTGAAGGTGCTGAAATGGTTTGGTATAGATGAGAAAACTAAACCAGTCAGTACTCCCTTAGCCACTCATTTCAGAATTAGTGCTTCTCAGTCTCCAAGTACAGATGAAGAGAGACAGTATATGGCTAATGTACCTTACACTAGTGTGGTTGGCAGTTTGATGTATGCCATGGTTTGTACTCGACTAGACATCTCTCAGGCGGTGAGTATGGTCAGTCGATATATGCATGATCCAGGCAGAGAGCATTGGCAAGCAGCTAAGTGGATTTTGAGGTACATAAGTGGCACCACAGATGTGGGTTTGAAGTTTGAGAGGGATAACAATATTAGCAGGCTATTGGTGGGTTATGTTGATTCTGACTATGCAGGTGATCTAGATAAGAGGCGGTCTACTACAGGCTATTTGTTTACTATGGTTAGAGCACCTATAAGTTGGAGGTCCAATTTACAGTCCACTGTAGCATTGTCTACTACTGAGGCTGAATACATGGCAGTTGCTGAGGCCATGAAGGAAGCCATTTGGATTCAGGGACTTTTGAAGAGCTTGGGAATTCATCGGGAGAAGGTGGAGGTACACTGTGACAGTCAAAGTGCTATCCATTTAGCGAAGAACCAAGTTCATCATTCGAGGACCAAACATATTGATGTCCGTTATCATTTTGTGCGTGATTTGATAAAAGATGGTGATATTCTTCTGGTGAAGATTGGGACAGCTGATAATCATGCTGATATGTTGACCAAAATTGTTGGGGCGGCCAAGTTCAAGCATTGCATGAACCTGGCTAATATTTTGCATGCTTGATGATTTGGAATGGGCGGTTGGGATGGTGCTTTGCTATTTGTTTGCTTAGTATGTGATATCATACTAAGGTGGAGTTTGTTTTTGTTGCGTATGATGATGAGCATTTGTTTTGGAGTATTTTTGAAGATTGCTTGGGCAACTTGGAAGATCTCGCCAAGGTGGAGATTGTAGGATAATGGCTCGATTCTGGTTCAGCTTGTTTATATCCGTCGTAACTGCAGCGATCGAAAGTTCCAGTACACCAGTCGACTGGCATATGGGTCTCAATCGACTGTCCAGAGAGGAGTTCCAAAGGCTAAGGTTACAGCAGCAGGGTACACCAGTCGACTGGCATATGGGTCTCAGTCGACTGTCCAGAACTAATTACCAGTCGACTGATAAGGAGACCAGTCGACTGTAGGCGGGTTTGTAAACTAGAATAGGCCCATTTCGAAAGGCCCAGTAGTTTCCCTATAAATACACCCGTTAGGGTTTTGTAAGGTGTAACACCTCTATTTGGATTTTGCAGCCGTCATCTTTGTAAGGGTTTGTTTTCGCCCATTGGTGATTATAGTGGAAGAAACCCCAACCGCCCTGTGGATGTAGGCATTTGTTCTGCCGAACCACGTAAATCGTTGTGTACTTGTGTTTGCTTGTTTCTGGTTTTCGCTGTTTCTCTCTTTGATTGGTGGTTCATTCGTATTCCGCACTACATATACTACCTAACGGCGGGAGAGGAGGACGGCAGGGGGGAAACATAGGTGACGATGGCGGGAGCACGCGGAGGAGACGACGGCGTACGTTGGACGGCGGGAACGAATTCCGTTGGAGGGGGAGAGAGAGAGAGAGAGAGAGATAACAAAGAAAGGGTTCAGTAAAGGGGAATTGGGGAAATAGGAGGCGGCGGGGGTAAAAAAAAATCCCCTAGAATGGCCGGCGTTTGTTTAATTAACGCCGGCCTATAGCATGATAGCCCGGCGCTTATTAAAAGCGCAGTTGTATGTTAAAGTTTTAGGGTTTCCCACGAAATGACACATTCATACCCCGACGTTTCCCACAAACGTCGGGGTATAAATGTCGCTAAATACAGTTTATGTTGTAGTGTTAGCTTGTTCTTAAGGGTCAATTAATTGGTTTTTTAGCGAGCCCAGATGGACTTATTTAAAATTGGTTTTTTTATTTAAAATCCCCCCCCCCCCCCCTCCGAACAACAAATAAAAAAGAAAACCATAACTAGGTTCCCTTACTAGACAATCTACACTCTTAACCTCTGAGAACTCATATTCATCAAATCCTCATTGTTTGGACTTTGGAATTCATACAAAGTCCAAATCCTCTGAGAACTCGTATTGTAACCATACCACATACAAAGTTACTGGTGTTACCCTATGCAAATTACACAGCCTAAAATAGTTTTGAGAGACTCATAAAATTATATAGAACTCCCAAAAAGTGTGAGAGAATTGGGAGAATCTTATGAATATCATCTATGTCGTAATTACTGAAATCTTCATTATCATCCTCGTATAAGCAGATGGTTTAGAGAATCACTGTTAAACCATAATGTTATCCAATTGAATATTTTTTTTGAAGGAATATCCAACTGAATATTACTACAACTAAAAAATGCATGCAATGAAAAGATGTCGCAAAGTCAACTAATTTATGTTAACATATATATTATAACATCATTAACATTCAGTAAATAGCTAGGTTATACATTATAAATCATGCATTATAGTACAAGTTAACGTAAAGATGACTGAGAAAAATCATATAAAAATAATTTTATGAATTGTGTTTCCTTAAAAATCTAATTCTAAGTTAGAAGATAGGGATGAGTTTGAAATGAGACGTGAGATTTTGTGAGATTTGAGAAAGTTGAAGGGGAATAGATTGTGTTAGAAGAATTGAGATTTTATTTTGTTTTGAATTTTTAATAAAATCGCGTGTAGTGCACGTCTTAGTTAAATAGGAATCTCGAATTTTCCTCTCATTTCTCTATTTCAAAACCGAGAATGGAGAGAGCAGTCGGTAGACTCTCCTATATTAGTATTATATATATATATATATATATATAACACAAAGAAAGCTATCAAGTGGCTCTCCTTCAACCCCCCCAAAATTCAAAGGCCCAGATCTACCTCACAAAACACAATTTCCCCCCAAATTCAATCCCCCCCACCCAAAACAACTCATTTATTTATTTAATTATCTCTCTCTCTCTCTCTCTCTCTCTCTCTCTCTCTCTATCTATCTATCTATCTATATATATATATATATATATATATATATATATATATATATATATGGAAAGTTTCGGTTGAGCACTACTCTAGTGCTCACCGCGTGAACACTAGGTCTTCGGGAGTTCATATCGAAAATCCGAACCGTTCACATTGATCTTGTAACACCCCGAACTTCAAATAAGGATGAATTCGAGATTTCACAGGATCTTTACTTCACTTCGTACAATTTTACAAGGAAATTAAAACTTTTTATTCACAATACATCAGAGTTCCCTTACACTTGGTTTTTACACAGCGGAAGACTAAAAGATTATAACAATGAAATACAACTTGTATAACTTTAACATCATTTGCAACATCTTTAACTTCTAAACAGCAACAGCATATCCACTTTATAACTCCATGAATAGTCCATTACCTGCATGTCAGTCTGTGGGCACGTCAGTTACTTATAACTGACGAAATGTTATACACGGCTATCCTCTCTATGCCGGGAATAGTATAACGATCTCATACTTTAACAAATCACAAAAAGATTGAATGAACAAGTAAAGTGTCAAAAGTGATTATTCTAAACATAAGTGTATGTCATGTCTTAATGCCCAATGCACACATTTCTATACTAGGATGACACTAATGCACACTTGTTCAGATTCTATGCATTCCATACTACATAGGTCTGAGGGCAAGTGCCTACGTACTCCATATTGAAGGGTTCGATCCCTCGCCATGAGACTACCCAGTAATTAAACAAGTTTTAGAGTTATTTCACAGATACGGATC
Source organism: Hemerocallis citrina (assembly GCA_017893485.1). NCBI lineage: Eukaryota > Viridiplantae > Streptophyta > Magnoliopsida > Asparagales > Asphodelaceae > Hemerocallis > Hemerocallis citrina. The sequence goes on along the minus strand of CM030364.1, from coordinate 285,395,970 downwards.
TCAGCCTCCCTGGCTATAATAACAGATCCCAGCCTCCCTGGCTATTATATCGTGAGAATAATCCCGTAAATGCCCCTCTAGCCCCGGTATATACATATTCTTTGGAGTATGGTAAACATCCGCCGACTACCCTAAGTCCCGGATAAAATACAGTCCATCTCCTACGGAGCAACCACAGTCCACCAACTGGGTCTATAGCCACGGAGATCCACCGCCGACTATATAGAAGCACCCATTTACGTTTGCACAAGTTTATTACATCTTCACCTAGGTGCCTAATTATTTTTAGTTCAAGACATGAATATGTTATCACCCTAGAATCAGTTTTACCTCATACCGGATTTGTTCACAAAAATACGAGATCGTTCGACGGCATTATCTCGAAATCAAGTCTCAAAATCTTTCTTTCAAAATTACCGGTAACCGAGGTCTCACTAATTCTAAATCAAAACCTTTTCATGTACAAGAATCCATGAGTATTCATACTCTTTCATAATCATGTCTTAAACCTAAGAGATTTCATCTTTCAATTCATTCACAATTGATCACAATCTTGTCTTAACACTTATCCACAAAGTAATCATTTCATAGTCTTGCCACTATTCATGATCTAGTTATTCATAATAAATAATAATTCATTCATAATTTCAAATTCATATGATGTCTCATTTTAGCACGATTCAATGATCTATTTATTCATTCATCAGCTTCATAGCAAAAATAATTCCTTTCAATGTGCATAATTTCATCGCATGAAATTTCATACAAACATGGTATCTCAATTCACTTCAAATATTTCTTAAACAAAATAAGAGTGTAATCTCTTCAAGAGAAATCACTTCACAAAATAATATTTTACTCTTCTTCACAAAAGAAAATTTCGTTAAATGAATTGAGAAGAAAAAAAAATATCAGTGCACAAATATTTTTTCAAACTTAATAAAATTAAGGTTATATTTATTGTATCAAAGATCAGAGCATAGATATACGAAAGGATTAGTATACATAAAATTAAGTTTACATAATATCAAATATATTATGGTATTCATTAAGTCTATTTATCATATTTGTTTCATGGATTATACTATCAGAGCACTATTATTCATACTTTAATAGAAATCAACTTATTAATGTATCATCTCCCTTTCTATCAGAGTATTTTTATCAATAGTACATCTGATTAAAAGTTTGTGTGAAATCTCGTATTAGTATATGGGATTATTACTCCTTTCGTATTAATATTCATTAAGTCTATTTATCATATTTGATATTTGATAAATAGAAACTGCAACTTATAAATGTGATTATTAAAGTGTTGATTAATTTACTAAACATGACATTTTTTTATTACATACAATGCATAAGTTTGTTCTACTTTATCAAATTAAATTTTACACTACTCATTTATTTTCTTATTAGCATACACATTCTCTATAATTAGAAAGTAGAGAACACCCACCTTAATTGAAGAATGAACAATGAAGAGAAAGATGGAACACCACTTCTAGCTCCAAAGCAACTCCTAGCTCTTCTCCTCCTAGCAAGAGCCTCCAAGCATAAGAACACTATTCTCTCTTTCTTTTCTTTTCTCTTGATTTTCTATTCTTTTTGGTGTGTGAAATGAGAAGAAGAGAGGTGTTATTTATAGGACAATGCTAGGGTTTAATTTGCAAAATTACCCACCTAATAAATTACACAAATCAATTTCCAACCTTTCATTTTCCTAACTCTCAAAAACCCCTAACTCTTCAACTCACCACCTCTCCAAAACTCAACTCCCACCTCTTCATCTTTCTAACTGATCATACACTCTCTCTCCCATTACAAGATCCGGTCACACTTCACACAGCACTCAAACCGGCTCATATGTGCTGTGTTTTCATCAAATGGGCCTCCAACTCTTAATTCCTTTCTCTCTTTCCCGGGCGAACACAGCATGGCAAAAAGTGGGCCCCTCTCCAACACATTCCATATCCAAAATAACAATATATTTTACTAATCTGTTGCCTTACTCACACCTTACCCAGGTGGGCCCCCATAGTCAAACAACCAACACCAGCACTTAGTGCTGTGCTTATCACGATGGGCCCCTCCATTTACATATCAACTATTCAAATATACATATCCAGATAACCAAATCATGAAATCCATTCATTTTTACTTTTTTATAAATAGCAACTTATATTTATATTTTATATACTTTTTGAAACAACGGGTATTACACCCACCCCAAAATTTATTTTGAAAATACACTCAAATATGTTCGCCGAAAACACGTGCGTTGCACGTAAAATATTAAAATGCAAAAATCGGCTTTATCGTTGGAAAATTATTAAATATAATCGAAAAAAATATAAGTAAAATATATTTACTAATTTTATGTATTTCATGATGAAATCACAACACGTAGAAAGCACGTGCATTATACGTGCAGAAAGTCGAAAAATGCATTTTAATCAAAACAAGGGAGAAATAAATTTTCGTTTTATAAAATAGATTTAAATACATAAAAATAAATAATTTAAACCTATAGAAAATATTATACGTAGTGGTGGAAACACGTGCATCAAAACACGTAAAAAGCACGTAAATCCCAGGGATTGAAATATTATATTTTTGTTGACTGAAATCAATACGGAAAATGTATAAATAGTACGAATCCAAAATATGTAGTGAAATACATTACAAAATATATGTGCGTAACACCCAGGGGCAAAATTGTAATTTCCAATTTTGCGGGGTGTTACAGATCTACACATCTAAATTAGTCTAAATATGAAAAATTAAATCATTTGAAATTTATTTGCCCATTCATTGAAGTGTTACAAAATTGTATGGCTGAAAATTATTGTTTTTATAGTCACATGATGGATGGGTAAATGAATTTCAAATGATTTGATTTTACATATTTAGACTAATTTAGATGTGTAGATCAATGTGAACGGTTCGGATTTTTGATATAAACATCCGAAGGCCTAGTGTTCACGCGGTGAGCACTAGAGTAGTGCTCAACCGAAGCTCTCTCTCTCTCTCTCTCTCTCTCTCTCTCTCTCTCTCTCTATATATATATATATATATATATATATATATATATATATATATATATACACACAAAAAAAAAAAAGCTACCCAGTGGCTCTCCTTCAATCCCCCCAAATTCAAAGGCCCAGATCTACCTCACAAAATACAATTTCTCCCCAAATTCAACCCCCCCACCCAAAACAACTCATTTATTTATTTAATTATTTCTCTCTCTCTCTCTCTCTCTCTCTATATATATATATATATATATAGAGAGAGAGAGAGAGAGAGAGAGAGAGAGAGAGAGAGAGAGAGAGAAATCTTCGGTTGCACACTACTTTGGTGAGCACTCCGTGAGCACTCACGAACTAGAGATATATATAGACACACACACACACACACACACACACACACCCCAGTAATTTACACGTGCGATGCACGCTTTAATAATTTCAAAAAAAATAAAATAAAATCTCTGACATAGGGAGGATTTGAACCGGAATCCTCATTTATATTAGTTATGTACGTGCGTTGCACATATTGGTAGAATGACAAATGATAATAAGGCCTTCTCCCATTATAATATTATAGTAATTTACACGTGCGATGCACGTTTTAATAATTTGAAAACATAAAAATAAAAACTCTGACGTAGGGAGGATTTGAACCGAAAACCTCCTTTATATTAGTTATGTACGTGCGTTGCACATGTTGGTAGAATGACAAAATGACAAATGACACTAAGGCCTTCCCCCATTAGAGCATCTGTAGTCGTTTGCCAAATATCGATAAAATGGATATTTGGCTGAGAAACGTGCTGCACTCGTTTGCCAAATATCCATTTTATCGATAAATCGCTACAGTCGTGTGCCATAAATGAGAGAAATATCCATATTTGAGCGACGGCACTTCGAGTGCCGTCCCACTCAAAAAATAATTTTTTTCCCGTCGGACGGCACTTAAAGTGCCGTCCCTTAATTTTTTTTTTCAATTAAAAAACCCCCAAATCCCATCGGACGGCACATGAAGTGCCGTCCTTTGAAGCAAAAAAAAAATTCCAGCCCAAATTCCTCGGACGGCACATAAAGTGCCGTCCGGAGGTTTTTGTAATTTTCATTTTTTTTTGCAAATTTTGGAAATATTTTTGCAATTTTTATTTTTTTTTGCAATTTCGGAAATGTTTTTGTAATTTTTTGTAATTTTTTCGTAATTTCTGAAATGTTTTTGTAATTTTTTATTTACGAAACTTTCCAATTATGTCGGACGGCACATGAAGTGCCGTCCGGGGTTTTTTGCAATTTTTTTATTTGTTTTTGCAATTTCTGAAATATTTTTGTAAATTCTGAAATGTTTTTGTAATTTTTTCGTAATTTCTGAAATGTTTTTATAATTTTTTATATTTTTTTTTGTAATTTTTTTTTGCATTCCAAGGACAAATTTTTTTATGTGTCGGACGGGCACTTCGAGTGCCGTCCCTCCCTTCCGCTTTAATTTTTTTTTTCCCTCCGACGGCACTTCATGTGCCGCCGCATATTATTTTACGATAGAAAGCTAAAAAATAGCTTTTAACGAGTGCAGCAAAAGTTCGATTCTCATTTCTATTTATCCATATATCCATATTTTCACCTTCAACGACTACAGATGCTCTTATAATTAATATATATATATATATATGGACTTTTATATTCCAATTTATAATTATTTTTCACCATATACTAATGAAAATATGGACCTTTATTTACAACTAATTATTGTTATACTATTCAAACTTCAGCTACATAATTGTTGATTTACTGTTTACAAGACTTTTCATATGTTGTATCGTTCTGAAGATGTGCCGTAGGTATGTGGCCACGGGCAGTTCTAGTATATATATATATAATGATTATCGAGTAAGAAACGACACGAAGCAAAGATTATATCAGAGATTCTAATTCTAAAAGTACAAATTAAGGCATTATTGTATAACAATATACCATTCTGAAGTTGCTGGAAATGTAGATGGCAAAGGGCATCAGGTACCTAGCTTGGACTAAAAGCAAGGAACCTCGCCCTTGCTATATCGATAAATTATATATGGAGCACTCTGCCTCGATCACCAATCACATAGGTCACGATCATAACATGGAATGAGCATTTGATCCAAGGTACGCATCATCTTTCCTCCTCGATATATACGCATCATCTTTCCTCCTATATATATATATAATCAATTTACTCTCCTTTAATCTCTCAAAAATTAAAGGTTCAGATCTAATCTCACTAAACACATTTCTCATGCCTCCCCAAAACTCAAATTCAAATCCCCAAAACAACTACTTTATTTAATTCAAAATAACTGTTTATTTATATATTTATTTAATAATAATAATAATAATAATAATAATAATAATAATAATAATAATAATAATAATAATAACATACTGATATATATGCATACTATATGCATATACATACATACTGTATAAATATTTGGAAAAACTCATATATAGTAGTATAATAATATGTATATTTCTGGCTATTCTTTATTTGGCTAAATTTGAAGGGAAAAAAAAACAAAAAAAAAAAACTTTGAACTATGGTCATTATGCCGAAAACCCCCCTAACCAGTTTTTTTATGCAGAAAATCTCCTGACCTTTTTTATACAAAAACCCCCCTTGAAGTATGGTTGTTTGAAAAAAAATCCTGATGTATTTCAAAAAATCACATCTAACTTTTCTACTTGTATCAGATAACCTCATTCATCTTTACAAGTTGTTTCAAAAAACATCATATATCTTTCGCATTATTGTCAAAAACCTTTCTCAACTTTAGCAGAAGTCTCACGTTGGCAGGGTGGGGTTTTTGCAACAATAATTCAGGAGAGGGTTTCTGCATAAAAAACGGTCATGCATGTTTTCTACATAAAGTCCATAGTTCAAGGGTATTTTATTTTATTTTATTTTATTTCAAATTTAGCCTTGCAAAAAATCCACCCTGCCAACGTGAGACTTCTGCTAAAGTTGAGGGAGGTTTTTGACAATAATGCGAAAGATATATAATATTTTTTGAAACAACTTGCAAAGATAGATGTGGTTATCTGATACAAGTAGAAAAGTTAGATGTGGTTTGAAATACTTCAGGATGGTTTTTTGCAACAACCATACTTTCAGGGGGTTTTCTGTATTAAAAAAAAGGTCAGAAGAATTTTCTGCATAAGGTAGTGAAGAGAATTGTAGTAGTGGATGAAGCATTACTCTAGTTCACCTCTCTATTAATTTAATTAGGACAAGACATGTATTCCTCATGCATTTTTTCGCATGCATATTATAAACAGTGAAGCGTCGCAAGTGCTGAAAAGTCCGAGTGCTTGTGAGAAAGCTTGAGCATATGGATCCTGAGCTGTACAAAGCTGCAACACAAGGCAATGTCCACCTCCTAGAACAGTTGATCCAAAAAAAAGACCCCAAAGTCCTCTCCTCCGTAACCCCTCGAGAAGACACTGCCCTCCATATCGCTGCAAGGCACGGCCACAAGGACTTGGCCGAAGCGATCCTTAAGAACTGTGACCTGTTGCTCATCGTCAAGCAGAACACCGACAAAGACACTCCCATACACATTGCTGCTCGTGCTGGTCACGTGGACATTGTTGTATCTTTCATCGACTATTCTACTAAATTGCCGATTGATATTGAGAGTGATCAGAAGGAGCCTTTAAGGATTGTTAACAAGATTGGTAATACTGCATTGCATGAAGCGGTACAGAACGGGCACACGGTGATTGCAATCAAGTTGTTGCAGGAAGAGCCGAGTGCAAGCCATGCGGTGAATGTGAAGAAGGAGACACCGTTCCATATTGCAGCGAGGGAAGGGTTGAAGGAGGTAGTGTTAGAGATTTTGAAGTACTCGTGGGTGGAAGAGCCCGAGGAGGGAGGACCGCCACGGTCAGGGACAGGGTCTCCCTTGCACCAGGCTGTATTAGGTGGTCAATGTGGTAAGTTCTTGAGTGAATTATTTTATCTAGAACAGAAAATTTTCAGTAAATTATCTAATCATTCATCAAGATATTGATGAAACTTTACACACAAAAAATATGAAAAATTGATAAAATTACTTCTTAAATTGTTGAAGAAGAGGCAGAATCATGTGTACTTGACTCCCCAAACAATTAATTATCAGGATTTTTTTTTTTTTTTTTAAGGAAAGGTGGAGTATGGCCACCCTGTTTCATTAATAGAAAATTAACCAAACAAACCTAGCGTACTGGGCCAAATTACAAACTACAAACTACAAACATAAAAACAGAACATGAAGCAACATAACCAGTACATACAATCAGAACTTCCTCCAATACCCTTAGAGGGTAGGCCAACAAACCAAAAAACAAACCACATTCGACAAGGTCGACCCGGCCCCAGCTTGGCCCCGACTGCCACCAATATTGTACTGGACCCCATCTTGGGCCCAGTCACAAAGCAAGGCCAACTAATTGTATGTATATCAAATAAGCTTCATGCACCACCTCCACAGCACGCACACACCCACCTGAAGCGAATCACGCGGGATTTAGATATTCTCCGCTCTCATCCTTCTCCTCCCCAACTTCCACTAACTCACCAAAACACTCTCACATTCGGACCAGTCAAACTCACACCCAAAAAGAGAGCCATGGAGAGGATACTTTTACCTCTCTCACGCTTTAGCTCTCTCAAGTTATTTCTCACCAAACAAAACTCTCACTTACCATAACCACGGATACAGTAAAAGAGAGAGCCGAGAAGAGGATACATTCGCCTCTCTCACGCTTTACTCTCTCAAGGATTTCTCACAAACACAAATATACACAAATATACACCTGCATAGAGTAATGAGAAGCAACATCTTCACTCTCTCACTCTCTCACTCTCTCACTCTCTCTCTCACGCAAAAACCCGAAGCAAATCACAACTAACTAAAGCATCACCTTCCCCTCTCGTCCTTGCGGGCGGTGGACGTTGTAGATTCCAGGTTCAATGATTAGGGCGTAGTGGCGGTGTTGTCGCGAAGCCTGTGGCAGTCAGTTAAAGGAGGTCGAATTCGGGGTGTGACTCACACACTGACAGCCAAAATTCCATACACCTCCAACTCTCCATTTCCATTCCGCGCACCTCATAGGGGGATCCCGTCTGCGGGCCCAAGCCCTACAACTATGCAGCAACAGTAGCGCACCTCATGGGGGGACTTCGTCTTTGGGCCCAAGCCCCACAATCGTGCTGCACATCAAAGTTCACATCGAATCTAAACCAAACTCAGGGAAGTCCTCCAATCCTCCCTCACAAACCACTAGGCACATACATAAGAAGACATGTTTGAAAAAAAAATGAGACTACTCTTCTCCAACCTCATCTCAAAAGTGTCAAACTCAGCTGAACTCCTCCACCCAAAACAAACTAACATTCCCCCCAAAAATCCCAAAATGTTACCTTCCCAACAGCTAGGGTCGGCGCGGTGGGGGGTGGTGTTCGCCGTCGGCAACCGTGCCAGAGAAGGAGCGCCGCTGCGTGGGGGTAGCTGTCGCGTGGAGGTAGCTGTCACGTGGAGGAGGGTTGGCGACGTGGGGGAGCATCACTGCGTGGCGCCTCGGTGACTAGAGCGACTTTCGGAGCGCTGGCGGATGACGGGCTTGATCGGTGGCCGGAGGAGCGGTGGGAACTCAACTGCGGCCCGTCGCCAACACTTGGGAGGAGCGGTGGGAACTCGGCGACATATGGAGGTCGTTGTCGAAGTTGCAGCGGGAGGAGAGCGTTGTTGAGAGTAGGGGATGGAGGAGGAGGGTGAAGGGCGGCCGGGAAGGGGGCGGTGAAACCTTAGCCGCCACCCCTCCAAACTCAGATCCAGATTTAGGATTTTCTTTTTTGGATTTTTTTTGGGAGTTTCTCTCCCTAGATTTTCTAGAGTGAGATACTCTTTTTTCATCTAATAAATTCTGTTAGAATTAATTATCTGGATATTGAGGAGGATATTATTCTGGTAGGGCACTCCTCAAGTTTGGTATCTTCTATGTGAATAATTTTTTTAAAAAATACATCAAAAATGATACTTTTAGGGCCTGTTTGGTTGGAGGGGAATGGAGGGAAGGGGAGGGTAGGGAAGGAGTTTTTTAATACTTTTCTTGTTTGGTTCAATTTTTAGGAGGGGAGGGAAGGGAAATGGGGGGGTGCAACACCCCTCCTGAGCCAATTTTGGCTCCCCTCCAAAAGTGGGGGGATTTGGAGGGGAGAGAAAATAAGGCTAATTTTTTAAAGTGGAGTTACTGAATTGCCCTTTAAAAAATCTAAAAAACCCAAATAAACCTAAATCAGAACATGGAGACATTTTACAACATTTGTTATCAATTAAGTCAACCTGTTCTGAAGTGCTTCTTCAAGAAGAAAGAAGTGGCTACTGAATTTTCTGATGACGAGAATAGGTCAATATAGTGGATGGGAATTGTGACTAATTTCAGGTCACCTGTCACCCTTCTCACTTCCTAATCTCCGCAATCAAACACTCATTATCCCTCAAATAATTATAAGGTCCTAGAGAAAACTTAGCTGTATCATTATTTGCTGCCATACAATCAGCATAGTCCTCGCAGATGAACGAGAATGATATATTATAAATAAAGTGTATGCTTATCATATTCTTGACTTTATCTATGGGTTTAATATCATTTTTGAAGGGTTATATCTATTTTATCTGATTGATATATATTAGTTGTAGCAACTCCAAAATTCTAACTTTGCAACCTAGAGTTAGTAATCAATTTACATTCTCATCATTGTCCAAGAACTCCATATTTGGTTTAGTCCATTGACAGCAACTAAGGGCATATCAAAAGGATGCATCTCACATAGACTGATATTTGAATCCATGAAATCAGCTATACTAGCTACAAGAATTTTAGAAAGATGGCTGTAATGATATTTATACTATGAGATCTTGGATATACTATGGCTATGTTTGTTCGGATTACAACATAAACACTTTTTTCCTTCACTGACTTTTGCTTTAGCACTTTTTGTTATTTGTTCACTGCAACATAAGGCTTAGGTCCATCTGAAATTAAGTATGATCGCAAAGATTGATTAAAACAGGATTAAAAAACATTAACAAAAGAATAAAATGTGAACAAGTTAAAAATTAAGAAACAGATAAGTAAAACCTTCGATAACGTTCTTCAAAAGCGAAACAGATACTTTAGGTAAGAGTGATATATCTCCTGTTAATTAAGACAAATTAAGATAGCAGTAATGAGAACCATATATATCACAGACTAGGATCAAATGTGTACACTTTCTCAGCTTCTCTGGATTAATAATCCACACCTGTCTTTTGAACCTCCCCAAAAATACTAATATCAAAACCACCAGCAAAATTTTCTCCATCACCTACAAATTAAGGAAGAGATGAGAATACAAATAGAGATTTGCATTTGATAACAGTCAAGTATATATATAATAGATTGCACAGACAAATTCCTGTTTCAGGATAACCAAACAAGGATGTGGTTGTATCAATTTCTTATTATATGCAAAAGGATATAAAAGTAATTTTATTATAAAATCCATTCCCTCCCCTTGTGAACCAAACAAGAAAATTATTATTTTCCCTCCCCTCCCCTCCTTTGAACCAAACAGAGTTTTCATTAAATCCCTCCCCTCCCTTTCCCTCCCCTTCCCTCCCCTCCATTAAAATACCTCCCCTCCCCTCCCCTCCTTTGAACCAAACAGACCCTTATAGGTTTGACCCGAAGTTTTATGACTCTTTTGTACACTTTAGACTATTTATCTTCGTACAATGTACATTGGATACCTCCTCCATTCGACATGTTCAGATGAGCCATCCAATTGAAATTATAACACTAATTAAAGATTTAATGAATTTTTCGTTTTTTAAATGTTTGATTTGATGATCAAACAGAAATTGTAGAGATATTGCTGAAAGAGAGGACCGACTTCATTAAACTTGGCGATGAAAAAGGTAACAACGCCCTCCACTACGCAGCACAGTTGAGCAATGCCAAGATGGTTGAGATGCTCTTACAAAAAGACACTTCCCTCGCTTACCTCATCAACAAGGACGGCAAATCTTCTCTCCACGAAGCCGCAGCTTGCAATTCCTTGTCAGCCATCAAAGAGATACTGAGGTGGTGTCCAGATGCCGCGGAACAAGTAGACAATAAAGGCCAGAATGCACTCCATATCGCAGTTCTGTACGGAAGGGTTAAGGCACTGAAGTGTTTGTTGAAAAGTCTAACTGCTCAAGAGATTATAAACCAAGCTGACAAAGAAGGGAACACTCCTCTGCATCTAGCTGCCATGAATTCTAGGATCCATTCAACTCTTTTGTTGCTGAAAGATAAAAGGGTTGATCCTTGCATTTTGAACAACAGCAATCAAACGGCTAGGGGAACTATTGAGACTATGGAAGCCATGGACACATATGAGGTATGTTTGGTAAAATTTAATCTCTACAACTTTATAGTCGGGGGCGTACCTGAGTTTCAGGAGACCCTAAGCAAGTCCTTAAATATGACCTTTTGCATATTGACAAAATAAAAAATGACAATTATTTAAATGCAAACAAACTTACATATATTTAAATGCAAGCAAACTTGAAGCCTTAGAGGACAAATTAACTATTTAAATGCAAACAAACTTATATATATATATATATGCTTCCAAGAGTTTTTAAATTAATAGCGTATGCATTTTACATGAAATGACTTGTGGCAAAAAAAAAACTCGGACAAACTCTAACAAATAAAACAAAATAAGTCATCTCAACCATTTTCAAAAGTCTTGCCACATTTAATCTTCTACATCGCATACACAATCCATGTTCTACAAAGCAAGCTTCTCGTTTCCATCCAAATTTGGCCTACAAAATAAAATACACAACATAATATCACTTAAACATGACTCTTCTGACAATTTTAGAATTAAAATCATTAGTTATGCTTTGATAGTTAGACTTTCCTATTAAATCATATTCAATTGATAACATGACTAATCCATTCAACCTTTCATTTGATTGATGCGTAAACAATTAATAACAAAATCAAAAAACTTTGTCTAAGAAATTTGAATACACCAACCAAATTCTATCTTGTTTCTCTCTATTTTGTAAATGTCCAATATAGTATGAGCAAATGAAATGTCTATTGAAATCATTTAGAGGAAAGATCATATCTTTAACTCTAATTGCACAATTTTTTATTAATAAGTCTCTAAAATCTTGATTAACAGTCCCCCAATTTTTTGAATCATGATTTAACGGTCTATCTTCTTTGTTTTAATCTTCATTATGATCAATTTTATTTACTAATTTATTAACTTGATTAGCTTCTTCATTTACCAAATTTTCAAGTCCATCATCATTCTTATGCTCCTCATTCACTCCATGTTTAATTTCATCATCAATTGATTCATTTCTATATTCCTAATCAACCAAAGCTTGGGGTTCATCAATTTGACTAGCCAAATTAGTTTGTTTAATTAGTATTTTCAAAAAACTTGTCCATTGCACCCTTTTGAGATTGGGTCAATTCTTCAGTTCTTTTTTTTTTCTTCTTGTGTCCAGAATCATACTTTCTAGGGGACATGCTTCGAATATTAAATAAACTACAAAAAAATTAAATAACAAAGTCAAGGAAAAATAGCACATAGTTGTTGCAACTTGCAAAGTTCACTTTTCTTTCAAATCTTCAATCATTTTCTCCAATTTCAACCCAAATAAAAAATTGAATATATCTTCTTCTATAAATGAATTCCGACATTATAAATAAAAATACTAATTAAATGATTTAAGGCATACTACATACAAACAATAGAAACTAATTGAAATTAGAAGTAAAACAAAAGTTAAAGCATACCCTATTTTAGAACATACCCACTTCGTTCGTGTTGAAAACCACACAACGGAAGACCGGGGACGATGGAGGGTGGGAGGCAGTCTCAGATTGGGGCCGGCTTTTGGCGAGGAGAGGAGGAGGTCGGTGGGTTGGAGTCCTCAGGAATGATGGAGGAGGTCGGTGTGATGAGATTGTAGTCTTTATTTTTTATTTTTTTTGCTTGGGTTGGAGGATGATGAGAATTGAGAGGGAAAAAAAGTAACTGAAGAGACGTGAAAATCAAGAGAAAAGAGAAAAGAAACTAAAGAGACATTTAGTCTTATGTGCCCAAAAACTGATCCAAAAAAGCAAATTGTACCATTTTTTTCAGCCCAATGTTACATATATTTATATAAGGAACTTCAAAAATATGAGGCCCCTATAAAATTGGGGGCCATAGCAGCTGCTAATTCTGCTTTAGCGCAGGTCCGCCCCCGCCTATAATTTGTTCATTTAAAAGGAGGAATTTTATTAAAAGAACATACAATTATTAAGGAGTAGATAGATACATAACATGGTCTAGCAGATAAATGCCAGATTTAATGTTCTAAATTTTATTGTTCGTGCAGTTAAATAGTATCTGTCACCACTGCTCTTTGTAGCTCAGATGGTAAGAGTTTGGAATGGGTAAAGTAAGTTAGGTCTCGTGTTCAAGACCAGGCTACGATCTAGCCTTAATTACAAGATAATAATAATAAATAAATAATTAAACTGCCAAATTAAGCAGCAAGACGCACACGTATCAACTCAGCACATACCTCTCAATTCTAGAGTTATTTTAACGACAAATTATATTTATTTTCCTTTACGTTTTTCCTATCAAAGCTCTTAAATATTTTAGGTGTGCCAGATGCACATTTTGCAGTCGCTGAAGAAGAGCGAGGAGCGTCGATGCAAGAAGCACCATGCAAACCCAGGGTTCCTCACCACCCGAAGATCGTTCAAAAATAAGAATATCCCCGCTGACGAGCATTTCAAATCGTGTGTATCTACATACACACTAGTCGCAGCACTGATCGCCACCGTCACCTTCGCTGCCACCTTCACCATGCCAGGTGGCTACAACCAGGCCACTGGGTATGCACTCCTCGCAGGTCGTCCAGCTTTCAAGGTGTTTGTGATCTTCAACACTATAGCAATGTGCAGCTCACTTGTCGTTGTGTTCTGTTTCATTTGGGCGTGGAAGGATCCTGTGAGATTCAAGGTCCAACAACTAACATGGGGCCATAGGCTCACAGTAGTGGCGAGCTTAGCGATGATTGTGGCACTGATGACAGCGGTGTATGTGGTGGTCGAGAATGAATGCCGATGGGTAGCAATTGTGGTGGTCTTCATCTGTTGCAGTGCGCCCCTTATACTTGGGGCTATACTTGGCCATGATATCTGGTTTATTCCATATTAGTTCACTTTTATACATAACCAAATATATGACCTTACATCCATTTTTATATCCATTTTTTTCATTAAGGAGGAAATAACGAAGGTGGGCTTTCATCGATATGACCCTGCAAGTGTGATTATTTGAATGTGGGAGTTGCATGAGAGAGGTGTTCTTGGTGTTCTATATTATGAGTAAGAAATTTTATGCGTGCCCGCAGCTTATGCAAGTACATCATTACATCAATATGTATCAAAATGTTGCTGTTTTCTTCTGTTCTATTTCATTTATTCAAGTGATTGATGAGCTGCTTCGCCTTGATTGCTGAGCCTTCTATCGAATCCTTTAATTTTTCTGTAAAATTTTTTAATGAGTACCCACGGCCGCAGGCAGTCGTCATTAGATTAAAATTTTGAAGTTGTGGCAAGCCTTGAGGAGTGGTATTTATATTCTATCCATTTTTATACATTTTATGAAGACACTGAATTTTGTATAATTTATTACTAGCTAGTATATGTAAATCACCCAGGGTGAATATGATGATTGTGCGGAAATTAAAAACTTGATTTAAATGCGTAAAATAAATAAATAAAAGTTAGAGAAAGCAAACACAGTAAGCATGCAAGACACAACGATATAATGTGGTTCGATCTCCATGTCTATGTCCACACCACCTACGTGTAGCAATTTTTCGCTACAAGCGTTTCACTATACTTTAAACCCTTGTACAGTGATTTTCAGAATTCAAGCCGAGTGACCTATTAAACCCACAGGGCTTCTATACAAAAGCCCAACAAAAACTCACCAAAGTAGAAGAAAAAAAAACTCTCAAGATCTAAAGCGATCTTGACCAAAGAAAACAATAAAAGCTCTCACACTCGGATCGTTGATTGAATGATTAGTGTTGCTGCTTATTTCGGTGTGGGAGCAAACAGATAGTGAGTTAATAATTGAAGGAAACTACTAAAAGTCAAACCTGTGACCCTGGCCGTTAAAGATGGTTAGAGCTCCTGTGAATGAATCTATATCGTTGATTGACCACCGTGATCTGAATCTGACGGTTGCTGATGCGGTCAATGGACCTGCAAAAAGCCTGAAACACCGGGGGGGTGGTCCCGGTGACAGACCCTCCGACGCTCAAGTCAGAACCAGAAAAAGAGAGAGTAAGAGAGTAAAAACTGGCAAATTGTTGATTACCTTCTGACTGAAGAGGGGGAGGGGTATTTATAGGCCTGAGAGATATTTCAAGAGATTGATTCGTGATTTAACTACTGTATCTCTTTCATGTCTCTCTCCCTCAAAAGATAAGATATTCTTGTTAGAGGCTAAGAGATTTGACTCCTAGCCTGCATGGGCTGGATGTCTCTCCTAGTGGGCCTAGTCTGTCACTTTTTATGGACTTGGAAGAAGCTCATGTCTTGGAGTGGACCCAGACCTGTAAAAGAGGTATGTGATGGCTAATCTGCCTGTAGATGATTTGAGATTTGTGCAGGGATCGTGTGGCTCTGATCTGCTGCGATTTTTACCATCATCATAAGCCCCCCACTCCCAGACGGCAATTTTCTTGGCTTTCGGGAAATAGTACGTCTTATTTTTATAATCTGGCGCAGAATCTGAGCAGTCGGAGTGTTCGGAGATACCTGGATATGATTTGTGGCTTCTGAAGACAGTGAATATTTTCCTGTATTTTTCCATAATCCTTCGGATTTTTTCGAATTTTCTGGAATTTTTTCCAATTTTAAAATCACTTTTTCGAATTTTATAATTAATATATTCAATTTTAATTATTTTTTCAGATTTTTAAAATTAATTTTCCAAATTAAAATAATTATTTTTGAATTTTTAATTACTATTTCGAATTAAAAGTGAGTTCAGGGGGTTTTTTGCAAAAATTCGACCGCACACAGATCTTGATGCGATCTAAGTCGCTCATCAGATGGCGGCTCGCGCGTTAAGGAAATCGAAAGGTTGAGATTCGAAAGGAGCGCTGGGGACAATGGCGAGCGACGTGGACGCATCTGAGCTGTCCCTCGCACTCGAGGTCGATTCTTGGGGAGATCAGAGGGCTAGGAATCGACGTGGAGACCCCATAGCTCGGCCGACCTTTTGGCCGAGCTATGGCCATTTGTCTCGATTCCGATGACCTGGCTGAGCTATGGGTTTTCGTCTTCGTCGAGGTACCACGACGTCAAGACATTTCCTCGTCGACTTCTCCACTTCGTCGAGCTCACTGAGCTATGAGGAGGTGATTCGGCCAAGCTATGGGCTTCGTGGTATGGCCGAGCTATGGTGACTGTGAAGCTTCGCCGAGCTACGAGAGCCCTCCACTGAGCTATGGCCGTTGGGTTTCGCCGAGTTGCGAAGTTTTAGCTTCGCCGAGCTATGGCCATTGAGGATTTTACTGAGCTATGGCCACCTCACCGAGCTACGGAGGCGATGCTTTGCCGAGCTATGGAGAGGCTTTGCTGTGCTATAGCTCCTCATTCGACCAAGCTACAAGTGCTCTGTTCTCGAGTGGGTCGACCTTTGGACTCGAGCAGCTCTGACGTCTCGACTGTGGAGCTTTGAAGTCTCGACTGTGGAGCTGTTGGGGCGTCGCTGGCGTGGAGCTATGAGGGCCATCACGTCATCGAGCTTATAAGTTTCTCTCGTCAAGTTTTTTCGTTCGTTCGAACTCTATTTTGGCGCTCGATTTGAAGAAGAAGGAGCTACAGGATTGCAGTTTGGTAGAGGAACCGGGTTTGGATCCGACCCAAAAACCCTTTTGGTCTTATGTTGAGTGGAATGGAATTCGGGTTTGGACCCACATTCGAACACGTTTTCTTCTTCTTCCCTTCCATGGAGCCGTGAGCACTTATCGGGGATTTTCAAAGCTTTTTGGACTTGGGTTTGCATATAAATTTTTATACATATATATTTGTGTGTGTGTGTGTATATATATATATAATCATTTATATGTGGATACCCAGCTTTTTACTCCATCACCCTCGATTGGCGGATCTTGTACGTATATAGCTGTGCTAGGAGAGCTGTTACAGACTTGCTGTTTAATCCCAGTGAGTTTATGGAGACAACTCTGAGACAGAATTGGGTGTAGAAACTGTCGTTTGATCCCAGCAATTTTGGAGACAACTCTAAGATAGAGTTGATGTAGAAACTGTTGTTTGATCCCGACGAGTTTGTAGAGGCAACTCGTGGTGGAGATGATGTAGAAACTGCCATTTGATCCCGGCGAGTTTGGAGACTACTCTGAGATAGAGTTGATGTAGAAACTGTCGTTTGATCCTGACGAGTTTGTAGGGGCAACTCGTGGTGGAGCTGATGTAGAAACTTACGTTTGATCCTGGCGTGTTTGTAGGGGCAACTCGTGGTGGATCTGATATAGAAACTGTTGTCTGATCCCGGCGAGTTTGTAGAGGCAACTCGTGGTGGAGCTAATGTAGAAACTGGCATTTGATCCCGTCGAATTTGGAGACTACTTTGAGATAGAGTTGATGTAGAAACTGCCGTTTAACCCCAGCGAGTTTCGAGATAACTTTAAGATAGAGTGGGTGTTGAACTTGCTATTTGCGCCCAGCAAGTTTGTGGAGGAACTCTGAGACATAATTGGGTGTTGAAACTTCCGTTTGATCACGAGGAGTTTAGCGACAGCTCTGAGATAGAGATGATATAGAAACTGCCATTTTGATCCCGACGAGTTTTTAGACAGAGCTCTGAGATAGAGTTGATGTAGAAACTGTCGTTTGATCCCGACGAGTTTGTAGGGAGAGCTATGAGATGAACTTGAGCTGGAACTTGCCATTTGGCCGCAGCGAGTTTATAGAGGTCACTCCTTGATTGAGTTGGTTTAGAAACTGCCGTTTGATCCTGGCAAGCCTAGAGAGATAGCTCGTAGTGGAGCTCGTCATTTGAACTTTTTGTTTGGAGCCGACAAGAGATTGATGGAGCTCAAGCGATTAGCAGAACATTGAACTTGTTGTTTGGAGCCAACAAGTTGTTGACGGTGCTTGGGCGAAGACCAAGGTATTGAACTCGTTATTTGGAGTTAACGAGTTGTTGACGAAGCCTAAGCGTAAAACAAGGCTTTGAACTCGTTGTTTGGGACCAACGATGTGTTGACGGAGCTCATGCGGAGAGCGGAGCGTTGAACTTATTTTTTGGAACCAACAAGTTATTGGTGGAGCTCAAGCGGTGAGGAGAAAATTGAACTCATTTTTTGGGACCAACGAGTTTTTGATGGATTCTGAGCAAAGCGTTGGACTCGTTTTTTGGAGTCAACGAGTTGTAACTGGAGCTCATGCGGATAACAGAGCATTGAACTCGTTGTTCAGAGTCAACAAGTTGTAGACACAGCCTGAGCGAAGACCAAGGCGTTGAACTCATTGTGATGGTACTCATGCAGATAGCAGAGCATTAAACCCGTTGTTTGGGACCAACGAGTTGTAGACGGAGCTCATGCAGAGATCAGAGTGTTGGACTCGTTGTTCGAAGCCAACGAGTTGTTAACGGAGCTCGTTCTGAGGGCAGAGCAATGAACTTGTTGTTCAGAGCCAACAAGTTATTCATGGAGTCTGGGCGATGATCAGGGCGTTGGACCCGTTGCTCGATGTTGACAAGTAGTTGGCCGGAGGAACTCAAGTGGCGTGCGTAGTGCCGAACTCATTTTTAGAGTGAATGAGTTGTGGGTGTTATGAACCTTCTTAATATTGAAGCGAATCCACTTGTGCTTGTTCAGTGTTAAGGCGATTCCATTCTTCTCTTTACTGGCAAGTAGCTATGTACATCGAACGAGGTCCTTGGGACAGAAAGCTTGCTCTCCTTCGTGATATGCTGTGCTTGATAGGGTCGGGACTCTCCCGTTCGCACGGCGCTATAAGCGAGACGAAGTTGGAGCTTGCTCAAGTGAAGTTGGTCGGATAAATCTGGAGCTTGCCTGCATAAGGAAAACTTGTCTAGAATTTCATAATCAAGAGTTGAGGCGGCCTTATGGATTTGTTAGCTTGTAAGAGGCTGGTGAAGAGGTTTGTTTCCCTTAGGTAGAGCACCTCTCTAGTGTGTAGCTGGAAGAACAGCTTACATGACAGTCTGTCACACAGTGTTCGCAGGACTTTTGGTAGCAATTCGTAGACATATTGTAATTCTGCTATTTTAATGAGACTTGTAGTTTGTGGAATAAGAAGTCTTCTATGTGCAGGTGTCTTGTCCTGTGATTCATTGTCTTGGGGGTCGGCTAGTCATATGAGCTGCTCTTGGAGAGAGTTAGACTCTGGACTAGCCATTTTGTATTTGTAGAAGTCTGTAGTGTTACTGGATCTGAACATATGAGTTTGTGATAGTTCTGTGATTTGAAGAATTTCTTTCATATGCTTGATCCTTGCTGTCATGGTTGAGGTGTCATCGACTGGGTTCTTTGTAGCTAAATAGCAGTGCCTCAAGTCTGTTGTGTATAGCTAACGAACTGTCGACGGTGTATGACGGAGTTTAGCATTGCTCCGTCTTGAATTCAGCTAGTTGTAAGGACAACTCTGAAGGAGAGTTGTTTCCCAAACTTGTTGTATGGTTCCTCTAACAAATTGTGAAAGTCACATCAAGTGGATAGTTGAACTCTAAGTGTTGCTTTTTACAAGTGTTGCTAGAGTAACTGCGGTCCACGATTTTGAACCTCTTAATCTTTCATCGAGGGAATTTAACTAGTTTCAGGAACAGATCGAATGGCGAGTTGAACTTTGAACGTTTGTCATTGCAGGTTGCGAGAGTGACTCTGAGCCATGGGTATGGATTCCGAACTTGTTAGTTTGAGTATTAACAGGTGGCAAGAGCAGATCGAATGGCGAACCGCACTCTGACCTTGCTTCTTTGCAAATTGTGTAAGTCTCTGTCGAGCCATAGGTATGGACTTCAAACCGGTTGTGGAGGTGCTAACGGATTGCAGGAGCAGATCGAATGGCGAAGTGCACTGTGAACTTGCTTTATTGCAAATTGTTAGAGTCTCTTCAAGCCATGGGTATGGACTCCGAATCTGTCTTACGGGAAGACTTGTAACGAGTGTTTGGTTCTGCTTAAATGTATAAGTGTGGCACTTAACTCGTTGTATAAGTCTCCAAGGAATTTCAACTATTTGCAGGAACAGATCGATCGATGAGTTGTGCTTTAAATGTGCAGGATTGCATGCTGCGAGAGTAACCCCGAGTCGTGGATCTGGATTCCGAACTTGTGTTGTAGAAAGCTTATAACGAGTGTTTAGCGCCGCTCTAAGTGTAAGTTGTGCGTTTAGCTCGTTGTTTGCTTTAATGAATTAACAAGTTGTAAGAGCAGATCGAATGGCGAAGCACTCTGAACTTGTTTCATTGCAAATTGCTGGAGTAACTTCGAAACATGGGCGTGGACTCCGAACCTGTCTTGTAGGAAGACTTTCACGAGTTTTTGGTGTCGTTTTTGTGTACAAGTTTGGCACTCAACTCATTGTATGCATCCATAGTTGTACAAGAATTTTGCAAAAATTCCTAGTATATTTTATTGGAAAATAAAACTAAGCGGTTGCTCTAGTGGCTGGTTGTTATTACAAATTGGAAAAATTTGCTGTGAATAGGATTAAGCGACTACTCTAGTGGCTGGCCATTATTACAAATTGAGAAAATTTGCTACTACTATTAAGAGAGGACGTTTGAGACGCCCTCGTCCTCCTTCACAAGGTGTTCAACCTTCTAAGTTCTGCTGATATCTCCTTCCCTCCGGGTCTTCAAGTTGATGAGCTGTTAGGCGAACAACTTGGTAGACCTTGCCTAGATTTGCCTATTTTGGAGGGATTCCCCCATTGTTTTGCATAGAGGAAAAAATCTTTTGATGCACCAATATGTTTAGGCATGACTATTTGTCTCCGTTGAATGAGCGAGTGGCTTCGGGCGAGGGATTCAGGTTTATTACTGTGTCATAATGAGAACTGGTGTGGACCTGGTGAGAGATGATGTAGCGGGTTTGGAAGTTCTTAGTATAGTTGTTTTTGGCAGTGGCTTCAAGCTCGTTTGCAGTCTTGAAATTATCGTGACGGCTTTCTAGTGGCAACTCTATAGCGTTGAGGGGAAGAACCAAGCCCCCCCATTATAGCAGTGTAGCATGCTCGTGCTGCCTGTTGGCTTCCTACAGCTTGGCCTAGGCCAGCTGTTGTTGGAAACTTCACTTTCATGTAAAATGCAGAGGCAAATGCATGGAATACTGCTAGGCCGGGACGGTCGAATATAGCATTGTATGCTGCTTTGACATCGACTACCCTAAAGTCTAGTGCTTTCGTTCGAATAGCTAGGGCTCTTCCTGCTGTCACTTCCAGTTTGATGACTCCTTCTACTTGATGAGGACACCGGGGAATCCATTGAGTGTGTAACCGCCTGGCTTAAGTCGGTCTCGAGAGAGCTTGAGAGCCTCGAATGTGGATATGAAGAGGATGTTTACTGAGCTGCCATTGTCTACCAGGATGCGGCGTACCTCATGATTTAGCATGCAAAGGTTCATGACCAATGCGTCACAATGAGGTGTTCAGACGCCTTCTAAGTCCTTGTCGGAGAAAGATGTCGAGACCCGGGTGCGTTTGGCAGGCGAAATGTTATCTATGGAGTTGACTTCCCTGACGAAAGCTTTGCAGGAGGAGTTGGAATCTCCCCTCATCGGGCCTCCATGAATGGAGTGGATGACGGCCATGTGTTGAGAGTCTTGTGGCTCGCATTGCCTATCTTGATGCTTATTAGCCCCCCGAGGTGGAGGATTTTCAGCGTCGTTGTCTTTCTGAACGAAGTTGGAGAGATAGCTCCTGCGAATAAGGGCTTCCAGTTCTTCTTTAAGGGCTCGACAGTTGTCAGTAGTGTATCCATGATCTCTATGAAATATGCACCACTTATTTTTGTCTCTTCTCCTGCTGGACGTTGTCATTGCGGAGAGGGGGGCGGATTATTCCGTCCTTCTCAACCTCATGAGGATGGCTGATACACTTACATTAAGAGGAATGAACTTGTCGAAGTGTGTCGCTAGAGTTGGACGGCGTGAACTTGCACCGTTTTTTTGAAACTTCCTGAGTTCTTCCTCGCTTGTATTCTTCCGTTTGTTCCCGGAAGATGATCATTCTTGCCTTGAGGATAGAGAGCTTCCTCGACCCTGGTGTACTTGTCACTCCTTTCTAGGAGCTCAGTGAAACTCTTGGGTGGCTTTTTGGCAATGGAGGCTTTCAGGTCTTTGTTAGTAACGTTGTGGCGGAAAGCTAGAGTTGCGACTTGTAACACCCGTTTTTTTTTAATTCCTCGATTATTTGGTTTAAATTATTTTAAAATATGTTTCTGAGTATATTTACCTCTATTAATTGATTTTATTAGTAATAGAATGATTAAATTGATATTTTGGGGTAAACGGGAAAAAATTGAAAATATAGGAGTTTTGAGCTGAGCTTTCTCGGAGGAGACGAATCCGATTTGACCCGAATTTTTTTTGGGGCGTTATTACATTGTAGGGGGTTGATAAAATGCTAAATTAGTTGAGTTTTTATGTTGTGGCATTTAGTTGCAAATTTTGTTGAAATAAGCCATTTTAGGTCTCTTTTTTTTTGTAAATGGGCTTAAAGCCCATAACCCTATTCCTAACAATTTTTAAATACCCTAAAAATCCCTAAATGGTCATTTTCACTACTCCTTCTCTCCCCCTTCTCTCCTGGGCTGATCGAACACAAAGAAAAAGGGAAAGAAAAAAAAAAACCCATTTAGAAACCTAGCTAGGGTTTTGAAAAACCAATCCAAATCTCCACCTCCAAATCAAATCTTTTAGGGTTTTGGTAGTGTTTTGAGTTCTCTTCCACGTGGTGGTGTTCGTTTTTCCCGAAGCTTCCAAAAAGGTATAAGAAATTGTATGTTAGTTTAGCAAATTGTAAGTTTTTCATTTCTTTCTCTAGAAATTGATGTAGGGAGTTGTAGAGAGCATATAGAACATGTTAGAAGTTAGGATTGGTGCATACCATAGTGAAATCATGAAGTTCTAATTTTGCCATATAGCCAAATTTTCGAGTTTGTGAAGTGGAGTATGAAACTTGCTTCTAGCTAGTTTAGAAATTTCATGGGAGGTTGTAGAGTAGTGTGAGAGTGTTAATATGAATTTAGAATGAGTTTTGTAGCCTTAGAATTTAATGAAAATGATTCGAGAATAAAAAGGGTTATTTTTGCACGCCGGGTGTTCGGAGAAATGCCCGAGCGAAAGTAAAGTGAGCATTTGATATATCTGGTGGTGTAATTAAGTTTTATTATTGTCATTAATCCTAATTTGAGATATTGGGAATAAGAGAGTAAGGAAAGTAGGAGATAGAGAATTTTCTTAGTAATAAGTTTCCGATAATCAATGAATTTTTGTATGGGGATCCGAATTCGAAATCCATCGATGTAGCTCACCTACATATGTCATTTGTGACACGTGGGTGAAGACGGATTCGAATTTGGAGGTTCGTAGGCCGAGTTTTGAGTTTTGAGCTAATCGGTTCTATAATTTTCCTATTAGGTTGAAAAAGTTGAACTTCAACTGGCTACCGGGCGGACGTGGGACATCGTTTGCTCGATCCGTCAGGTGAGTATGTTGTAATTAGGTATATTCTATGTTGTGGCCAAATTTCGTGGCATTTCGATATATTTGATAGAAGTTATGCTAAAAATTCAATTTTCCGAAAAATACGGATTTTTAAGGCCTGAAAATGGGATTTTGAGATATTTGGTGAAATTAACTATTTTAAGTGTATAAAACCTATATTCTAGATTAATGTGACGTGTTGAAGTATAAAAATTAAATATATTAAATCGTTTATGCATATTTTTACCCCGTGCATGTTTTGTGCATGTTTTTGGGGTATATAAGCCGATATAGGCAATCGGGTATATGTGGAGCCTGGTGTATGGGCTAGCATGTCATGGATGGATGTTATAAGATGTGATTAGACGAATTTGGTGATTGTGATCATGTTTTGAAGATCTGTGTAATTATAGTACATGTTTGTGCATGTTTTGGGGCATATAAGTCCTTATAAGTGATTTTACTTATATAAAACAGGATGTATGAGCTAGCATACTATAATTAGATATTATAAGACTTAATTAGAGGAAATAAGTGGTTTTGGCCCCTTATGATGGGAAACCCACATGAGTGATGTTTATTTGTAATATATATAGAGATGATTATGATGTGTGATGCAATAATTGACGAAATTAAATAGTGGGTGCATGTTTACATTTTAATTATGTTCGAAGCAAAATAATGGGCAATAATATGATATTATTCTGTGATGATTTATATATTTTGATACGCTTACGATACAGACTAACGTCTTATAATTCTTTTATTTACGATATAACTTGGGGTATGTTTATGGGTGATGTTATGGCAAAATAAATAACATGGTGTGTATATCTGTGATACACTGAGATGATAATTATATCACGGACATCAGATGTGCATCAAATGCAAGATAAAAGGTGAGATGGTAAGTGTTCATAAAGTGTGTTTTTATTCACATAATTAAAGTTAAGAATGTGGCAATTGTTTAAGTAAAAGTTGTGATGCTTTATGTTGATTTAGTAAGATGAAAAGATGAGATGATTAATGCTAATAACAGATGGCTTTGTTGACCAGTACTTACAGCAATCCTGGGGGTTTGGGCTAGACCTCCTAACACCCAAGGACCGGCTTGGGGTAAGTGGACCCAAACTATGTTTGGGGTAAGTGATTTTTATCGCCCAAGCTATCGGCTTGAGGCCCGGTTTTCCCTCGATGACAGCTGTCGCGAGGAAGCACCCTGGTGGGACCAGTGGTGAGTGTTTATCTCGCTGGTTTCGGCTGGGAGGAAGTACCCTAGTGGGACTAGGGGATTGTGGTTTTTCCCTCGATGACAGACGTCGCGAGGAAGCACCCTGGTGGGACCAGTGGTGAGTGTTTACCTCGCTGGCTTCGGCTGGGAGGAAGTACCCTAGTGGGACTAGGGAATTGTGGTTTTTCCCTCGATGACAGACGTCGCGAGGAGGCACCCTAGTGGGACTAGGAGTGCTGTGTTCCCTCGCTAGTTCGGCTAGGAGGAAGACGTAGCCTCGGACGAGTAAGACTCTGGGAGAGCATCGGACCGCGTGTTTACTGGGCTGTCGGCTTTCAGTATGTTGGGATACTGTGGCTCACTGGTCGACAAACTAATAAAATAAATAAGTGTTAATAATAAATGTGGTAGTAAAGAAAGTGGATAGTAAATTGTGAGTTGTGCGTGGAAAAGAAAGTGAATAGTAAAATGTGAAAGTGAACGTGTTATGAGTTAGTGTATGAAAAGAAATGATAAATACAGCATGTGATTAATTTAAGATGAAAATAATTGTATTATGTGTGTGATTATTAAAGTAAATACAGATTGAGATGAGTTGTACCTTGGAATTGTGTCAAGGAACTACCTGCCCGCAATTTCAGTGGAAATTGTGGGAACTACCTGCCTTGGCATAATTCGCAGGGTGAGTGGATATAATAGTGGTGATGATTAATAGAAATGAGAAATAAAGTGAAGTGAAGATGATAAGTGATTGAAGAGAAATTAATAATCAAGCTATCGGCTTGAGATGTGATGTGATATTACCCAAACTGTGTGTTTGAGGTACAGTGATTATTACCCAAGCTATCGGCTATGGGATGTGATATGTGGTGGCCCCAGAGTGTGTTTGGGGATTAAGTGAAAATGATAATAAGATTTATTGTTATAAGAAAAAGTAATTACTAAAGTGATATAATATGATGTGAATGAGCTATAAAACATGGTTTTGAAGCAATGAGTATAAGAATTCTAATTAATGAGGTGTTAATGATCTGATGAAATGTGAGTAAATCGCATGGGCAATGAGATGTGGTAATTATGTCATGAGAAATGAGGGAATGTGGTAGTATGAGAATAGATGCATATGTTTATGATGTGATACTTTTATAACATAATAAAATGAATACCTGTTTTATGAAATTGGGTATGACAATGGTTATTAAAGAACGTATGTTGTGATACGAGTTTGTGTACCTTGGAAGTGTGTCGGGGAATTACTCGCCTGCTATTTCCGTGGAAATGGTGGGAACTATCTGCCTCGACACAACTTCTAGGATGAATGGGTGTGTTGATGACATAACATAAGTAAATGAAATGCATGTCTAAATAGAGCTGGAGAAATGATGTAATAACATCATGTAGTTGTATTAATGTAAATAGTAAAATGCTATTATGACGATACTTGTGGAAGAATGAATATTGGGTTAGAGTAGTTAGATTGAAAAGTAATGGATGTTATGTGTATTCATACTATACGGATGTCGAATAAGTATATAGATATATATGAGGCTGATCTGAAGTATATTATGAAATGTGAGAAGTTATGGATAATTAAATAATTAAATGCAGGATTGGCTAAGTATGTGAATGAACACTGTATTGACGATGTGTTGTGTTCAGGATTCAGGTTGCATTAACTTAATTTGGTATTCGTAAGTTTAAATTATTTTCTTTATACTATTTTAATTTGTCGTTAGATTAATAATTATACTCACACCAGAAATGGCTAACCCCTTAGTGTTTGGGGGGTTAGGGGAGTCTGAGGACTACCCTAGATCCCCCACTGTTGCAGGTTCTCATCTGTGCAGAGGTGAGGCGTGGAGTGATAATATAACTTTTTATTTTAAAAATTTGTATTATTTAGTTATAGGAATAGTGAAATTTATGATTTAAATTGTATTATGGATGTATAAGCAGGTATATGATGATGATGAGTGTAGTGTGGGGTGGTGTGGTATGTTTGTGATCCGTACCCATTTCGTGGTGGAGTACCGGACTCTGTGGTAAGTTTTACAAAGACTTTTCTAAAAATTTTACCTCGTTTTCAAAGAAATTTATGGTTTTTAATTGATATTTAATAATCCGTTATGAGTTTGGCCCCCAGAGCATTATATTATATTGCCTGTATGTATCTGCTCATTTTGGCCTGGGGAGCCCATGAAAATATTATGTGGTTTGTGAGCTACGGAATTTTGAGCAGAATTCCGTAAGCTTTTTGTGTTTCGGGGCAAAATTTACAGGGGAGACTCTGCCAAAATTTTTCCTGAAATATAACTTTCTTAGTTTATGATTAAAGTGATATAGAAATTGAAAGAATTGAATTTGGAGACATAGTTTTCAAAAAAAAAAAAAAAAATTTGGGGTGTTACAGTTTGGTATCAGAGCTTAGGTTAACTAGGAATTTGTTAATCCTAGTGATCTTGCTATGTGAGTATGGGTTCATTAATGCTTAGTTGGAGATAGAGAGTGTGGTTTATGTGGGTGTTTTGTTGAAGAATGGATTCTATCGTGGAATGGTGTGATCCCCACTAGACTTTGGTCTGACCTTGAGTCAGCATTTCCCTTCATGACCCTGCATATGGGTTGATTTCTGTAGAAATCTCAGTGTGAATTTGCACACTATTGGAGTATTATAGTAAATTGATTGTTGTGTGCTGTAAGGGACTATTCCCAGGAGATCTGGTGTAGGTCCTATGGACATATGTTCTGTAGGTGTATATTTTATATATTGAGGAGTGATGCGTGGTTATGGTTTTATCCCATATTTGGAAAGATTGATTGGTTGTAGAAGGTTATGTAGGTCATCTGCGTAGTTGGGGTGTGGTGCAGGGAGGATTCGGGTGAGATAGCCCGATGAAACCCAGTTTTGATTGTATATAATGCCTTGGACGATGAAATTATACTCGTTGGGTTTGGTGGAAATATCTAAGGCGACGATTGAGATTGTCGATGGGGTTTGCAAAATTTTTGGTATATTTGAAGAGGTTTTTGGTCCCCCACCTTAGCGAACTCTGGAGTTCAAGATCGATTTGATAATTGGTACGACTCCAATTTCTAAATCAGCTTGTGTATAGCACTTAAGGAATGGAAAAGATGAAAGAGAATTTGAGGAGATGTTTTTGATAAAGGATATCGGTTTAAGTGATACGCCGTAGGGCGCGCCGACAGTTTCCGTAACACAGAAGGTGATTCACCGAGAAGGTGTAACGAGTAAGGTGACTATTAAGTATTCATTGTTCAGAATAGATAATTTGTTGGATTAGTTGCGGGGAGCGCTATTAATTTCATGGCTAGAGTTGCACACTAAGTACCGTCAGATAATCCTCGAAGAGAGAAAAGATCTCAGGAATTGTTTTTCGTACTCGGTATGAATTGTATGAGTTCTTAGTGATGTTTGTTGGGCTGGTGAACGTCTCTGCAGTCTTCATAAATTTGACGAATTAGACCTTTCACCCTTATATTAATAGGGTGTGATTGTATCTGTAAATGATATTTGATGTATGTTTGCTGTATGGAGGGGCATCGATGGCACCTCAGAACTGAGTGGTAGACTCGTTGGGACTAGAAGTGGTATGCTATGTCTGTCAATTGCCAATTATGGAGGCGAGAAGTGTGAATTTTGGGACACATTATGTCTATTGAAAGTGTATTGTGGATTCGAAGAAAATTTCAGAAGGTGAAAAGACGGGAAAATAACCCTCGGGTGCGTTAGAAATTCAGAGTTTCTAGGTTCTAATTGGCTATTATTGAAGGTTCATTCCTCAATTTTATATTATTGCTATACTGAAGACTCATTTATCATAAAGAATGAGTCGTTGGTATGACCTGAACAGAGTGGAAAGATATTTTCAAGAGTTAAAGGAAAAATTAGGAAGAATTAACGATAGCTTGCGTTTTGATTACTCCGAAAAGGGAGTGTCTCTTCGAATAGATGCGGATACAGGTGATACAGGCAGGTGCAGCTTGATGCATGAGGGAAGACTTATGGCTTAGGCATTTAGGCCGTTGTGGTCATATAGAGTGAGTTATCTTACTCAGTTTTGAAATTTGTAGTAGTAATAACGATGTGAAGATATTCCTAGTTGGGAAGCAGTTCAGTTTTGAACAAAATTAGAAGAGTTGAAGTATTTTTTTTGTAATAGGAGCTTAGCCTGAGGCAATAGAGGTGACTTGAGTTCATTAATAGCTTGGGTGTGGAATGAAATATCACCCGGGACAGCAATGGAGTTTTGGCCTTAATGACGTCTCAGGAGTGGACGGTGCTAAATTCATGAGACCAATTTGATTTTATTTCAGTAGTGGAGGGTGATCCGACCTTATATATCGGTAGTTTGTCGTTACAGCTGTCTATCTTACAGCTGACCAGTCAAATATGAATTCAAAATTTCTGTTTGTGACCGAGAATGCATAATCGAATTTTGGATGGGATTAATGAATGTGATGTAGATTGGTCAGTGGGCAGTAGGAAAATTTTTGTCATTATCGTAGACTTGTTCTTGATGTGGATGCTTCGTGGTAGCAGGTGACAGAGATTGTTCATTATATTAAGTATATTGTCTATCCTGGTGGCATGAAGATGTATCAAGATTCTAGGAGAATATTTTAATAGACCGGAACGGGGAAGAATATTAATTATCAGGTGAGTATGGATAAACCTCTTTTGAGGTGTGTAGTCGACAAAAGAAAAGGTGACGCCCATCAGCGGCGAAAGCCTCTTGAAGATAGAAATTGAAGATTTGGGTATTCTTGAAAGTATCCTTTATTCATGGAGTACGTCGTTTTAGGAACCAGGAAAAGTTAGACCCGAGGTATGATGACCCTTCAGAGTTATAGAAAGAATTGGAATTGTGGTATATTGTTTGAAGCTTACCTCAGAGATGTTAGGCATTCTCGACGTATTTCCTGTTTTATGTTGAATAAGTGTGAGAGATCAATCTCAAGTTATGGAGCCATCGCAGATTAAAGTCCAGCTGGACATGGTATTGGATGTGACATATTCTATGAAACTAGTGGTTATTGTAGGTCGATAGTGCGGCAGACCAGGCGACGAGCTGTTCAGTTGTTAATAGTGCAATGAGGTAGTGATGCTGATAATGTACGTGGAAATCCTAGGTAATGGTGTGGAGGAGGTATCTTGAATTTGTTCGAGGAGTTTTCTTAACCCCCATAGCTCGAGGACGAGCTTCTTTTGAGGTGTGTAGAATGTAACACCCGTTTTTTTTTAATTCCTCGATTATTTGGTTTAAATTATTTTAAAATATGTTTCTGAGTATATTTACCTCTATTAATTGATTTTATTAGTAATAGAATGATTAAATTGATATTTTGGGGTAAACGGGAAAAAATTGAAAATATAGGAGTTTTGAGCTGAGCTTTCTCGGAGGAGACGAATCCGATTTGACCCGAATTTTTTTTGGGGCGTTATTACATTGTAGGGGGTTGATAAAATGCTAAATTAGTTGAGTTTTTATGTTGTGGCATTTAGTTGCAAATTTTGTTGAAATAAGCCATTTTAGGTCTCTTTTTTTTAGTAAATGGGCTTAAAGCCCATAACCCTATTCCTAACAATTTTTAAATACCCTAAAAATCCCTAAATGGTCATTTTCACTACTCCTTCTCTCCCCCTTCTCTCCTGGGCTGATCGAACACAAAGAAAAAGGGAAAGAAAAAAAAAACCCATTTAGAAACCTAGCTAGGGTTTTGAAAAACCAATCCAAATCTCCACCTCCAAATCAAATCTTTTAGGGTTTTGGTAGTGTTTTGAGTTCTCTTCCACGTGGTGGTGTTCGTTTTTCCCGAAGCTTCCAAAAAGGTATAAGAAATTGTATGTTAGTTTAGCAAATTGTAAGTTTTTCATTTCTTTCTCTAGAAATTGATGTAGGGAGTTGTAGAGAGCATATAGAACATGTTAGAAGTTAGGATTGGTGCATACCATAGTGAAATCATGAAGTTCTAATTTTGCCATATAGCCAAATTTTCGAGTTTGTGAAGTGGAGTATGAAACTTGCTTCTAGCTAGTTTAGAAATTTCATGGGAGGTTGTAGAGTAGTGTGAGAGTGTTAATATGAATTTAGAATGAGTTTTGTAGCCTTAGAATTTAATGAAAATGATTCGAGAATAAAAAGGGTTATTTTTGCACGCCGGGTGTTCGGAGAAATGCCCGAGCGAAAGTAAAGTGAGCATTTGATATATCTGGTGGTGTAATTAAGTTTTATTATTGTCATTAATCCTAATTTGAGATATTGGGAATAAGAGAGTAAGGAAAGTAGGAGATAGAGAATTTTCTTAGTAATAAGTTTCCGATAATCAATGAATTTTTGTATGGGGATCCGAATTCGAAATCCATCGATGTAGCTCACCTACATATGTCATTTGTGACACGTGGGTGAAGACGGATTCGAATTTGGAGGTTCGTAGGCCGAGTTTTGAGTTTTGAGCTAATCGGTTCTATAATTTTCCTATTAGGTTGAAAAAGTTGAACTTCAACTGGCTACCGGGCGGACGTGGGACATCGTTTGCTCGATCCGTCAGGTGAGTATGTTGTAATTAGGTATATTCTATGTTGTGGCCAAATTTCGTGGCATTTCGATATATTTGATAGAAGTTATGCTAAAAATTCAATTTTCCGAAAAATACGGATTTTTAAGGCCTGAAAATGGGATTTTGAGATATTTGGTGAAATTAACTATTTTAAGTGTATAAAACCTATATTCTAGATTAATGTGACGTGTTGAAGTATAAAAATTAAATATATTAAATCGTTTATGCATATTTTTACCCCGTGCATGTTTTGTGCATGTTTTTGGGGTATATAAGCCGATATAGGCAATCGGGTATATGTGGAGCCTGGTGTATGGGCTAGCATGTCATGGATGGATGTTATAAGATGTGATTAGACGAATTTGGTGATTGTGATCATGTTTTGAAGATCTGTGTAATTATAGTACATGTTTGTGCATGTTTTGGGGCATATAAGTCCTTATAAGTGATTTTACTTATATAAAACAGGATGTATGAGCTAGCATACTATAATTAGATATTATAAGACTTAATTAGAGGAAATAAGTGGTTTTGGCCCCTTATGATGGGAAACCCACATGAGTGATGTTTATTTGTAATATATATAGAGATGATTATGATGTGTGATGCAATAATTGACGAAATTAAATAGTGGGTGCATGTTTACATTTTAATTATGTTCGAAGCAAAATAATGGGCAATAATATGATATTATTCTGTGATGATTTATATATTTTGATACGCTTACGATACAGACTAACGTCTTATAATTCTTTTATTTACGATATAACTTGGGGTATGTTTATGGGTGATGTTATGGCAAAATAAATAACATGGTGTGTATATCTGTGATACACTGAGATGATAATTATATCACGGACATCAGATGTGCATCAAATGCAAGATAAAAGGTGAGATGGTAAGTGTTCATAAAGTGTGTTTTTATTCACATAATTAAAGTTAAGAATGTGGCAATTGTTTAAGTAAAAGTTGTGATGCTTTATGTTGATTTAGTAAGATGAAAAGATGAGATGATTAATGCTAATAACAGATGGCTTTGTTGACCAGTACTTACAGCAATCCTGGGGGTTTGGGCTAGACCTCCTAACACCCAAGGACCGGCTTGGGGTAAGTGGACCCAAACTATGTTTGGGGTAAGTGATTTTTATCGCCCAAGCTATCGGCTTGAGGCCCGGTTTTCCCTCGATGACAGCTGTCGCGAGGAAGCACCCTGGTGGGACCAGTGGTGAGTGTTTATCTCGCTGGTTTCGGCTGGGAGGAAGTACCCTAGTGGGACTAGGGGATTGTGGTTTTTCCCTCGATGACAGACGTCGCGAGGAAGCACCCTGGTGGGACCAGTGGTGAGTGTTTACCTCGCTGGCTTCGGCTGGGAGGAAGTACCCTAGTGGGACTAGGGAATTGTGGTTTTTCCCTCGATGACAGACGTCGCGAGGAGGCACCCTAGTGGGACTAGGAGTGCTGTGTTCCCTCGCTAGTTCGGCTAGGAGGAAGACGTAGCCTCGGACGAGTAAGACTCTGGGAGAGCATCGGACCGCGTGTTTACTGGGCTGTCGGCTTTCAGTATGTTGGGATACTGTGGCTCACTGGTCGACAAACTAATAAAATAAATAAGTGTTAATAATAAATGTGGTAGTAAAGAAAGTGGATAGTAAATTGTGAGTTGTGCGTGGAAAAGAAAGTGAATAGTAAAATGTGAAAGTGAACGTGTTATGAGTTAGTGTATGAAAAGAAATGATAAATACAGCATGTGATTAATTTAAGATGAAAATAATTGTATTATGTGTGTGATTATTAAAGTAAATACAGATTGAGATGAGTTGTACCTTGGAATTGTGTCAAGGAACTACCTGCCCGCAATTTCAGTGGAAATTGTGGGAACTACCTGCCTTGGCATAATTCGCAGGGTGAGTGGATATAATAGTGGTGATGATTAATAGAAATGAGAAATAAAGTGAAGTGAAGATGATAAGTGATTGAAGAGAAATTAATAATCAAGCTATCGGCTTGAGATGTGATGTGATATTACCCAAACTGTGTGTTTGAGGTACAGTGATTATTACCCAAGCTATCGGCTATGGGATGTGATATGTGGTGGCCCCAGAGTGTGTTTGGGGATTAAGTGAAAATGATAATAAGATTTATTGTTATAAGAAAAAGTAATTACTAAAGTGATATAATATGATGTGAATGAGCTATAAAACATGGTTTTGAAGCAATGAGTATAAGAATTCTAATTAATGAGGTGTTAATGATCTGATGAAATGTGAGTAAATCGCATGGGCAATGAGATGTGGTAATTATGTCATGAGAAATGAGGGAATGTGGTAGTATGAGAATAGATGCATATGTTTATGATGTGATACTTTTATAACATAATAAAATGAATACCTGTTTTATGAAATTGGGTATGACAATGGTTATTAAAGAACGTATGTTGTGATACGAGTTTGTGTACCTTGGAAGTGTGTCGGGGAATTACTCGCCTGCTATTTCCGTGGAAATGGTGGGAACTATCTGCCTCGACACAACTTCTAGGATGAATGGGTGTGTTGATGACATAACATAAGTAAATGAAATGCATGTCTAAATAGAGCTGGAGAAATGATGTAATAACATCATGTAGTTGTATTAATGTAAATAGTAAAATGCTATTATGACGATACTTGTGGAAGAATGAATATTGGGTTAGAGTAGTTAGATTGAAAAGTAATGGATGTTATGTGTATTCATACTATACGGATGTCGAATAAGTATATAGATATATATGAGGCTGATCTGAAGTATATTATGAAATGTGAGAAGTTATGGATAATTAAATAATTAAATGCAGGATTGGCTAAGTATGTGAATGAACACTGTATTGACGATGTGTTGTGTTCAGGATTCAGGTTGCATTAACTTAATTTGGTATTCGTAAGTTTAAATTATTTTCTTTATACTATTTTAATTTGTCGTTAGATTAATAATTATACTCACACCAGAAATGGCTAACCCCTTAGTGTTTGGGGGGTTAGGGGAGTCTGAGGACTACCCTAGATCCCCCACTGTTGCAGGTTCTCATCTGTGCAGAGGTGAGGCGTGGAGTGATAATATAACTTTTTATTTTAAAAATTTGTATTATTTAGTTATAGGAATAGTGAAATTTATGATTTAAATTGTATTATGGATGTATAAGCAGGTATATGATGATGATGAGTGTAGTGTGGGGTGGTGTGGTATGTTTGTGATCCGTACCCATTTCGTGGTGGAGTACCGGACTCTGTGGTAAGTTTTACAAAGACTTTTCTAAAAATTTTACCTCGTTTTCAAAGAAATTTATGGTTTTTAATTGATATTTAATAATCCGTTATGAGTTTGGCCCCCAGAGCATTATATTATATTGCCTGTATGTATCTGCTCATTTTGGCCTGGGGAGCCCATGAAAATATTATGTGGTTTGTGAGCTACGGAATTTTGAGCAGAATTCCGTAAGCTTTTTGTGTTTCGGGGCAAAATTTACAGGGGAGACTCTGCCAAAATTTTTCCTGAAATATAACTTTCTTAGTTTATGATTAAAGTGATATAGAAATTGAAAGAATTGAATTTGGAGACATAGTTTTCAAAAAAAAAAAAAAAAATTTGGGGTGTTACACGACTAAAGTGTTCAAGGCGGAAATTGACCTTGCTTCAGTTGTAAAATGTTTGACAAAGTTCTTTAGCAGTTCTCCATCTCTTTGCTTTAGTTCTAGCAGGGAGACACTGGTCTTTTCAGATCTCCGGCTAGTAATGAAGTGTGCAATAAAGAGTTCTTCGAGCTGGTCAAAAGAGAATATGGATTCGGGATTCAGATGTGAATACCATTCCCTTGCTGATCCTTTCAGTGTTGCGGAAAATGTCCGACACATGAGTGCATCGGTGGCGTTATAGACCATCATGAGTGTTTTGAAGCTATCGATGTGGTATGTCGGATCTGAGTTCCTGTTATAGGATTCGAATTGGGGAGCTTTGAAATCCCTTGGAACGGGTGCGTCGAGGATGGTTTTGCTGAAGGGAGGTCGACTAGGGCGGTAGGCCTTGTTGGAGTGGTTTCTCTCATTCTTCATTTGTTCTAGGCGATCTTCTACTTCTTGGATACAGCGAAGAACTTGGTCGTCCTTCCTTTAGGATCCAGTTGAGTTTTCAGATCCTTCGTTAGGGGGCGGGCCCAGATCTTGACTTCCTTGGATAGCATGGAGGATGTCGAGCTTGAACTTATCCAATTCGACCCTAGTGACTGGGGTGTTTTGCCCTCTGTTCTGCACAGGAAGCCTTTGACTCTTATGCGTCGGGTTTCCCATTGCTGGACTCCCCCTGTGAGAGGAGGATTGCCTTGATCTTTTTATAGAAGGATGAGGTCTCTGGTTTTCTTGATGGCCCGAACGGGAGGCCTCAGATCGGGCACGCCTCTCGTTCAACCACATTCGCAGGTCGGCTTCTGGTTGCTTGTTATTGATGATCTGGTGGAGATGTCTAGGCCCCCATGGGCCTCGCAAATCCATTGAATCAGTTGAGGCATTATGGACCAAGATGCGGTCGTACTGAGGATGTTTTTCATGCTGGGAGCCCCCCGGTGCCTCTCCGTTAGAAGGAGCGTGATTAGGCTGCCGGGGTGATTGCTGAAGAGGAATCTGATCATCCATAGGAAGAGCTGGTTGATGAAGAGAGGTAGTGTACCGGCTGAAGGCCGCCGCTTTACCTCTTAGTCTTGGTGGCATGGAGACTAGTTTGACTTGTGTAGTTTTCCCACAGACAGCGCCAAATTTTTGTTTCTTATTTCGGTGTGGGAGCAAACAGATAGTGAGTTAATAATTGAAGGAAACTACTAAAAGTCAAACCTGTGACCCTGGCCGTTAAAGACGGTTAGAGCTCCTATGAATGAATCTGGATCGTTGATTGACCACTGCGATCTGAATCTGACGGTTGCTATTGCGGCCGATGGACCTGCAAAAAGCCTGAAATACCGAGGGGTGGCCCGGGTAACAGACCCTCCGACGCTCAAGTCAGAACCAGAAAAAGAGAGAGAGAGAGAGAGAGTTAGAGAGTAAAAACTGGCAAATTGTTGATTACCTTCTGACTGAAGAGGGGGAGGAGTATTTATAGGCCTAAGAGACATTTCAAGAGATTGATTCGTTTCAGTTGGATCGATTTAACTACCTTATTTCTTTCATGTCTCTCCCCCTCAAGAGATAAGATTTCCTTGTTAGGGGATAAGAGATTTGACTCCAAGCCTGCATGGGTTGGGTGTCTCTCCTAGTGGGCCTAGTCTGTCACTTTTTATGGGCTTGGAAGAAGCCCAAGTCTTTGAGTGGCCCCAGACCTGTAAAAGAGGTCTATGATGGCTAATCTGCATGTAGATGCTTTAAGATCTGTGCAGGGATCGTGCGCTCTGATCTGCTGCGATTTTTACCATCATCAATTAGTTCAGAAGAATTATGATTGCAAGGGATGAAGAATACTCAGTAAATTTGCCTCTATTTATAGAGCGATGAAATGTAACTTTCCACATAAAAAAAAGATATTTCCGAAATGTCAAGTCTGCATGTTTACGATCGACCGCATATGTGAGCAGTTGACCGTTCATCTTTCAACTTGAATGTCGAGCGATGACCGGTCGACTGACTCATCTTTTCAACTATGATGAGCGGTCGACTGTTGTGACAATCGACCGACATTTTTTGTGGTTGATCGCTATCGTACAGATTCAACTTTTATTTAGCGAATCTACTTTATATTCATACAAAAAATTAATCAATCAATCAAATGACCTTTACATAGCATTTTCTCACAAAAACAGAAATAAATAATTTAATTATGCATGCTTCCTTAAAGATTTGAAGCACAGGTTTCTTGTGTTAAAATCTTCCTTGATCTTTGCGATTCATGCCTCTTTTGCTTGGATTCAAATCATTTTAGATCTTTATTTTGATTTTCCTTCTGTATGTCCTGTAAATCTTAATTGAAAATATTAGTTGTACATGATATGTTTTGTGTACACCAAACTTGGGGTCAACAATCTCCCTCTTTTGGTGTGAACAAAACATACTTTAGAATTTAAGTTTAAAAATAAATCAGATTCAACTTATCCCCCTTAATCGGTTAATCCAATACTCCCCCTAAATTCATGCATGTACAAATTTAAATGAGTGTGTTCGTGATACATTTTATATGAAAGCTTGTTTCAAAAACATGTATTTGTAAATTTTAAAAGACAATCAATTTTGGGAGATATAGATTTGAGTGAAAAAAAAACATGGCGTTTTATAAAACCATAGAGAAATCTTCTTACATGATACCGTTGATAATGAAGTTCTTAGTTATACAGTAAGAGTTCTACATGATATCATAGATTTGAGATTTCATCAATACAAAATAGTAGAGGAGACACATGAGATTGATTTAAAAGATTCTACATTTTAAATTTCCTCCCCCCCCCCCCCCCCCCCCCCCCCCTCTCTCTTTTGAAGCACACCAAAAGAGAGAAAAACAGAAAAGAAAACAACAAAAAAGGAAAACTGGTAGAAGAAAGGTCGGTAGACCGCACAGTCGACCGGTCGAAAGTATTAAGAAAATTAGGTAGACTATAAAAACATCAGAAAGGGAGCCAATCGAACGCACAATCGACCGATGAAAGAATCATAATTACTGTAAACACAACAGAGTGAAGAACGGATGATCGCACAGTCGACCATTCTGTCGACCGAAAAAAAAAATTATGCTGAAATATCAATAAAATTTAATTCTCCTTTCAAAAAGTGAAAATATTTTTCATCTAAGGATTTTATAAAAATATCAGCTAGTTGTAAATCAGTTGAAACATACTCAAGGACAATATCTCCCTTTTGAAAATGATCTATAATGAAGTGATATCG
This sequence comes from Hemerocallis citrina, assembly GCA_017893485.1. Lineage (NCBI taxonomy): Eukaryota > Viridiplantae > Streptophyta > Magnoliopsida > Asparagales > Asphodelaceae > Hemerocallis > Hemerocallis citrina. Next base: position 285,357,393 of record CM030364.1, on the reverse strand, counting down.
TATTTCTATATGCTTAGTACGACTATGTTGATCAGAATTTTTAGTCATGTGAACAGTGCTAGTATTATCACATTTAATGAGGATGTGATCAATACCTTGTATTCTTCTAATGTGTGTTTTATCCATAATACCTGCGCACAACAAGATCCGGCGGCTATATATTCGGCTTCAGCAATGGACAATGTGATAGAATTTTATTTCTTAGATGCCTATGAAACAAGACAATTTTCTAAGAAGTGACATGTACCACTGGTGCTTTTTTATCTGTTAGACTTCTGGCATAGTCTGCATCTAAAAAATCCATAAGAGAGAAGTTTCTATTTTTCAGGTACCAAAGACCGACATTTGGTGTGCCTTTAAGATATCGAATGATACGCTTAATTGCAACCAAATGAGATTCTTTTGGAAACGATTGAAAACAAGCACATAAACAAACACTAAACATTATATGAGGACGAGATGCAGTAATATAAAGTAGGCTACCAATCATACCACGATAGGTAGTAGTTTCAACATTTTTACTGAATTCATCTTTGGATAGTTTAGTGGTGGTAGCTGTGGTAGGGTAAAAATGGCCTGGGGGCCCAACCAGGGCCCAATACAACTCTCACTCAAGAAAGGTAAAAATAGCAATCTAGTTCGGCTTCGAACCACTGCAGGGTCGGCGCCGAACCTCAAGTTCACCCCCACAGAACTGGCCTCCTCGTATCCGACGAGCCTCAGTGGTCCTCGGCCTCCGATCCGTGACAGCCCCACGGGCCGTCCCCCCTTTTCTGGCGAAGCATGGGGATGACCTGGCGCAGCCTAGGCCCTCTGATTCTCCCAGAAGCACAGGAGACCCACGATCAGCCATGTCAGCTCCAAATACCACCAAGAGTTTTGCCACGTCAGCCCTATACCGCTCCTGGTATTGCCACGTCTGCCCTAAACCCCCTGGGCCTTCTGCCACGTCGGGCACATGGGCTTTCGGGTCCAGACCCGGCCCCCAAGCGGAACCAAACCCGGTTGGGATTCTCTATAAATACTAGACCCTCACCCACCTTTGGAGGTAATCAATCTTTTACCACTTAAATTCACCTAGTTATTGCTACTCTCTCACAGAGACTGACTAGATCGTCGGAGGGTCCGCCACCGGGACAAACCCCGGTGTTTCAGGACCGTCTGCAGGTACACCAGACCTCGGATCCGAACCCTCTGATCCGAGCCCAGATCTCCGCCTCATTCCGAGGTCGCCGCAGGTTCCGCCCGGTCAGCCGAGGGTCGTCAGACGAGCAGCTTTCTCCTTCAAATACAAATTGAGTCCGAAGTCACACCTGGTGCATCCACACGTCTCCCAGAAATAAACCGCATCAGGTTGGCGCCGTCTGTGGGAAACTGCTTCAGAAGCCGACCTGAGCCCGACCATCGAGCGACCTCGACAGCCGAACTCTCATGGCCTCCAAGGGCAAGGGGGTCGCGTCCTCCGTCAACCGACGGGACACACCCCCACCAAATACCAATGCCGGGCCACGCGCATCAAGGCACGGAGATTCCCATCAGGGATCCCGGCGAAGCGCCACCCGTACAGTCCAGCCCGACCTACGGGGAGTAATCGTCAACCGACAGATTAGCCGCAGCAGGGGAAGGGCCGCTTCCAACCCGGCCCCGAACCATCCGAGACCGCCGCCCGAGGGACAGAGGTCGGCACTCAGTCGCATCGGAAGGCAGCCTTCAGACCGACCAAACCGGGTCGAGGGAGCCCCCGTCACTCACAAGGAGTTCCAAGACTTCCGGAGAGAAATTCTCGGGGCCCTCCGACGGACCCCCAGGGAGGAAACCCTCCGCTCCCAAACAGGGTCGGATGCCGAGACCAGCGCGTCGCGCCCTTCAACAAACCAGCCAGAAGACGATGGCATACTCCTAAGGCGCCTCCAAGAAATGGAGGATCGCCTCGATCATATAGGGGACGGCGACCGACGGGCGGCTCAGGGGTACAGACCTGTCCGACCTCCCTTCTCCGCCCCCATCCTCCAAACGGAAATACCCAGGAATTTCCGACCACCTCAGTTCGAGACCTACGACGGTGAGGGAGATCCCGCTGATCACATGGAAGGTTTCAAAACCCTCATGATGATTCACAGCGCCTCGGATCCCCTGCTATGCCGAGCCTTCCCCGCCACGCTTCGGGGTCCGGCTCGTGAATGGTATTCGAAACTCACCCCTGGCTCCATTTACTCCTTCGACCAACTAGAGGGCAATTTTCTCGCCCACTTCGTCACCAGCCGGAAGGCGGAAAGGACTAGCGCCTCTTTACTTGGGCTCAAGCAGATAGAGGGAGAGTCCCTCAGAGTGTTCGTCCGGAGATTTACCACGGAGGCGAGGTCGGTCTCCTCTCTTGATCCAGGCGTCGCCTCTGCGGCCTTTCGGCACAACGTTCGTCATGGACAGCTGAAAGCTTCTCTGGCGAAGAGACCCCCCATCGACTTTTCCGATCTCCTCAACAGGGTCGAGAAATACATTAGGGCAGAAGAGGCCCTTAACCCCGAAGATACCAGGGAGGCCATCGGGAAGGGAAAGCGGAAGGTCGAAGAGGTCGAACCATCAAAGAAAGCTCCGAGGGACGCGGGGGCCATGAAGAAGGTCCCGCCGGTCCCCCGCTTCGAGAGGTACACTCCCTTGATGCATAACGTATCCGCCATCCTTTTAGAAATCGAAGACAAAGGCATTGTCCGGCTACCCCCCCGATCTAATAACAACAAGAATCGAGATCAACGCTTCTACTGCCGCTTCCACAGAGATCACGGGCACGAAACCGACCAGTGCTGAGCCCTGAAAGACGAAATCGAGGAACTCATCTCCAGGGGGTACCTCCGAGAATTCACCCGAGAAGTCCCGCGAGATCGACGAGATACTAGGAACCGGAGGTCCTCGCCTCCGAACCCTACCCCGAACCGCATCCAGGGTCGGGATCCCGAATCCGAGGGAGCCGCAGATACGCCCTTCATCTTGCACTGTGTCCACGGAGGGCCAATGGGAGGAGATTCAAATACTTCCCGAAAAGCCTTCATCCGGGAGGTGAATGCTGTCCACGACAATCCCTCGCCTAAGCTACAACCGATGCCGGTCTCCTTCTCAGGAGAGTACCTCGAAGGCGTTCGCCTAGCCCACTACGATGCCCTCGTCATTAATCTCCACATGGCTAATTGTGAAGTTCGCCGAATCCTCGTCGACAACGGCAGCTCGGTTAATATTCTTTTCCTCGAAGCCTTCGAGAATCTCAAGCTACCTAGAGGCAAGCTCAAGCCGGCCGGATACACTTTGCATGGGTTCTCCGGCGTCCCCGTGGTGATAGAAGGGATTGTCACCCTCGACGTTACCGCAGGATCGGCTCCTGTCAAGAGGACCGAGTCCATGGACTTTATGATGGTCAACGTCAAGGCGGCTTACAACGCTATACTCGGCCGACCCGGACTATGCTCCCTCCAAGCGGTGCCTTCGGCTTACCATCAGAAACTCAAATTTCCCACCCCGCAAGGAGTCGGCACTGTCCGAGGTAGCCAAGAAGCAGCGCGATCGTGCTACATGACCACCGTCGGGGGAGGTGTGTTCTCCCTCGATGCCGTCGAGTTCAAACCTGAGAGGGACGGCCCTGCTTCCAAACCTGTCACCGAGCGGGAGGAGACCCCAGTCGAAGCCGAGTACCTAATGAAGCTCCTCGAGGGACAAACATAGGCTCTAGCCTGGCTAAATGTAAACACGTTTTTGTGTAAACACTCATGTGTACAGGGCCGTCTTAGCGGCCCTCCTTATCTTATACAAAAGAGATCTCTTTTGGTTAAAATACTAATGCCGGATAATGAGATCGGCGCCTGAGTCCTCACTCCGGTATCGTCCTCAATGCCTCGGTAGGCTCCAACCGAATCCAAGCTGGGGACTCTCCCTAAGGCCCCACTTCGATCCCTCGCGGATCGGTGGACTCTCCCTAAAACCACCATCGTTCACTACACTACTAGCCGAAGCAAAGAAGGAACAGGATTCTTTATTTGTACCCTTTTATTTCGTCCCAAGAAAACAAACAAAGACCTTTACAAGACCACTCCCCTCATCTCAAACTGGAAGAAGTCGCCATCTTAGAGCCCCTCGAGTCCGCTGAAGGGCGGGATTACTCCGAACGAGCGACTAAAATCCCTCTCCTCGTTATAATGGTCCTTGAACTCAGCCACGGTCGACTCCCCAGCCACGGAGCTATGGGCGTCATCTGGTCGCGTACGCTGCAACAGCAGCAGCGCAGAGGGAACCCCCTCCGCTTGCCGACCCACCGAGGAAAATGCCGAGGCACCCAGCATAATATTGTAACGGTGTATCTCCATTTCTTTCTCCGCAAAGACATCGCGAAGTAACCTTTCAGAAGTGGGCCTCGACACCGAGGCACCCAACACTGCCTGTCCAAGGCTCGCACCGCCGAGTCCCCGATCCAGCATCGCCCTCCTCAGCCGGCTCACCTCCTCGCTTAAGGCTTCAGACTTATTCTGATAAAAGTTCAAAGCCGCATCAGTGTCACGAGCCCCCCTTCGGTGGCAGACCAACGCGGCCTCCAGGGCCTCAACCTTGCTCCGGAGCCATGCCACATCAGAACGACGGGGGTCCACCTCGGGAAGGGGAGCCACAACCTACAGGAGAACCAGCCAACCCAATGCACACACGCAAGAAGGTTCAGAAAAATCCGAGTTCAAAACACTTGGCCGGTCAAAAAACTTTTTTCCTATAAATTTAAGTACTCCTTACAAAAAAGGCGGTGGCCAGTCCGCGGGAGGCAAATACAGTCAAGAGAGGGAGAAAAGAAAGACAGAATTATACAACTTATTGTCCCACCTCAGCGTCGACAGACGGATTCACAGATGGGTCGGCCGGCGGGTCGAGAGCAGGCCCTTCTTCGCCAGGAGTCTTCGATGTCCCCTCGATCTCCATGTCGTACTCAAAATTGGACAGATCGATGGTCGGGTAGAAGTGCCTCACATGGCTGAGGGCCTTCGCATAACATGTGTCCTGGGCCTTGATCACCATCATCTGGCCCGTAGTCGTCACCTCTTCCTTCTCCTTGGCGAACTTCTTCTTCAAGGAGGCCACCTTCTTCCCCCACTCCGCATCCTTGGCCTCGAGCTCGAGCTTCATCTGCTGCTCCCTCTTGTGCGAACTCTCGAGCTCGACCCGCATTTCCTTCATCTCCCGCTCGCTCTTTTCCGCCCGAGCTCGCTCTTGTGCCAGGAACGCCTCGTAGAGGTTCTTCATGTTAGCCCCCTGCATGCAAGCCTGCGACCAACGAGCGCAGATAAGGAAAAGACTTCCGCAGAAAAATTGACAAGGAGAATAGGGTCGACGGACTTACCTGCACGGTGGCCTGCGCCAGGCGCGTGAACGCCACCTCCACGGGCTCACCCTCCATCGCCTTGCGGTCGCGAGGGGTCACCAACTTCTCCACCACCTCAATGGCCTGGGCCTCCTCGGTCAGACGGTTCCCCATCCGAACAGACCAGTCCGGAGCCCACCGCTGCCGCAGCAACTCCACCACCGGGTCCTCTTCCTCAAACTCGACCAAGGGACCTTTCCCCTTGTCAAGAACGGAGGCCCTCGCTAGGCTCTGGCCCTTCGAAGCAGCCGCCCCCTTGCTCGTCTCCGAGCGAATCCTCTTGATCCCCGGCTCGGGCTGGACCTCCGAGATGACTAGGGACGACCCCCTCGGCCTCTTCGCCGCCTCCCCCTTCTTCTCGGCCTTCTCTTTCCTCATGGCGAGCCTCTTTGCCTTGATCGACGCTTCGTCCATATCTGCAGAAAAAACCATTAAGAGCAATGAGCAAGAAAGTACGAAAGGACCGAAAGAAAATAAACAACTACATACACATAACGGCCGGGCTCAGTCCAACGCTCGCCAAGTTGGCCTCCGTCACCTTCGTCCAATCGATACTGGGTGACGAACGGAGGCGCTCGACAAACCCCCACTCCTCGGCCGACAGATCCCTCGGCCTCAGCGTTTGATAGCTCGGCTTGGAGTGATTCCATCGAGTGGGAATGTCCCAGGGCTCTTCACTCCGGATCACCAGATATTTTTTCTTCCATTCCTTGATGGAGTCCGGGTGACTGTGAACGACTTTCCCCTTACTCCGGGGAGAGATGTAGTAAACACTCTCGGCCGCCGAGCTGATCATCAACATCGCACGGAACACATTCAGCCGCAGGGGTACCTTCTGTTCCTCGCACATCAGCACAAAGCAGATAATCTGCTTCCAAGAGTTCGGCCCGTACTGCATGGGGGCCAAGGAGGCCCAGTTCAGCACATCCCGAACAAACGGGTGGACTGGCAACCTCAGCCCGGAGATGAAAGCGTCCACTGGGAAGACGCAATACCAAGCAGAAAGGGGATCGGTGGGGCGCAGAGTAGAGCTCGGCAGCAACAATTCGTAGCCAGACCCTATGTGATACGCCAGCTACAGAACCTCCAAATCCCCGCCCTCCAAGACAGTCGGGATCGCGTCCATCATCACCCTCCTCCGACTCGGCGAAGAGGGCTGCACACCGAAGAGCTCCTTGTCAGAAAGATCGTCGGGATACTGACGGAAAGGCCTCGGCTGTACGGGCGAACCTGTCATCAAATTGCGGAAAACAGGCGCCTGGCTCGAACCACCAGTCCTCGACCCCGCCTTCCTCGGGGCCCTCTTCCTCTTCTTGGCTCGCTCCGACGAGGGAGTAGAGAAGGGCCCCAGGCCTGTCGGCGTGAAACTCGAGCCCGCACCCTGAACGGTGGATCTCCTCGTTGTGTCGCCCTCGTCTCCCTCCTCCTCGGAAGACAACTCCAGCACACGGATGTCGTCCGAACCATCATTGGCTTCCTCCGACTCGCTACTCTCCACCACGAAGGGACGTCGGGAGCGTGACGGCCTCATCTTGTGTACCACCTCCCCCTCACCTACTGGTTCCTCCCACGAAACTGAATCGGAAGGCTCCGCAGCGTGCGCCGACTCCTCCTCAAGCACGGGATCCTCCCACGACGTCGATGTGGAGGCTCGCTTCACTTCCCCCCTGGACGTCGACGCTGACGAGCCGGACTGAGCCCTATCCATCTGTGCCTAAACTAAATAAACTTACCAACTAACCTGGGGCCGCTTCGGAAGGACGAGCCTAGTACAACAAACTGCAAGAGCGAGGGCTGAAGGGTTGGAAGATTTTTTGAGAAAGAAAGCGGCAAGAAAAAAGTGGGCGAGAGGAGGAGAGGGGGGAATACTTATAAAGGATAAGAACGACTCCTCGACTTCCGCAATTACTATTCACCGATTGACGTACAACTGCCGCCTGGAAAATCACGCCACGTCCTCGAAACGTGCGCTGCTGACATCATCAGGTGCCAGGCTGGCAGCCAGACTCAGGGGTCGGTTCGGATGGAGTATACGACGGAGAAAACGTTTTACTTAAGATTTAAGGTGCCGTCCTTCGACAGACGCCCCGGGCTCCAGCGCTCGATCGGTTCCCCTCTCATCCCCAAGCAGCTCGGGGCTTACAGCCTCGGGTTGGCACCGAAGCCCCGAACTGTTCGAGGGTGGGACAGAAACCACCATCGCCTGGAGCCCTATCGGAAGACAGAGTGGCCAACCCCTGATCGGAGGCGACCCCTCTATCTGAGGCTCTTCAGCCCCAAGACCGGAATACGGTTGGTGCCCCTCCCGTCTGGTTCTCTCTCGGGCCAAACAAACGTGTCAGGGTCGTCTGACCCGAAAAAGGATCCAGACGGCAAAGCCACCACCAATCCGAGGCTCCTTTTCTACGGGTACGGATTTCGGCCGTTACCCCTCTCGCCCTGATCTCCCCGGGATCTGGCTACCGTATCAAGAGCCATCAGATCCAAGAGAAGATCCGGGCGGCAGAGTAACCACCTCTCCGACACCGCCAGGGTTGAAAATTTTTGCAAAAGACAGGCGTCCGCCGAAGCAGACACCTCCGATGGCCAATAGACCACCCCTGCTGTGATCAAACCTGCTGTGGAGGGAGAGGTATTTATAGCCTCCCCCATAGACCAACCATTATGACACGAGGAAAGCCAATCGACGGAAGCCCATGCGCTATCTGCATTTATTAGGCGGCGCCATCAATGCCCCTAGGGAATTGGACCATCACACAGATCCCGGAGAGCCTTCAATGCTCCGCAGAAACGGCAGGCTACCCCCGCTCAAACGCTCTAAGGCACAACAGTTCGACATCACCCTTGCCGACCCGTAATCCCTCGCCAGCTCGAGGTCAGGTCTAGCACCAGGGTAGTCTTCTCAGGAAGGCTCCACGGCTCGCCATCGCCCTTGCTGACCCGTAATCCCTCGCCAAGCTCGAGGTCAGGTCTGGCACCAGGGAGGTCTTCTCAGGAAGGCCAACGGCTCGCCATCACCCTTGTTGACCCGTAATCCCTCGCCAGCTCGAGGTCAGGTCTAGCACCAGGGTAGTCTTCTCAGGAAGGCTCCACGGCTCGCCATCGCCCTTGCCGACCCGTAATCCCTCGCCAAGCTCGAGGTCAGGCCTGGCACCAGGGAGGTCTTCTCAGGAAGGCCAACGGCTCGCCATCACCCTTGTTGACCCGTAATCCCTCGCCAGCTCGAGGTCAGGTCTAGCACCAGGGTAGTCTTCTCAGGAAGGCTCCTAGGCTCGCCATCGCCCTTGCCGACCCGTAATCCCTCGCCAAGCTCGAGGTCAGGTCTGGCACCAGGGTGGTCTTCTCAGGAAGGCCAACGGCTCGCCATCACCCTTGTTGGCCCGTAATCCCTCGCCAGCTCGAGGTCAGGTCTAGCACCAGGGTAGTCTTCTCAGGAAGGCTTCACGGCTCGCCATCGCCCTTGCCGACCCGTAATCCCTCGCCAAGCTCGAGGTCAGGTCTGGCACCAGGGTGGTCTTCTCAGGAAGGCCAACGGCTCGCCATCGCCCTTACCGACCCATAATCCCTCCTCATCTCGAGGTTCGGTTTGGCACCAGGGTACTCTTCTCAGGAAGAAACAACGGCTCGCATCACCCTTGTCGACACATAATCCCTCGTCATCTCGAGGTTGGTTCGAGCACCAGGGTACTCTTCTCCGAAAGATTCAACGGTTCGCCATCGCCCTCACCTACCCATAAACCCTCGCCAGCTCGAGGTCCGGTCAAGCCTCAGGGCAACCCCCTCATGAAGGCCCAGCGATTCGCCATCCCATTTCCACGACCATGAACACTCCTCCCCGGCTAGCTCCCGCACCCCCGCAGGAGTGGGGGGCTTGTGTGGTAGGGTAAAAATGGCCTGGGGGCCCAACCAGGGCCCAATACAACTCTCACTCAAGAAAGGTAAAAATAGCAATCTAGTTCGGCTTCGAACCACTGCAGGGTCGGCGCCGAACCTCAAGTTCCCCCCCACAGAACTGGCCTCCTCGTATCCGACGAGCCTCAGTGGTCCTCGGCCTCCGATCCGTGACAGCCCCACGGGCCGTCCCCCCTTTTCTGGCGAAGCATGGGGATGACCTGGCGCAGCCTAGGCCCTCCGATTCTCCCAGAAGCACAGGAGACCCACGATCAGCCATGTCAGCTCCAAATACCACCAAGGGTTTTGCCACGTCAGCCCTATACCGCTCCTGGTATTGCCACGTCTGCCCTAAACCCCCTGGGCCTTCTGCCACGTCGGGCCCATGGGCTTTCGGGTCCAGACCCGGCCCCCAAGCAGAACCAAACCCGGTTGGGATTCTCTATAAATACTAGACCCTCACCCACCTTTGGAGGTAATCAATCTTTTACCACTTAAATTCACCTAGTTATTGCTACTCTCTCACAGAGACTGACTAGATCGTCGGAGGGTCCGCCACTGGGACAAACCCCGGTGTTTCAGGACCGTCTGCAGGTACACCAGACCTCGGATCCGAACCCTCTGATCCGAGCCCAGATCTCCGCCTCATTCCGAGGTCGCCGCAGGTTCCGCCCGGTCAGCCGAGGGTTGTCAGACGAGCAGCTTTCTCCTTCAAATACAAATTGAGTCCGAACTCACACCTAGTGCATCCACATGTCTCCCAGAAATAAACCGCATCAGTAGCCATAGGAGTTTTGAATGCATTCGCATTTGAGACCGAATTTTTTTACAAGATCTTTTGCATATTTGGATTGGTTTATAAAGATGTTGTCATTCCGTTGTTGTATTTGAAGTCCAAGGAAGTATGTTAATTCGCCCATCATGCTCATCTCAAATTCATCCTGCATTTGCTTAGAAAATTCTTTGCATAGATTTTCATTAGTAGACCCAAGTATAATGTCATCAACATAAATCTGGACAATCAAAATATCTTTAAAAACATGTTTAATAAAAAGTATGGTGTCTACTTTGCCTTTTGAAAAACCTATGTGAATGAGGAACAAACTTAGTCGCTCATACCAAGCACGAGGAGCTTGCTTCAAACCATATAGCGCTTTATCAAGAAGAAATACATGGTTTGGGTGTAGAGGATTAGTGAATTCAGGTGGTTGTTCAACATAGACTTCTTCAAAAATATAACCATTTAAACAACACTTTTTACATCCATTTGAGAAAACGTAAAATCCATGTAGGATGCAAAAGCAAGTAAAATATGAATGGCTTCAAGCCATGCAACGAGAGCAAAAGTTTCATCAAAATCGACTCCCTCTTGTTGATTATAGCCTTGATCAACAAGACGAGCCTTATTTCAAATAATATTACCTGATTCGTCAAACTTATTTCTAAACACCCAGTACCAAGAATAATTCAACTAGGGGGTCTAGGAACAAGTATCCATACCTGATTCCATTCAAATTGATTAAGTTCTTCCTGCATGGCAATGATCTAATCATTGTCTTGCAGGGCCTCCTTAATATTTTTAGGTTCAAGTATGGATACGAATGTAGAAAACACAAAAAAAAATTCTTGAATTCGAGTAGTTACCCCCCCCCCCCCCTCCCCCCGACATATCATTTCGGATAAGATTCGAGGGATGGCTAGACATAATTTTCCAGGCATGACGTTTTTCACTTGTTGGTGGTTGAGTTTGTGTAGTTTAAAGAGTGTGCTCATCTTCCATGGCATCAATTTGTTGTGTGTGCATCTCGTCTATCAAGAATTTGTTAGTACTTTGATTGATGAAAAGATCTTTATCTTGATGGGATGAGATATTTCGAGATTCTTCAATCGACCTTTGTTCAGTATGTAACTGTTTCTTTTCAACACGAATGCATGTCTCGTCATCGTCAATAACATGTAATATCTCTCTTTGGAGAGGATTAGTCTCATGAAATATAACATCAATAGACTCTTGAATAGTATGGTGAGAGAGCTCCTCACGTCTAGTGCTGTTACTGTGGATTTTGTGAGATCGGAAAATAACCTTGCAGATCCTTTGACGAAAGGATTGTCTCGAGACAAAGTTTGAAACACATCGATAAGGATGAGACTAAATCCCATTTAGAATCACATATGGTGGGAACCCAACCTATACGACTGGAGATCCCAAGACATAGGTTCAATGGGAAAAACAAACCATACTACGATTGGAATCACGCAACCCATAATTTTATCACTCCTTAGTCCATCTTAATGTGTAAGTGCATGATTTCTTGTAGCGTTAGTAAGAATGAGCTTAGCTCTTAATGAGTTCTATATCTCTATATGAGATGAATGTCTAGCTACAAGAGCACTTTTGATAGACTCACCGGGGTGATTATGAAGTGTGGCCGCTTCTATGAGAATAGTGTTGATTCTCTATAACATTCACCTATACTAGAATAAAGCACAATGTTGGAATGTACTGGCATTTAGAACTTGCATCTGGTAGAATCATGTGTGGTTATCCTTCACTATGTAATACGGGAAATGAGTTCAAGACTTAGGATCACTCATTCCTCTTGCATTTTTGGGATTGTCCACTATGTAATGTTGAAGTCTTTGGACACCTTACTTATGCATGGTTCTATACTTTTGGAAAACCTCTTTTCTTCGAATTAGTGTTTTAAATATATAAATGGGGGAATGTTGGAATTTAGTATACACTGAAAACACCTATTTTATTGTTTACTGTCAACATTGTCATGTGGCCCAATAGTTAAAGTTTTGGGCTCACATGAGGTTGGAGGATCAATTCTCATCTTCCATACATACCCATATATATATGTATGTGTGTGTGTGTGTTGATATATCTTTGACCTGGCCGGGCCTTAGGGCTTTAGGGGTCTCTTGAAGAAAAAAAGACAGATTTTTTTTTTAGTTTTAAATTTTCAGATTTGAACCAAAAAAAAGAAAGTTTTTCTCAATAAATGCTACTAGCCGTTTTTGACCAGTAAAGAAAATTCAATGAAATGTTTTTATGGCATTTACAGAATCTTTTATAATGAAAATAAATCCTGGTTTTAATGGAAAAATAAAGGAAATGTTTTTCTTTTCTTTGGTTATAAAAAGAGGATTTCTGTTAAAAAGAAACAGTAGAGAAAAACAGTATTTCTTCCTCCTTTTTCAGTTTTTGAGCGATTCAATTTCCTTTTTTGGAGTGCAAGTTGGTACATGTTGCCATTGGAGTGCTAGTCAACACTGTAAATAGAAGCTCGTTGTATCCTGCGGGAAGTATTTGGTGATCAACGATTCATCTCCAAATAGCTTCTTAAAGAAAGTGCAATCCATGCCTCGAGCCGTCCTCACACTTTCTTCATGTTGCAGTCAAAGTCGATCGAGCAATCCATTCCAGAACCGTGTGGTGCTATCATAAGGTTAACTTGGGCATTCAGGTCTACTACTTATTAACAGGATTGAATCATCTTCTTATGTAATGTAAAGTCAGCCTTTTACTATCTTTACTCTTCCTACTTGCACCTCTAGCCTTTCCGCAGTAACCTCTGTCTCACTTATTGACCTATAATGTGAGGTTAGCCCAGTCAGCTTAATTACTTGCACCTTTAGTTGCAGCACCTTATTCCACTGCGTATTCGTCTATCTATTTAAAGAAAGTAATTGGTTAATTAGATCACGCAAGAACTGAAGGCTATGCTTTCTAGACTACTGCTAGCTGAGCGTGGAATAATAAGGTTACTCACCAACAACTTAGAAGGAAGATCTCCATCTGATCTGACAAACAGAAAAAGGCTTTAGCTTTAGGGGGTAGTTTAACTCATCAATCGGTACGTCTTTCTCACCTCAACAAGTATTTAAGGAGGTGGAGTACTGAGCAGCTTGAGATACTTCAGTAGCATAACGAACATTAGCAATTGAACATATAGCCCCTTTCACAACTCAAGGAGATGCCCCGCTTGTTCAAGAGTTGGATTAGCCGACTTACTTTAGTTTGACTGAAACGCCTACCTTTCCTGAAGGTCAATAAAGCAGGGAAGCAAAAGCGGTCCATCTTAGTAGTAAATTACCTGAGCAAGAACTTGCAGGTGAAAGACCCTCACTCAAACTCACTAACAAAGCCGAGCATGCTGGTCCGTAGAAGGAAGAATCTGCAACTTGCATTGAAGGTGGATTTCCCATAAGGACTTGGTGATGAGGACATCAATTCTGTTTAGTTTATTTTGAGATTTAGCCCTATGTAGTAGTTTTACAATTTGCATCCTTTTCTTTTGTGCATTAGAATATTTTTGAGATTTTTAGAATATTTTGAGATTTGTATCAAGATTTGTTTTGAGTATATATATAGACATTGAGATTAATGAGAAGTTATGCAATTCTTGATTTAAAAAAATTATTGTGTTGATTGATTGCTTTTCATCCCTCTTTTTGTGTGATACAATTAAGAGCATTATTAGGGTTTATGATAAAATCCTAATAAAATTTTAGAGTTTGTGATAAACTCTAAAACTACCCCCAAATTCCCAAATCCACTTCAATTCCCAAATCCTAATCCCCAAATTAAAATTCTAAACTGTAATCCCCAAATAAAATTAAACGCAAACTCTAATCCTCTTCTCCTCCTCTTCTTCCTCCAAGCCCCGATCAAAACCCTAGCCTCCATCTCCGACCTCACCACCACCGTCGCCTCGACTCCGAACACCCCAACCACTACCGCTCCTCCTTATTGTTTCCATCGCCTTCTCCATCAACCCTCGACTGCCCCTCACTCAGTTCGAAACTCCAGATCCTCTCCAAATCCACTCAGTTCGAAACCCAACATCCCTAAACTCCACCGTCGAAGTCCCATCGCCATCGCCATTGCCGTTGCTCCCCTCTACGTCGCAAAAAACCTTACCACTGCCGACGATCACCCCTGCAGACCACCCTCGTGACTCCCGACGCCTGCAACTTCGCTGTCGATTGCCGAAATCCTCAACGCCTGCCACCGACTGCCTCCCCCACTGCAGCCAAACTGAGATCTAACACTAGTTGCTTCAAACCCCGGTATACTCTTTCCACTTTTAAAATATTTGTGTTATACTGTCTTACCATCTCTATTATATTATTTGATTTATCTGTCGTCCATAAATATTGAGAGTAAGCGTTTCTACTTGCTAAATAGAGTACAAATCAATATTGTATCTTTTACTTGCTAAGAACACTTAGAGATATAATTATTGATTGTTAGAACTAAATTGTTAATTGTGTCTGTTAAAATTAACTCAATTCTTGAAAATCCATCGAACCGATTAACTGTTTGAATTTCTAACTTGATCCGCATTACATGTTGGTAAAATTAATCCTTTAAAATTTTTGAAAATTCTCTACCCAGGATTACGTTTTACATCACTTGGCTCTTTCTACCATAAGGGAAAGGAGATAGACGGCTCTACCTCTGAAGGTTCAAAATTTGTAGTCTTGAAAGAAGAAATAGGTATTTCATAAGATAGTGGATTACTAGCGTGAAGCAAGGTGCCCCAAAGGTCTAAAGCTGCTCTTTAGTTGATCCTGATCCTACGTGACTAGGGCTTTTGTGAAAAGTGAATACTTTGCCCAGAACGTTTACTAGCTTGTGACCTGGGCTAAGGTTTAGGTTTGGATTTGATATAGTGCATGAAATACCTTTTCTGCTATAGAGCCAATACTGGATCTAATCCTGGCTTAGAGAAAATGCAAAGACGAAATCACGTAGTTGTAGGCAAGCTGGCCGCCCTCGTGTCCCATGAAAGGAGCTGCATCATGAGGAGCTTGACTAAGAGGGGAAAGCGATTCAAAAGGAAAGCAAGCTGAGCTCAACCGATTGAGGTCTTTCCTCACAAGTGGATTGCCTCTACTCTATTGAACTTTACCTTCTGAAAGAGAGTGTAGGCTAGGGCGATGCTTAAACCGGGGCTATTATGAAAGCCAGAAAAGTTGGATCCAAGCCACTTGTTTATTATAAGTTATTATTACAGTATAATGTATTCTATATTTTCCATTTGGTTGACCTTTTGGAAACATCTTAATGTATTTTTCTAGTTTCATTTGATTATAACACAATTATGTTCATTGTAATTGTCACGCCCCGCTTCCCAAAATACGGGAATACGAGTTCATGACTGAGGCCCAGGGAATGATGCGAGTACACCATTCATAAGCTGTACAGATAACTCAACAACAAGCTAACAACATAACCACGCAGGCATGTAAAATCACAATAGGATAACAAAAGTACATGACATAGTCCATAATATAACCAACAGATGAAAAATACAATGTAGTTACGGGTCAAACATGTCCAGAATACAATAAAGAGTAGCATGAATGAGATATAAACTAAAGATAACATGATAATTAACAAGACTAAAACACTTGATCAGCAACACCTTCGGGTAATTCTTCATCCGGGCTTGCAAGTACATTATTACAAAATGAAGAAACAAGAAGAT
Organism: Hemerocallis citrina; assembly: GCA_017893485.1. NCBI lineage: Eukaryota > Viridiplantae > Streptophyta > Magnoliopsida > Asparagales > Asphodelaceae > Hemerocallis > Hemerocallis citrina. Next base: position 285,341,613 of record CM030364.1, on the reverse strand, counting down.
ACTTGTTAATGCAAGTCACGAGCCGCAAGTGCTACAAGCTAAGGGGATAAGTACAAAAACAAAACAAGAAGCAGGAAAAAAAGCAAGGAATCAAGAATCATGTAATAGGAAAAATACAACATGTAAACAGGATCATGAACAAGACATCATGAAACAAGTGGCATGCATGTAAACAAGTAAGCAAATAAACAAGTTAACATGAACATGTACATGTAATTGGATTATGCAAGTGCACGTGTTAATCTCATGTCTTTTATTAACCTAACTAGTGCAGCAATCATGCGTCCCATACCACATGTTTGATACACGCAATCAAGTGAATATTTAGACTTAGTAGTGGATTCTATAGGTTACGTACTCGGAAAAAATATGTACATTCAATCTTATATCGAGATACGTGCAATGTGAAACTTGTAAAGTGCAAACTTGTAGTGTGAAACATGTAAACTTGTAATTTGCAACTTGCATCGGAAAACTAAGAGCTCCCATCCGAGTACGCTCTTCTATATTGCCCCCAACTAGATCTTTATCCTTATACCCCGGCTTGTTACTATTATTAATTTTAATTAACAATAACAAGATATCATATTTAAACTACTATCACGGGTAAAACAATCATACATATAATCATGTATAATCCTAAGAGTACATATATGTGTATCAATCGTGTTCATGTAATGTATGTGGCAACAAAGTATTCACGATTATATGCGAATATGGGATCGACGGATTATGTATAGCAACAGATTTCAATTCGACCAATGAATACGAATTAGAGTCAAAGAATATACTTGCGGTATTTTTCAAAAGAAGCTTGTACGAGAACAAACGATTTGTACAAGGGGATACTTGCTTGATAACCGACGACGATGATACAAAATACAAGAATAAAGGGATCAGAATCCCGGACAGGGACGCACGTGCAAGATACGTACGGAAATACCCAACAGCAAACTCAAAACAGCAAGGGCAGCACACCAGAACGGCCAAAACAGCAACACCCAAGTCCAGATCCAGCAAGTCAGAACACCAAACACCAAACGGACCAATCAAAACCCTTCTCCACACCGGATCCAAGGCAGAACACCAAACAGCAAGTGGGATCTCCTATGCCAAAACACCAAACACCGAGATCGACCAATCGGTCTCCATATCCTACCTTTCGACAGAGAGAGAGAGGGGGGACGGCGGGAGAGACCACAACAAATCACAACGGCGTGATAACGACTGGACGGTGCGACTGGGTGGCGACAGCGGAGCGACGGCGGGAGGCGTTGGCGGCGAGAGCGAGCGACTTCCGATCACTGGCTGAGGAGGAAGTTGGCAATGGTGTCAAAGGGGAGCTCAACAGGGAAAAGGCACGAGGTTCGAGGAGGTCAGAGTTCGATGGATGGGTGTAAGGGGTGACGAGGTGCTCGGAATCAATGGCGGTGATGGGTTGATGGTGGGTCGACAATGGCGGAAGCGAGGGCTCGAGCGGGAGGAGGAAGGCGGTGCGACGGTGCAGGGAGGCTGCGAGGCGTCGAACACAGGGCTCAGGGGTGTTGACGAAGAGGACAGAGTGATGTCAAGGCTGGAGGACGAAGGAGATTTGGGTCTCTGTTTTAGGTTAGAAACAGAGGAGTGAGAGAGCATGAGAAAGAAGGAGACAGGGGAGGGAGAGAGAACGGGTGAGAGAGAGAGAACGGGGGGGGGGGGGGGGGGGGGTTAATATATAATAATATAATGGGTATGGTTAATGGATAATTTATTAGAAGTTAGTGGGTAGATTTTGGTTAGGAAATGAAGGGGTAGATTAGTGGGGTGATTAATTAGTTTAATGGGATAGGTTATCGGAATGAGAAGGGATTGTACTGACATGTTTCTTTTTATTTATTTGGGTTTTGGTTTAGATGAGTTGGGCTAAAAATTGTATTGGAGAAATGGGCTTACAATTTAAATAGTTAATCAAATTATAGAATAGATTGGGCTCAAAAAATAATATATATGTAAAAGGTGATTTAGATAGGACTTGGTTTGGGCTATCAGATTGGGCTTCTTATAAAATAAAATAGTCAATAGTAATAATATGATACAATGGCTTTGTTGGCTTCAAAGGACAGAATAATTTATAGAAGAAATTGAAATACAAAAATACGAAAAATGAGAATTCGCATACTCGGAAATGGGGGTTACAGTAATCTTTGCATTTTCACAAAAAGTACTTCTTTGTGTGAATTCAATCTCCTAGTTTACCTAATAATGATGACATTCGTGATTTTAAGAACAAGGAAAAGAAAGTATGTTGAGGAGTAGAAAATGAGGGAAGGAAGAATGACTGAGTTGTTAGAGTTCGTCACACCCTCAAAATGCATCATAATGAAAAAGAAAAGGAGAATAGAGTAGTGAAGAGAAAGGAGCCAGGGAAGAGAAGAGTGTTGGGATTGGGGCATCAACCAACGTCCGTTGTCGCAGCGGAACTAAATAGAGTAATGAGGAAGTCGAAGTAGATGAGACAAATCAATTGAGTAAGCAAGTAAATCCACCAAACTAACATAAACACAACGATAACTTATCCCGGTTAGCTTTTGCTTAATCCGGGAGAAAATATAGGGTGATCTGATATTCAACTAGAAGAGATTACAAGAAGTTATTGATTAACTCAATACAAGGAATTAAACTCACTCACTAGAACTATCTCTCTCTCTCGAGCCTCTCTTTGTAATGGAGAAAATAATCTATAAAGTACCCTCTCTCATATTAAAGGAGTTTACAATATATATAGAAGAATAGAGAGAAAAATTAGATCTAATCTTCATTCTCAGTCGTCCGATATAATCTGGAAAAGAAGTAACTGAATAGGAGCCGCACGATCTAACTTGGAGTTGAAGATTGGGCTGAAACGACCTAACAAATTGGGGCCCAAAACGAACACAGCGCCGCGGTCGGTCGACCGTCCAACAAGATCGGTCGACCGTACCACTATCTGACAATTCCTGTACTACGAGCGGTCGGGGGGTGCGGTCGACCGCAACTTGGAACAGTCGACCGCAACTATGCCTGCATCTTGCTGCTGCTGTTTTCCCTTCTACTCAGTTCGATGCTTCGACCTCCGTACTTCATTTTATCTTTTTCTAATCTGAACAATGAGTATTCAAGATACAATCCTAACAAAGAGAATATATACAACTAGAGAGGCAAGTAGACTTTTGTTGAGGTAACAGTCAAAGCCCAACAAACCCATGATTTTCTCTTTGGGTTTTGTAAGGAGAAGAAAGAAGGAATGAAGGAAGGAAGAAAGAAGGTTGGAATCGAAATCTATTCTTTTGAATTCGAAGCAGAGCATAATGTGAAATTGTGAATGGCTGGAAAAATATTCTCAAGCCCAGTTTTGAAAATTTTCTCAAAGCTGATCAAGCTCATTGGCAGATGGAATCACCATTAGTGCTGAATCTCGAAATTGCAAGTTACTTGACATGCAGAATAATATCAGTTTATGTTCTGGTTGCTAATAAAACGACTCCACCAATGAAAGATTCTATTAGAGTTATTTTCTTGTGCATGAATCAGGTAAGTGCTAATTGAGCTATTTTTTGGTGAAATTGTCCATTGCATGATTTAGTCTGTTGCAACTTGCAATTTATAAATTGAATACTCTCTCTTGTATGAGTGAAATTGTATCCATATCATGCTTTGGTTTGTTGCAAGTATACCATGAATATCTCCTCTCTATTGTCTTCTGTGATCTTATTGCTAGTTGCTTAGTTTGTTTGTGAATTGGAGTTTCCTTTTATTTTGTCCAAAAATCGTAAGGAAGATAAGGGCCACCTCAATGTCCATGAGTGATACGGGATGCTTTCACTTTTTAATGCCTTAGACCATCTCTAATCACGCTAGTCATCTCTCAGTTTTAGCTAAAATAACATATTTAGAGATAAAAATATTCTCCAATGAGACTCATCAAACCACTCATCAAAATATATATTTCAGATTTAATTGTCAAATCTGGCGAAGTTGTATTGCTCGCCAAACTTTCCTTCTTCTGTTATTTTCGCCTCTCAAAACCCAAAAAATAAAATCAAAGCCCACACAAAAAAATCTAAACCAAGTCGAAATCTTATCACGAACTTCACGATCATCGCGAACTTCGTGCTCGAACTCGCGATCACGAGTTTGTGAAATCGTGATCGCAATCGCGAAAGCGAACTGCACGATATCACGAACTCGGGATCTGTAAACCTGAGGAAGTTTTTTTCTTGCTTGGGCTTATTTTTTGGGCTTGAGCTTCGTAACAGATTTAAACATTTTTTACTTTTTAGTTTGGTTTTTTTTTTTTTTTTTTGCTTGGGCTTTGAATTTTATTTTAATTTAATTTTGGGTTTAAAATATCAATAGTTAGCCAATTATAGCTAGTATGATTGAAGTGCGAATTTTTTTTGCTAGCCAAATTATTCAATTATTCTTCATTTTGTTAATTTTAGTGAGCCAAAATAGCTAGCGTGGTTGAAGATACTTTTAGGACTTACAGGACAAGGCCCGTAAGTGATTGACCTACTTAGATGTACATACTGACATATACATAATCCCCAAGAAAAATACAATAAACATGCATGAAGTTCTAAACTCATAGATGGAGCAAATGAGATCATATGACCAAGAAGACCATTAACCCAAGTGCCATGCACAGAAACAACACTGCTGTCTTATGATTATTCTCATGAATCCACTATTATGTAGCAACCTACTAGTGCAGCAACTCCTCCCTCACTTTTTACCCTACAAAACTAAGAAGAAACAAAGTGCAGTCTGCAGTATTGGCTGGTTTGGTTGGTAGAAAAAATTTATAAGCAATTTATCCTCACATATTTAGTATTTAGGTTGTGCTTCTCAGTTCTCATGGATAACTTAAAAAGTTCGACAAAAGATAAAAGACCAGTTATTAAGTGCTTTCCAGAACCTAACTTTAATTATGGGTTTTGAATTTCTTAGGCACATGATAATGTCCATAATTATTATATGCTTATGTCTGAGCTAAAAAGTCCATAATGGAGGATCCCGTGGTTCTCGACTTGAGGAACGTTGGAGAAATTCTACATGCTTCAACTACAGTTGAAGGAAACCAGTATGTGAGGTGGTCTTCTTCACAAGAATCACTTCCTCACATTAATATCGGTTTTGTTATAGGTGAACCACTATACTTCCTTAGAGGTGCAGCGAGTGGTGTATGCTCCGTTGGGATGTTGTGATTGGGAGAGGAATCTCACCACTACTCTCGAGAATTTCGTAGAACACCTGCAACGCAGCCGAACTAATTAGAGTAATGAGAATGGTGAGTTCGATAAGACGAATCAATCAAACAACCAAACAAATAGATCCACCAATCCAACACAAAAAACATGATAATTTATCACGATTAGCTTTCCCTTAATCCAGATAAAAATATAGGGAGATATAATATTCAACGAGAAAAGATTACAAGGAGTTACAGATTCACTCAATACAAAAAATTAAACTCACTCACTAGGAACTCTCTCTGAAACCTCACTTTGCAGTGGAGAATAATATCAATGAAGTACTTGATCTCTAATATTAGAGGTCATTACAATAAATAGAAGAAGAATAGAGAGAAGTCTAGGTTAGTCTTGATATCTCGGTTATTCGATATATCCTGTAGAAGAATGTACAAAATAGGAGTTGTACGATCTGACGTGGAGTTGAAGATTGGGCCGAAACGATCACCAAGACCTAGGCCCAAAATAACGTTGCAGCCGCGACCGCACCCGAGTGCAGTCGATCGCAACTCTTCCGTTCCGGATCCGAGGGGTGTACAGTCCTCTCTTATTGTTGCTGCTCTGTTTCTAACTTCGCATCTCTTCGACGCTTTGACCTCCGTGCTTCGTCATTTCTTTTTCTAATTGAACAACGAGTATATAAGACATAATCCTAACATGCTCCATGCCAAATAGTCTTTCCTAAACTCATGCCAGTTGTTTTCATTAGTTTCAGCAGGTTACTACTTGTTGAAGCGATTGAACGGATCGAGGTTGATGAAGATGATTTGGAGACATCTGGGAGTAACGATGATTATAAATACATAGATTTTTAAAAGAAATAATCTTCCTGATCCTGTCCCGTTCAGTCTCCAGATCAGCCATCTTGTAACTTTCTTCTGCACGTACCTTCCTTAGAAATCTTTGATTGATTAGCAATCGCTGTGTGTTTCATTCTTGAAGAAGATTTGGCTTAAACGGACAGTTAGATGCTCCATATTTGTATACAAGACCAAGTCTTAAATACAATATATATTCATCCTCGAGCTAACACCAGCCCGCACTGTCAAGGATTTATATTTAACCACTCATTTGTGTCTGAGATCCTAGTGATCGATGAAGATCAGACTGTTGGATTGTAACCTCACCAAATAGATGGAATCTTATCTGGTTGAGATGGCAATAGTATATAGCTACAAGTTTTGTGTATAGATGAATTCTCTGTAGATCGTATAATATCAAAAATTTTGTGTCTGGTTTATGTTGTTGAAGATGAACTGTAGATTACGGTGTTGAATGGAAGAAAAAAAAGGATTGCAGAGGTTACAATCAAACAATTGTTTCTGATATTATGACATGGGTAGTTTTCTGAGTGAATAAAAAAAAGTGTGCGTCCGTAACTTCCTTGGAACAAGAGCAAATCTTTTGCTCAAGTTCTCATGTCATCACGTCGTGCCTCTCATCATTATCCTCCCCATGCACCTCCTCAATTCCCACGCCACTCTCGATACCCCCACTACAACTTTACTCCTTCACCTTCCAATCACCCCCCTCTCCTCAAAAACCCCCCTTTCCCCCCAAAACCCATCTTCCCCCCCAACCCTTATCCTCGCAGCCGCAGACCACTCCCTCAGAAAACTCGACAAAGGTAGATGGAAAAACGCTGCCTGAAGTGCGGGGATTCAGATCACCTGGCAGCCGAATGCCGCAAGAGCAACTTCCATTGTTTCAACTGCCAAAAATTCGGCCACCGGGTTCGCGACTGCCCTCTCCACAACCGTAGAGATTCTTTGTCTATCGAAGTCTCTCACAACTCTGAGATCGCCTCTGCTCTCCCAGGGTTACATGCAAGTGCCTTCCTACACTTAATCAACCCCAAGACTCACCCTGATACTGCGATCGTTGAAAGTGCTCTAAACTTTGCTTGGAAGAGGCAAGGAGGCTGGTGGGTAGTGAAGAGGGCCAGCGATGCGGTGTTTCATGTCCAATTCCCAACCGAAGAAGAGGCTAAGAAGGCGATCGCAGATGGTGTCTTTCAATTTTCGGGTTTCAATGCTACATTTTCGCCATGGTCGATGGACTATGGTGCCAAGCTTAAACCCCAACCATGCTTCGTCTGGATCAATGTGCCGCTCCTTCCCTTCCACCTTTGGAATCAAGCCTCTCTAGAATAGTTGATTCAACATTTTGGTACATTCATCACCATGAGCACCGACATGAAGAACGCTGCTTCCAGAGACTAGGCTCTGGTCCTTATTGAAGTTCAAGATGTTAGTATCATCCCTAAGAACATCCTCGTCAACTACATAGTGCCTTGGAATCAAGAGCTCCAGATTCATGAGGTCCCCGTTCTTATTCTCGGCAGCCCCATTCCCTCAGATGATGTTGCTAAAGGAAAAGTCCAGCTTTTCACCTCCGGCTCCGGCTCCGGCTCATCAACCTCCTTTTAGCGCCGTAGGAGCTCTCCGACGGAGAAATAGGTTGACAACGTCCAGCCTCAAATTCAGGAAACCGTTGGAGACATAGTTGGAAAGGCGCTAATCTCGGATGAAAATCTTTCAGGTAAAGTTTTTGTTGCGAAATCTTCGCCCCCCCCCCCAAATCCTGGCACCTATGATGGAAAGTTCCTCAACATATCTAGCATGGCTGATTCCTCTGCGGAAGATTCGAAAATGGTCCCCATACTCCCCCATAAGCGGGTTGCTAATGATCCTGTGGGGACCAACTTGATTGAAAATCTCGCTATCAACGCCCCACCTGTTATTGATATTCCCTCTGACTCCCCCAAGGGTAATCTGGGGATTGCTTCTGGTGCCTCCCACATAGACCCCGACAGCTCCTCTAGCTCTCACGACATCCCCCAAGAAGATGAAATTCGACAGATAGTTTGGAAGGGGAAAATAGTGAATATCCCCCTGTCTCTTTACAAGGAAATTCTGCCTGCAGTAGAGCATGCCCTCGAGAGTTGTGTAGCCAAGCGCGCAGACAAAACTGAAGCATCCATGGCTATGCAATTTAGTGCTGGCACTAAGGGAATGGCCGCTTCTAGCTTCCGCACAAAGTCCCCCATCCCCAGGTACCGCAGACTTATAGCTTCTTCTGCCTCAGGCTCAGCACCCCCAGGCTTTGACGAGAGCTGTAGCAAAAGGCGCAAGCGCAGCCTTTCAGCATCCAAAATTCCCTCCACCAGACCCTTCATGCACCACCTACGAGCCTCCGCCAAGTCCGCTTCACATCGTTCGTCCGAAGGTACCTCCTCTTCGTTTAATTCAGTTAACAGTGCATGCCACAATCCATTTGCTTTACTTTCTTGCGAAGACATTATCGTGGTTGTTGAAACCATTGGAGTGGAGGCTTTGGGGCCACACTCGGTTGATAAGATCAAGCAGATTGCAGCAGCTAATGTTGATCCCCCGATCAATAGCAGCAGCTCAATTGAAAGCTTGCTACTTTTTGAGCCCTGCCCTGTGTTGTTTTTTTTTGCTGTGTGCTATTACTTTTTCAATGAAGATTGGTAGCTGGAATGTTCGTGGGTTGGGCAACCCCAACAAATGTGCCCTTATCAAAGATGGTATTCAAAGTGCTAAGATTTCGGTAGTTTGCCTTCAAGAATCTAAACTCTCAAAGCCCACCGACCGCAAGCTTGCTTCCATAGGGGGGTCATTTCTCACTAACTGGAAATCTCTTGATGCCATTGATAGCTGTGGTGGTGTTCTCATTGGTTGGAATGACAGCATTCTAGAGTGTTTTTATTGTGCAATTGACATATTCTCCTTATCCTTATCCTTCCGCACTAGAGCAACTGGAGCTGAGTGGTCTCTTACTTCTGTCTATGCTCCATTTGAATTGGATGACAGAGTTCTCTGCTTCTAGGAGATTACCCTGCGTAGAAGACTCTTATATGATGCTTGGGTCATTTGTGGAGATTTTAATGCCACCATCTCTAATTCTGAAAGGAACGGAGGTATTAGTTCGAGCAGAGATATGAAGGATTTCAGGAGCTGGATCCAAAAACTTCAACTTATCGATCTTTTCCTTGCTGGTAGGAAGTTCACTTGGTCAAATCTCCGAGCAAAACCTGCGCTTGCTAGATTGGATAGATTCCTCATCTCAAGTCATTTTGAGCAACTGTTCCCTAACTGCCTGCAGCTATCTCTCCCCCGAATTGCCTCTGACCACTGCCCCCTTATTCTTGATTCACAAGCAATTACCCCCAGAATCCACTATTTCAAGTTTGAAAAGGCCTGGTCCTCCCACTCAGACTTCATGCCTGCTATTACTTCTTAGTGGTCTACCTTCACTTGCTCAGGTTCTTCGGTTGACATCTTCGCCACCAAGCTTTCACTGCTTAAGAGACGGATCAAACGTTGGCGTAATGAAGAATTCGGCAACACCCTAAGCTTGGACATCTTAGCTGACACTCAACCTCTTGATGATATGCATGCTGCTGAGCTTTCTGCAGCCCACAGGGAATACCAGTCGCTCATTAATGCAGAGTCCACCTATTGGAGGCAACGTGCCAGAGTCTCTTGGATCAAAGTGGGAGATGCCAACACTAAATTTTTCCATGCTATTACTAATGGCAGAAGGCGCAAGAACTTTATCTATTCTATCGCTCACAACGGGGATGTTATCACAGATCAGCCCTCTATCAGATCATGCTTCGAGCGACACTTTGGAGAAATCTGCGGCTCTACCTCCCGCCCAGATTTCAAAGTGGACTGGGCCGCTCTATACCCCAACCCTGCTCTTGACCTTTCTGAACTTGATGCACCATTCACTAGAGAAGAGATACATAAGGCTATCTTCAGTATGAACGGAGACAAGGCTCCTTGCCCCGATGGATTCTCAATGCATTTCTATCAACAACACTGGGAGACAATCCAAGAAGACATATGTTGCATGCTTCTTGACATCCCAGATGGTAAAGCTGACATCAACAGATTGAACTACTCTAACATTGTCCTCATCTCTAAATGTGATGACGCTAATACAGTCGCCGAATTCCGCCCTATAAGTCTGCTCAACCGTTTTATGAAAATCTTCACCAAAATCCTTGCTAATAGACTTAGCCCCCACCTCCATACCCTTGTATCCTCCTCTCAAAGTGCATTTCTCAAAGGGAAGTCCACGGTCGACTGTTTCCTCATAGCCCATGAAGCAATCAACCTTTGCTGCTCCAAAAAGTCTGACACTCTTATGCTCAAGAATGACTTTAGAAAGGCCTTCGATACTCTGAGTTGGACTTTCATTGAGAAAATGCTTGCTGCTCGAGGATTTGGTCCTCGTTGGTGCAAGTGGATCAAAGAAATCCTCCATTCAACCAAATCCTCTGTCCTTGTCAACGATGTGGCAGGGAAAACTATCCTATCCAAAAGGGGATTAAAGCAAGGGGACCCCCTCTCCCCGATGCTTTTCATCTTGGGGGTTGATGTTTTTGCTCAAATGTTGAAAACGGGTAGAGACTACGGCACTTTTTCTCAATTAAATCTCAGGGGATCACTTGCAGAGCTATTTATACTACAATTTGCCGACGACACACTATTATTCTGCAAAGGAGATGAGCAGGAGGTTATCCACCTTAAATTGCTCCTTCATATTTTTGCAAATGTATCTGGCCTTCAGATCAACCTCTCTAAATCGACCATTGTTTATTTTGGACACTCCAAAGCGAAACCGCAGGCTTTCGCTCATATACTGGGCTGTAAACAAGATACCCTCCCTAAAAAGTATCTAGGTATGCCCCTTTCTAAAGGAAAACTTAAGAAGAGTGATTGGCAACCCCTCTTTCTCAAGATTGAGAGACGACTTTCCACCTGGAAGGGATGACTACTGTCTAAGGGGGGAGACTTATCCTTATTAACTCAGTGCTCAGGGTGGTACCTACCTACTTTGCCTCTTTCTTCAAACTTCCACAATGGGTGATCGCTCGGATTGATCAGATAAGGAGCAGATTTTTTTGGGTTGGAGGGGACACTAAGACTTTCGGTATTTCTTGTACGAATTGGAAGCGCATTTGTCAACCCAAAAGGCAAGAGGGCTTAGGGATCTTAAACCTCAGTCAATTCAAAAATGCACTCCTCATGAAATGGTGGTGGAAATTTCACTCGGAACAATCCCTCTGCACTCAAGTCATCAAATCACTCTACTTCAGGAATGCGACTAATTCCTTCATTTGCACGTCCAAGGCTTCTGACTTTTGGAAAGGTGTTTACAAGCTCAAAGAGCAATTTGATCAAAGCATCTCCTGGCAACTTGAGAATGGGCACCTGATTAGGTTTTGGACCTCTAAATGGATCAAAGGAAGCAGTATTACCACCTTATTCCCTGCTCTGTTTGAAGCAGCCTAGAATAAAGATGCAAATCTGATCACCCAATGCTACATGAATCACGGAAGATGGATTTGGAAACCTGGCCTCCACACTTCCACCTCCACCCATATCAACCTCGAAAAAAGAAGCCTTCTGCAACTTCTCCAAAACATTCAGCCAACAACTGATACAGACACTATACACTGGAGACATTCAGCCACTGGAAACTTCACCGTCAAATCAGCATATAAATTTTTTAGCATCTCTGGACTTCTAACTCCATTCTATCGGGCTTGTTGGGAAAGCCTGGCGCCGCTCAAATACAAGATTTTTATTTGGATGTTGAGTTCGAAGACACTCAACTCCAAAGATAGACTACACTCCAAGGGTTGGGACGGTGACCTGACATGCACAACTTGTGCATGTCCGATAGAAACCACCAACCACATTTTCTTTCAATGCCCTTTGGCTGTTCAAACCTGGAACCATTTCATGCACCGTTTTGACATCCCGCATCTCCCCACTTCTATCACTAATTGCTTTACACGATGGTGTTTTGATTATCACAAGCACAAGTTTACTTATTCATGGCACTTGGTTACTATTGCAACTTGTTGGAGTATTTGGAAGGCTCGCAATGATACTATTTTTCACAATATACCTATTACAGTGGACAAGCTCATCTCTAACACTAAATTTTGGCTATTTCATTGGATAGATTCAAGTGGAGAATCAAAGACGAATGTCAAGATTACTTAGGAGCTTCAAGCTACAGGGGACAGTGACTTGATGTGGCCAGGTGCAGCTCCTTCTCAACTAAGCGAAAGGAGTTCCCAAGCGTGATCCACGATTCTGCATCTCAGCTATAGTGTTGTTCTGTTTTTTTAGGACATTGGTTGTCCTAGACTTTGTTTTGATAAACTCTATTTTGCTTGGTTAGCTCTTTGGTGGATTGGCTCTTTTGTGTGAGATTGTTGCGGATTATATCTAAGGGATGGGATCATAACATTGGGCTAGTTGAGGTGCACGACAGATGTCCAATGCCCTCTCTACGCCCTAATGGTATGCTATCCCGAACTTAGTTATGCACACAACATCTCGATGTCGCCAATCTACTAGAATCATTTTGTAACTCTTGTTAACTCTTATACATATATAATATATTCTCTCGTGAGGTAGGATTCTCCTACCTTTTACCAGTAAAAAAAAAGTGTTTTGGGAGTTATGCATAATAAACAAATAGTTAGTGTAGTTTTCTAAAAATATATATATATTGAAAGTATATGATATTTTCTTATAATTTAGTCTAAAAAATAACGGTTGAACTATATGTTTCGAAATTCAAAGTAGCACTGTCACATTTACCCGATACCCGGACCCGACCCGGACCCGGCATTGAACCGGAACCAACCCGATGTATACGGGTCCGGGTCCTAAAATAAGACTCGATGCACTTCCAGGTCTGGGTCCGGGTCTGCTCAAAATAGAACCGACCTGGACCCGTTAAAAATACCCTAAAAAATATGAAATTTGAATAATAGAGTTATATGGATATACATGTAAATAGTAATTGTTGAAGATATATGTATAAATATAATATTTATTCATGTACTTAAGTGCAAAAATTATTGAAACTGTAGGGTATAGGATGCAAAAATACTTAAGTGTAAATATTTATTCCCCGCTACTGATCCGACGGGTAGGTTTTTTTAATTAGGACCCGGACCCGAACCAGGTTCTCGCAAGTACGGGTCCGGGTCCAATTTTTGGACCCATAAGGTACCGGGTCCGGATTCGGGTAGTGGAGGACCCGACCCGATAGGACCCCATAGCAACTCTAATTAAAAGTCATCTTGAGTATGTTATCATAATAGACCATCCAAACTGGAGGAATATAAAATACTCTTGATCGAGTGTTAGGATTGTGGTCTCAAATACACGTAGGTACTGAGTACTTGAAGTTGGAGAAGAAGATGATGAGACAAAGACAGCAAGAGAAGATAACAGCAAGTAGAAGAAGTGCGGCTGAAGAGTTGCGGTCGACCGACTCAAGCTGCTGAGAGCTTTTCGAGTGTACAGAATTCAACAGAGAATGGAACGGTCGACCGTTCAGTCGACCGGTCATGTCTCGGGTATGAACTTTGCACGTTGCGGTCGACCGACCAGGGGATGCGTCGATCGACAGCGGTGCTGTGTGTTATTTGGGCTGACGGGATTCAGGCCCAATAAGCTTGATTTGTGTTTATCTTTTATGGTTTATTTGGAGGCTATATATATACGGTTGTAGACTCTAGGGTTTGGAAGCAACTCATAGCAAGGGTGGGTCGTTATTATTGTTCAACTTCAGGAGATGATTGTGTCGAGTGTTTCAAATGTGAGGGAGAGAGATTGAGAGTTGTAATCTCTTTGTAATTTTTGTATTTCTTCGGGAATAAGAAGTATTGATTATATCTGTATATTGGTTGTGTTCTTGTGAGATCTTGCATGTATCGTGGTGCCTTGTTTTTTGTTCATTTAAATCTTGGTAGTTTTTATTGCTTGTGATGTACTCTCACTATTAGCACTACGAGTTGCGATAGATTCTTTAACATTGAGTACCTCGCAAGAGTATTGTAATAATTTTGGGTGTATTCCACTCCTTCCTACTATTCGAAGTCAAAGCTCCCTCTCACACAATTAAATACAAAAACCCCTCCTTGGCTCCTTGGAGCTTCACCGAATCAAAGTTACCAACATCTGTCCAAGCTCAAGGCCAACATCGGGAAATTGAACAGACCCATTATTATTATTGTCTCTCCATGACAGGGCTCCAATTCTTCACTGTCCACATGTTATATCAGGCAAATATGTCCTAAGAAATCTTTCGAAATGTGGCCTCATCATTCGCAGTGGAAGATGATATATACCTTGTGGAAAGTCTAAGTGATGCTGTTGTGTTTTTGAGATGTGGGGACAACAGGTGTGAGTTCTTGTAATTTGTGTAGCGGAAGCTGTGGTACTGGTGTTGATCCGATTCTAGTCCGTAGGGTCGGCTCGGGAGTAGCAAGAGAGAGGTGGAGGCCGGGTGCTCAGCTCGGATCCAGTAGCTCGGCTCGCATCTAGTAGCTCGGCTCGGTTCGATCTTTTGTACCTGCACACTGCCTAAAACACCGGGAGAAGTCCCGGCGACAGGCCCTCCGACGATCTAGCCAGCCCTTGAGGAAGTAACGGTAGCTAGGGTTAAGGCGGGGAGAAGTTTTTTACCTTCAGAAGTGGGGAGGGGTCTGGTATTTATAGGCAGGGGTAAACGGGTCTGATACCCTAACTCGGGTCGGACCCGTTTGCCTGTGGGCCAGAATGAGCTGAAACTCGTTTGACTCGTTTGACTTGATGATCACAGAAAAGTGAAGTCTAAGAGATTTAGTGGTCTAGATGGGCCACCTCACTTACCCATATCACTAAGAAATAAGTCTAAGATGATGTAAATAGTAGAGATAGCAGATTAAATGCGAGCTTGGGTGGAGGTAGTTCTCTTGCACATCCAGAAATTGCACCATGGCTAACTGCAGTTGGTATAAAAAACTAAGAATCCGGAGCATTTGTGTTTTGACCAAAAAAATTAGTAAAAATTCAAGAAATACATGCATATATGCATTTACTCTTTTTCCAATATATATCAAAACGATAAAGCAACAAGAATGGCTTGCCTACACCGAGCCTTAGCCACCTCCACCCTCTCCTTCACCGTCTCCTCCTTCACCGCAGCCTTCACCATCTCGAAATCCATCTCCATCAACTTCAACACCCTATACAACTCCGTCACCGCCCTCTCCTCCACCTCCCCTCCTTCCCTCAGCACCTCCGCCTCTTCCCTCGCCCTGTCCGCAACAATGTACCCAACCTTCGCCAGCAACTCTTTCGACCCATATTCGCGCCCCATCAACGACTCCAACTTCTCCAAGAAGTCGGCAGTCTGCCAACCTTTCGGCTTCTCGTTCTTGATTTCCTTTGTTCTCTTCCATCCTATCTCAAAGTTGGGTGGTTCTGGACGTTGGAGTGCAGAGCTTTTGGATTCTTTTAGGAGGGAGAGCTTTTTGCGGGTTTCCAGTTGCTCAGATGTTGTAGGGGCTCCTCCCTTGTCGGGTTCGGGTGTAGGGTTTGGGTTTGGGGAGCAGCTTAGGGTGGTGGTGATGGTGGTGGTGGTGGTGGTGGGTTTTTTTAGGGAGAAGGAGAGAGGAGTTGAAGGAGGGAGGATGAGACGGAGAGTGGAAGCCATTGTTGGAGTGTTGGGGATAAGGTGAATGGGAACACTAGTGATGTTTGTGTTGGATATTTGAGGTTACAATGTTTAAGCTTTTTTATGTTTCGAGATGAAATTGGACCTAAATTTTGGGCCAATTTAGTGGACTTTGTTTGGGCTTAAAAAACTTGACCTAATAGTGGGAAGAGTCATTCGCCCTTTTTTTTTTTTTTCAATCGCCATCTTTATTGTTATAGCAAGAGAGTTAGGATCGCTTGGACATATATCAAGTCAGAGTAATGTATGTATTTTGTGTATTTTGAGAATAAATGAGACTGTTAATGACTTGTAAGAAAATATATATATACTAGATTTGCCCGTAGGCACGTGCCCTACGGCACGTTTTCAGAACGATACAGCGTATAAAAAGTCTTGTAAACAGTAAATCAATAATTATGTAGCTCAAGTTTGAATAATATGACAATAATTAGTTGTAAATAAAAGTCCATGTTTCCATATATATATATATATATATATATATATATAGGAAAAGCGACCCGCCCGGTTAACCCGACCTGCGAAACCCCGGTTCGGGTTCGGGTCGAACCCGTTAACGTTAACGGGTCGACCCGGGTCGATAAATTTGCGAACCCAACCTGTCTAACCCGGCCCGTTGACCAGCGAAAAATCTCCCAACCCGCGGGTCGACCCGCGGGTTGCAAACCGTTTGACCCGAACGGGTCAAACGTTCGACCCGCTCCGGGTCGACCGTTGACCCACGGGTCGAATGGTCCCAAAACTGCACTGTTCACCAGAGCCGTTGGCAACGGCTATAGTAGCCGTTTTTTGTGGTTTTTTGTGTTTTTTTTGGGTTTTTTGTTAATTTTAAACCCTATAAATACCCCCAAAATCCTAACAAAAAATTCACACCTTACTCTCTTACTCTCTCTACTATTATTACTCAATTTATTTGAATTTGTGAACAATTGAACAAAGAAGCTAGCAAGTCATATACACGATCAAATTCTGATCGTTTCGAAGTCAAAATTCAACAACGTTCTTCAAGTCTTCAACTCTCCTCCAACTCCAAGTGATCAAGTCTTCTACTCTCCTCCAAGCTCTCCTCGAGTCTTCAATTCCGGATTTCTACTTCTACTTCTATTCTTATTTTCACGAGTTCTTTTATATACGCGTATTCACGGTGAACGGTATCAAAATTTTATATCCCACTTCTTCAATTTCAATTTATTTTTTAGTTCTAATTTTTTGTATCTTGTTTGTTTGTTCGTTTTTTTATCTTCTCTCTCATAACCCTCTTGTTTCCTAGATTTTTTTTCAACTTATCGCCCCTACATTGTGTAGTTTTTTTTTTACATACACTACTACATATAAACATGTCCAGATCATGCGGTAGCAGTCGTAGCCAAAGTGGACAAGATTCCACCGGCACTTTCCGTAGGCCACCAATTGTCCTACATAATGAACCCGTCGAAGAGTACCATGATCCCTCTACCCAACAATGGGGTACACATGATGAATTTGTAAGAGACATACATGTAGAAGAAGAACAACAACAACAACCAAACAACACAAGTTATACAACCCCCTAGTGGTAGGAAAACTAGAGGGAAAAGTAGTGATTGGCATAAATTTTACGATTATATCCCGGACGAAGGAACTCTGGGTATAGGTTTGAAAGTTTGTAAAACATGTTCTAAGCAATACAAATGAAAAGGGGGTGAGGGCACGGGTACAATTAAGCGACACATCCTAAGTGTTCATAAAGACTTTCTTGTTGACCTACCCGGCCAACAAAAAATCCACCCTAAGACCGGTCTAGTTGATAGCCACCCTTATGATCCCAATCTTGTTCGTCGGGAAATGGCCCGATTAGTAACAAAGGAAGAGTTACCATTTTTCTATCCCCAGAGTAGGGATTTGGAAATTTTAATCAAACCGCCTTAAACCCTCATTTTAGAAGAATCCGGAGAAATACTTGCAAATTGAATTGTTTTAAAATATACAATGAAATGAGGGACGCTTTGATTGCAATTTTATGGAGTTTAACTTGTAGAGTCAGTTTAACTTCGGATTGTTGGACGGGTTGCAATAATATTCCAATGATGAGAATAACCTGTCATTGGATCAATAATGATTGGATTCTTCAAAAAAGAATCATATCATTTGCTGTGTTGCTCTGTCCCCATAGTGGCGTTGAAATAGCAAACCGTATTTTAGAAATTTGTGATGTTTTTTATATTCGCGATAAAATTAAGTGTATTAGTTTTGATAATGCATCAATTAGTATTTTTAAAAAAGAATTAAACCCTCCATCTGACAATATTTTTCATGTTAGATGTGCATGTCATATTTTAAATTTATGTGTTCAAGATGCGTTAAAAATAGCCGATCCATATATACCTAAAATTAGAAAATGTGTACATTTTATTGCATTAAGTGACACCGTATTTCAAAAATGGAAAAATTGGTGTAGGATTACAAATATACCTTTTAGAAAATTTCTAAAGGATGTTAAACACCGATGGAACTCTACTTTTGATTTACTACGGGTTGTTACCTATAAAGCATGTATAAATGATTTTTGTATCGCAAAAAATATGCCAAATTTTCAAATGGCTCCCCCCGATTGGTATTATGCCGAATCTTTGTTGAAATTTTTAGAAACTTTTAAAACCGCAACTTTCAAATTTTTAAAATCATATGAATCTATTTCTAGTAGCATTTTTATTTCAATAATTACTATAATGCAAACTTTTAACGAAATGTTAAATGATGCTTTTGTTGGTGAAATTATCAAACCTGTATACACAAAATTTTTGAAGTATTTTAATCCTCCACCTATGTTGTATTGTGTTGCTACCGTTATGGATCCTCATATCAAATTAGAAGGTACGAAGAGTTTGATTGAAATGTTTTTTTAGTTTACTTGGGGATGAAGAAACTGAAATTGATTGCCCTTCTTTTTTAGTTAAATTTAAATCTACATTAAATAATTTGTATGATTATTATGATAGATGTTTTGCTTCTAGTAGTTCAACTTCTGTAGTTAGTTCTTCTTCTACTACTTCTAAAGGTAAGGGTAAGAATAAATTTGATGATAGAATATTTAATTTACTTGCACAAATTCAATCCAAAAAACCTAGGACAAATCAACCAAATGAATTAAATTGGTATAACCAACAAGATTTTGAGTCTTCTACTTCTTCACTAGATATTTTACAATGGTGGAAAGACCATGAACACGCATATAGTATTCTTAAATATATGGCTAAAGATCTACAAACTCCTCATGTCTCTACAGTTGCTTCTGAGAGTGCATTTTCTACAAGTTGCAGGGTTCTAACTGATTATAAGAATCGCTTGAAGCCCGATTCATTAGAGATGCTCGTTTTCACTGAAGACTGACTGAAGGTTGAAGATAGGACACAAGGAAAAACATTATCTACGTCCACAAGTGGGAGCAACTCGCCGGAAGAACAGCAATAACAACAACAATAGCAACCATAATGAAGAATTCATGACCAACAACAACAAGTCAACAACAACAAATTGAAGACAATTGTAAATAGATAAAAAATTGTATTAAATCTTTGTTTGTTATTTCAAATTAGGAAAATTGAAGTAAATTGAAATTGTATATAAGAAATATGTTAGTGTATAAACCAAATATGTGAAATCTTTATTTCTTATTAGAAATTGTGAAACTTGTATAACTTGAAATCATATGAATAATATATCATTTTTTTAGCAATTTCACTCTTTCAATCTTATTATTATTATTCCAATTTTTAATGTTTACTATTAAATTTTTTAAAAGTTTTTAATAAAAAAAAAACTCATCTAAACGGGTCAACCCGCGACCCGACCCGACCCGAACCGACCCGGGTTGAACCCGAAAGGGTTCACGGGTTGGGCGGGTCGCGAATTCAGCTCTTCGACCCGGCCCGGCCCTTCCCGGTTAAGCCTCCAACCCGACCCGAACCCGGTCAACCTCCAACCCGGGCGGGTCCGACCCCACCCGGCCCGGTTGACCCGAATGCCAACCCTAGGACCACCCCTCCGTGTGCACTCGTGTGCACTCGGCCTTTCCGCCTTCGTATCGACGATCCGAACCGTTCACACAGATCTATACATCTAAATTAGTCTAAATAGGTAAAATCAAATCATTTAATTTATTTGTCCATTCATCATGTGACTAAAAAAATGATGATTTTCAGCTATACAATATTGTAATACTTCAATGGATGGGCAAATGAATTTCAAATGATTTAATTTTACATATTTAAACTAATTTAGATGTGTAGATCAATGTGAACGGTTCGGATCGTCGATACGAATTTGGGAAGGCCGAGTGCACATGCCGTGTGCACCATAGGTGGTGCACAACGGAAGACTTCCACACACACACACACACACACACACACACACACACACACACATATATATATATATGGGTAAAAGGGATATGAGCAACTTGCTCATTTAATAAATGAGCAATTGATTATGTAGCATGCATGTGATACATTGGACAACTAACTCTTTTAATGATTATCCAATCACATGTATGTCACATCATCAATTGCTCATTTACTAAATGAGCAAGTTGCTCATACCCCTTTTTCCCTCTATATATATATATATAGAGAGAGAGAGAGAGAGAGTGAGAGAGAGAGAGAGATAATTAAATAAATAAAGGAGTTGCTTTTGGGGGATTTGAATTTGAGTTTTAGGGGGGAACTTTTGTTGGGGGGGGGGGGGGGGGGTGTGTTTTGTGAGATTAGATCTGAGCCTTTGACTTTCAGGGATTGAAGGAGAGCCACTTGATAGCTTTGAGAATAAATGAGACTGTTAATGACTTGTGTAGGGGGGGATGTGTTTTGTGAGATTAGATCTGAGCCTTTGACTTTCAGGGATTGAAGGAGAGCCACTTGATAGCTTTGAGAATAAATGAGACTGTTAATGACTTGTGTATTTTGAGATAAATGAGACTGTAAATGACTTGTAAGAATATATATATATATATACTAGATTTGCTCGTGGGCACGTGCCTACGGCACATCTTCAGAACGATACAGCATATGAAAAGCCTTGTAAACAGTAAATCAACAATTATGTAGCTCAAGTTTGAATAGTATAACAATAATTAGTTATAAATACAAGTCCATGTTTCCATATATATATATATATATATATATATATATATATATATATATATATAAAGGAGTTATTTTTGGGATTTGAATTTGGGTTTTGAGGGGGAACTTTTTGGGGGGGGGGGGGGGGGCTTTTGGGGGGGGGGGGGGGGGGGGGGGGGGGGGGGGGGGGAATGTGTTTTGTGAGGTTAAACCTGGGCCTTTGATTTTGGGGGGATTGAAGGTGAGCCACTTGATAGCTTTCTTTGTGTTTTATTATTATTATTATTATTATTATTATATATATATATAGGGCCGGGGGGGGGGGGGGGGGGGGCGTTGGAAATGAATTGAACTCAGGTCCTAAGAGCATTTGTAGTCGTTGGCTATTTTCCTTTTTTTTTCCAAAGCATGAGAAACAAAACGCTGCAGGCGTTGGCCAAAAACCCAAAATTTGGGTTCTTGGTGAACAGGAGACTGCCAAATATGGTAGAATATTTGGGATTTTGGGAAATATAGCAATCGGAAGATGAATTATCGTCTGTTGGTTCGGACGAAAAAAAATATTCGTCTAAGAGATTTTTAATGTTATGAAAAGTATCAGACGAAAATTAGTTTTCCGTCCTAACACAATTCATTTTAATTAAGTCGATGGACGGAAAAGGATTTTTCGTCCAATTAAATAATAAAAAAAATCACCACATTCCTAGGACGGGAAAGGATTGCTCTCTTTATTTTTTATTTACTTTTTAAAAAAAATTCGATGAACGGGAAAAGAATTCCCGTCCGATCCAAAATTTCATTAAATTTTTTTTTTACTTCAAACAAAATTTTGTCTTTCGTCTCAGAATATGAAAATTTCGAATACCCATTTTTTTTGTCATCGACGACTGCAGCGCAAAGCCATTTTTTCCATTTTCATTTGCCAAATACCCAAAATTTGACTCAAGACGACTACAGATGCTCTAAGTATGGATCGATTCAAATATTTTTCAGTCATACAATTTTGCAACACTTCAATGGATGGGCAAATGAATTTCAAATGATTTGATTTTACATATTTGAACTAATTTAGATGTGTAGATTAATGTAAACGGTTCGGATCGTCAATACAAAGGCGGGAAGGCCGAGTGCATACGGAGGCTTAGTGTTGGGGACTCTTTATAAGATAGTTAGTCATTTAAAGAAAAATGAAGATATTATTAAGTCATTCTAGTATATCATATCATAATTTTGTTAGAATATGAAAATAGTTCATGATTCTCCAAAAAACGAAGGTGTAGGGAATTAATGACTACCACCATGTTTGTTTCATGGGCTTAGATTTACATGGTGTGCTCTATTTGGGTTAAACTGAAAATCAGCTTCAATGTTTTGGACCAAGTTTGGTCAGAGAATGACCAAAATTAGGCTTGGCCCAATTCTCAGCATCATGTGAAGAAGGGAATCCTGGATTGCTAGGAAGGATATCTTCAAAAATA
Source organism: Hemerocallis citrina (assembly GCA_017893485.1). NCBI lineage: Eukaryota > Viridiplantae > Streptophyta > Magnoliopsida > Asparagales > Asphodelaceae > Hemerocallis > Hemerocallis citrina. Next base: position 285,319,200 of record CM030364.1, on the reverse strand, counting down.
CTCAAAATAGCATCTCATATTCAATAGTGGAAGCATATTCTAATACATTGTTTTTTGTGTTTTTTGTTTGGTTTTGTTACAGTTTTAGGGAAATGTATATCAAATCACTATCACATTTACAGGTCAGATTTTGGGACCTATGAAAAGTTCCAACTATAGGTTTTTTTCTTTCTTCCTCGTATGAGAAAAATGTTCGAGAAAAATGTTGTTAAATTTGATACACTTTGCTTTTTACCTGAAAAGAAAACGAGGAGAGTAACCTTTTTCTTAGACTTTTAACTCCAAAAGGAAAAGAATAATTGGATAATTGTGGACAGATCTCAGATATTTTTTTTGTGAAACCGCAACCACCTATTTGGTTAGATGTCCACTTATTAAGGTGGTGATCCAAGCCCACCTCTTCAGATGACAGCCCAACCAAACTATCAAACCCTAACCATAACTTCTTCCCCTGTATCTACTAGTAATTTACATGCACTTCTTAATAAATATATATTTTTAAAAGTAAAAATTTCGACGTAGTCTTGCCTCGAACCTGAGACATCTTTTATATTAGTTATGCACGGGCGATACACGTAAGTTTGTAGATTTACAAACGACAACTCCCGTTCTCCCATTATAATATTACTAGTAATTTACACGTGCGATGCACATCTTAATAAATATAGTTTTTAAAGTAAAATTTTCAACATAGTCTGGCCTCAAACGTGAGACATCTTTTATATTAGTTATGCACGCGTGATACATGTAAGTTTGTAGATTTACAAACGACAACTCCTCTTCTCCCATTATAATATTACTAGTAATTTACACGTGCAATGTACGTCTTAATAAATATATTTTTTAAAGTAAAAATTCAGACGTTGTCTGGATTTGAACCTAAGACATCATTTATAATAGTTATGCAAGTGCATTGCATGCGTTGATAGATTTACAAATGACACTAAGGTCTTCTCCCATTATCTCTAATATTATAATGAGAGAATGCCTTAGTGTCATTTGTCATTTTGTCATTCTACCAACATGTACAATGCACGTACATAACTAATATAAAGGAGGATTCCAGTTCAAATCCTCCCTACGTCAGAGTTTTATTTTTATTTTTGGAATTATTAAAACATGCATCGCACGTGTAAATTACTAGTAATATTAACAATAAAGATTATTAGAGATATTAGTAGTTTTTTACACGAACGTATGATATGCATGTCTTAATAAATATATTTTTTAAACAAAAAATTCCGATGTAGTCTGGCCTCGAACTTGAGACCTCCTACATATTAGTTATGCACGGATAATGCACGCAAATTATTAGATTTACAAACGATAAGTCCAACTCTTCTATTATAATAGTTATAAATTACAGATATGTTATAAATGAAGAGTCACAATACTTGATTTAGCTAGAACTTTTTATTTCTCCCGTTCGTAACATTTCTTCTCACGACGGTTCGAGGAGTTCTAGACCGCTAGTTTAACAACGACAAGAAAGAATAGAGGCTCGAATCATAATTAGAGGTGCGATGTAATCGTTATCAATCGTTAACGTTTCTGCTAGTTATTGCCTTATACTATACTTTTTTTTAAAAATCATTTGTTTGTTTCTGTTAGTGTTCTTTCGTGAAAATAAAAGGGTAGATTTTTATTATTATTATATTGCAGTTATGGGCTTCGAAGAACCACTACAGGATCTTGCCACAATGGGTTTGTTCTTTTAATATTTGTTGATACTTATTTTAGTGTGGGAGCAAATGGATAATAAGTTAATATTTGATGGAAACTACTAAAAATTTGACCTTTGATCATTGTCGTGAAATATGATTAGAGCTCCTGAGATTGAATCTAAATCGTTGATTGAATACTGTGATCTAGATCCAACGGTTGCTGACACGACCAATGGACCTGCAAAAAGCCTGAAACACCGGGGGTGGCCCCGGCGACATACCCTCTGATGCTCAAGTCAGAACTAGAGAGAGAAAGAGAGTTTGAGAGAGAAATTGTTGATTACCTTCTGACGGAAGAGGGGAAAAGGTATTTATAGACCTCAGAAATAGTACAGGAGATGGATATGAATCCATTAGATAGATTATGAATTCCTTATATCCTATTCGAATCTCCCCCTCAAGAGATAAGATCTCTTATTTGGGGATAAGAGATTGGACTAACAACCTTCATTGGATGAGTCTCTCTTAGTGGGCCTAATCTGTCACTTTTATGTGTTTGAAAGAGGCTCATGTCTTGTACAGGCGCATGAAGAAGGTCCGGATCTATTAAAGAGGCCCGTTATGATTAATCTACCTTTAGAAGCTTTGAGATCTATGATAGAATCGGACAGCCCTGATTTGCTGTGATTTTTACCATTATCAATATTAAAAGAAGTTATATTATATGATCAAGTTTTCTAAGAGGGAATTGATAGTGGTTTGTCACCGGGGTATTAAGTATGACATTGCCTTCCCACTCTTCGGAATTATAGCCGCACGGTACATGGGGTTATTAGTTCTTTTAGTTTAGGAATTAGTTCGAACAGAAGAACCACAACTATTTTGTGGCGATGCATGCATTTGGATTACTTTTTTTTAGCAAAAAAAAAGGGCATAGATCGAGGAATTAGACTCACCAATCATCATTATGTTTGGAATAATGTCTTTGTACTCAAGTTTTGCATAAGTATTGCAAGACACAAAAATGTGGAGCTCATATAAAATTGTATCATCATAATTACTGGTGGGCTCTATTCGTACCCTTTTTTAGTACATTTTGAGTATACAAACATTGAGTACAACTAACATTATTCTTATGTTTTCCAACATCAAGCAACTAAGCATATAGGTGTTGATATTCAATGTGATTAGGAAACATGAAGAGATGTAGGATGGCATGCATGGGAAAATGTCAACATGGTGTGGCTCGTTCAGATGTGAAATGGGTAAAAATTATGACTAATCCTTATCATTCGATCCCAGCACGGATCACGAGACAAACTGGGGCAAGATTGCAATCTCGTGGACAGACTCAGGCCCAAAGACGATTCATGGGCCTTGCTTAGGCCAACTAGTCCACAAAGGCTCTGTCAGGAACCTATGGTTAGTAATCAAATCCCTCAAAATCAAGGGATTAACTGCTCCATTATCACCCTAATCAACGGGATCTGATTAAATAGCAGGGGATCTTTCCATAACAGACTCCCATTAGCTTATAAATACAGATCTACCTCCACTGTTACTAGGTAATCACAATTTTACCACCTAATCTAACTTTAAACTCCGGTTTACTAAATCGTCGGAGGGCCTATCGCCGGGAGTACTCCTGGTGTTTCAGGCTTTTTGCAGGTGTTCGACGGCAGTCAACCACCACCAGATCCTCAACCCTCCCCACTACATTCTAGATTTTTCTTTGGCTCAGATCCACGGCTGAGAACTGATTTTCCTCTTCATCAAAAGAATCCATTATTTGTTACTCCCACACCCGAAAAACAGTAGCATCAGATTAGCGCCATATGTGAGAAACTGCAAATCTATCCAGCCCCAGATCTGAATCTTACGTATGCCCTCTTCCTTCAAGGCCCCTAAGGCTAAGAAAACTGCAACCAGGGGTGTCAAGCCGAACCCCCATTACCTTCTCCTCGTCTGACCCGCAACAGACCAGCTACTCAAGGGTCGCGGCAACAGCAGGAAGAACGTCAGTTGAGGCCCGCTCCAAGCGCCTCTAGCTCGATCACGAGACGAGCAGTCCGCCCCGTCATGTCGGACCTCTGAAACGTCCTCAACAATCTGCAAAACGAGGAGGAACTTTGCCTCTGGCTCAACCACTCCAGGAACGAGGGACACTCGAAACACTCTACGAGCCGAAGCCTTTCAAGGGTCGGGAGAGGGAGCGCAACCTTTCACCGAAGGACCACTAACCTCCAAATGCCCATGGAGAAGGGGGACACGTGACTAGGGATGGCAATAGGGTCGGGCTGACCCGCGACCCGCATGCTACAACCCAGCCGCTCAGTAACGGTTCGGGTACGGGTCGAACTTGCGAGCCTAAGCGAGTCGACCTGGGTCGTCAAAACTGAACTTCAAACCCGCTCAACCCGGCCCGTTCAACCCGGTGAACAGTTTCAACCCACCCACCAACCCGCCGGTCGACCCGCGGGTTTTGAACCGTTTGACCTGTACGGGCCAAACGTGCGACCCGCGCGGGTCGACCATTTGATTCGCGGGTCCAACGGACGAAATCAGAGGCCAATTGCTGTTTTAGCCTTTTTTTGGTTTTTTTTTTTTTTTTGGTTTTTTTTTTTTTGGTTTTTTTTTAAATTTTTCCCCTATAAATACCCTTTAAACCACTCTAAAAATTTCACACATTATTCTCTTACTCTCTCTACTACTACTACTCAATTCAATCTCAAATCTTTGAAATTTTTTCAACAAAGAAGGCTAAGAAGCTAGTAACATAGAAGCGACAAAAATTTCGATCATATCGAATTCAACTTTCAACTACGTCTACTTCAAGTCTTCAACTCCTCCAAGGCTCCAACAAAGAAGCTCTCTTTCTTTCTATATACGAGTCTGGACTTCTATTTCTACTTCTACTTTTACTTTTATTTTCACTCCCATTCCATATACGAGTATCCGCGAAGTACGGTATCAAAATTTCACAACCCTCTTATTGTCTTGATATTTTTTTGTAGTTAAATTTTTTTGTATCATATTTGTTTATTGGTTTTTTTATCTTCTCTCTCACAACCCTCCTATTGTTTTCTAGATTTTTTTAAAAAAACTTATCTTGCCTAGAATGAATTTAATTTTTTCACATACACCACTATATCAACATGTCTAGATCACGAGCTAGTGGTCATAACCGAAGTGGATAAGATTCCACTAACACTTCTCGTAGGCCTCCTATTGTCCCACAAATTGAGTCCGCCGAAGAGTACTCTATGACCGAACACATTGGTACACACGATGTGTTCCCACAAGACATACAAATAAAAGAGGAAACACAAACACAACCAACCAAAATAACACAACCGGGTAATAGTAGGAAAACTTGAGGGAAAACAAGTGATTGGCACAAATTTTATGACTATATTCCGAGCGAACAAAATCCGGTTGTAGGTATAAAAATTTGTAAAACTTGTTCCAAGGCATACAAATGGAAGAAGGGTGAAGGGACGGGTACAAAAAAATGACACATTCAAAATGTACACAAGGAACTTCTTGTAGACCTACCCGGCCAACAAAAAATCCACCATAGGACCGGTGTAGTTGATAGCCACTCTTATGATCCCAAACTTGTTCGTCGGGAAATGGCCCGACTAGTAATTAAGGAAGAGTTATTATTTTTCTATTTCGAGAATAGTGATATAAAGTCTTTTAACCAAACCGCACTAAACCCGCATTTTGAAAGAATCCCTAGGAATACTTTGAAGTCTGATTGTTTAAAATGCAACGAAATGAGAGAATGTTTGATTGATATTTTATGGAGTTTAGCTTGTAGAGTTTCTTTAACTTCCGATTGTTGAAAGGTTGCAACAATATTCCAATGATGAGAATAACTTTTCATTGAATCGACAGTAATTGGATTCTTCAAAAAATGATCATATTACTTGCCGCGTTCCTTATCCCCATAGTGGTACTGAAATTGCAAATCGTATTTTAAAAATTTGTGATCTTTTTCATATTCGTGATAAAATTATGTGTATTAATTTTGATAATGCATCTAACAAAAATGCATCGATTAGTATATTACAAACCGCATTAAACCCTCCATGTGACGATATTTTTCATATTAGATATGCATGTCATATTTTAAATTTATGTGTTCAAGATGCAATAAAAATAGTTGACCCATATATAGTTAACAATAGAAATTGTGTACATTTTATTACATTAAGTGGCACCATATTTCAAGAATGGAAAGAATGGTGTAAGCTTAAAAATGTACATTTTAGAAAATTTTCAAAGGATGTTAAACACTGATGGAACTCTACTTTTGATTTACTACATGTTGTTACTCAATATAAAGCATGTATAAATGATTTTTGTATGGCAAAAAATATGTAAAATTTTCAAATGACTCCCGAAACTTGGTATTATGCCGAATCTTTGTTAAAAATTTTAAAACCTTTTAAAACTGCAACTTTAAAATTTTCAAAATCTTATGAATTTACTTCTAGTAGAATTTTTATTTCAACAGTTACTATAATGCAAACTTTCAAAGAAATGATCTATGATGTTTATATTGGTCATATTGTTAAACCTGCATACACCAAATTTTTGAAGTATTTTAGTCCTCTTCCTACGTTGTATTGTATTGCTACTATGATGGATCCTCGTATCAAATTAGAAGGTACGAAGAGTTTGATTGAAATATTTTTTACATTACTTCTAGATGAATTTCCAATTGATTGCAACACATTTTTAGCTAACTTTGAATCGACATTAAAAAACTTGTATGATTTTTATGATAGAAGTTTTGCATCTAGTAGTACAACTAGTTTAGTTAGTTCTTCTTCTGCTACTTCTAGAGGTAAGGATAAGAGTAAATTAGATGATGCCACATTTAATTTACTTGCACAAATTCAATCAAAAAAACATAGGACTAATCAACCAAATGAATTACATTGGTATAATCAATAAGATTATGAAAGTTTTACTTCTACACTTGATATTTTACAATGATGGAAAGACCATGAACATACTTATACACTACAAGACTAACAGTCTTTACCGACATTTTTTTGCACATTTACCGGCGTTTATAAACCCCGCTGTAGATACCACTGGAATTTTATAAATCACCGGTGCACGTGTCGCTGAATCGTGTGTCGCTGTAGCTTAGGGACATTCACCGGCGTTTTTAACGACCGCCGGTGTAGGTTAAAAACTACACCGACGGTCGTAAAAATGCCGGAGAATGTGTGGTTTAGTTTGGAAGTACTGTTTTCGGCCAGCACCTACACCGACATTTTTAAAACGCCGGTATAGACTGCCAGTTTTTTTCTGAAAGCTACACCGGCGCTTGTAAAAACGCCGATGTAGTTGTATTTTAAAAAAAAAAAAAAAAAAAAAAACTTCAGCACTCTTATTAATCAGAACCAATTGCAAAACTAAAAGAGACCCATTATAATATATATGAATGAAGCATAATAGTATAATATCATCAAATTGTAATCTCATAAACATAATAATGTGGTCTCATCACATTCATAACCAAAATATGGAGTTCAAAATATTGAGTTACAAAGAGTGAAAAAGATTATTTTCACTGTCAAGATACTAACTGAGATGAAACTTATACTTTTGTAATACTCATGAGATGACTGTCAATTGAAACCAAAACATAAGTTCAAACAGGATTATTCCATCCCTAGTCACTCCTCTGTAAATCATAGTATGCAACTTCAGTTACATAATCCATATCATCATCACTTAAAACCAATGAGAAAGAACAATCTCATTTTCAAACCCAAGCAACAAGCATGAACATTATCTTAGAAACTGATACTCATCTAGACATCATGATATAATTGTATATAAAGTTAAGATAAAAAAATTTCCATCACTAGTCACTCCTACAAAAATCATAGTGTGCAACTTCAGATACATTATCCATCTCATCTCCGAATTCATACAAAAAAACAACTCGTGAAGCTCTTCTAGACAAACCATTGCTCAGTTCTAGACAAAACAGCCCCAAACAAGTAAGGATCAAATGGTTTTAACAAGTATCAAATAAGGATGAAAACAGCCCCATGTAATAATCAATTGATCAAATGGTTTTAACAATTGAAAAAGGAAAAAGTAAGGATCTCCATCCGCACAAGTGAAAACGAAAAGTAAGCATTCAAGCATTTCACAAAGTTAATACATACCTGGAATAACCAACTCTAACTTATGATATCAAGATAAATCATTAAAGAACAAGGACCCGTGCAATCAAGTTCGGCCATGTCCTCCTTAAAAGACAGAAGAGGATTTTGTTCCCAAAATAATTTATAGACTGAACAGAATCCTCGTTCAAGCTTTATTTAGGTCCACCATCCTAAATGAAACCTGCACATAAGTCCCCATATAATCCAGCAATTTAAAGATGTCACGTAAATTATGTAACACTTATAACTATAAGCTTTAGACTAATAGTAATATCACCTGTCAAATCCTGTAAGTTAAGAAATCAGACTAAACTATCCGATAATAGTCACATATCTTCAAAGACCTAATCTGAAATATAGCACCTCTCCAACCATACCAACCTAATTCACAAACATCTACCAAAATCCTCACAGTCTTTCACCTATAAGTTGAACAAGTGAATCTCGATCTATAACCTTAAGATTTTTCAAAACCAATAATATTATCCACACACACACACAAAAAAAGCCTTGCAATACACATAATCAATCATGAGGTTTCACACATCTCTCACTACCACATGGCCTTCATCATAATGAGACATTCATCAGAACAGAAAAAGAGGCTGTCAAGATTGAATTTGAATGCAATGCATTAATACTCAACAACAACAACATAGTTTGCTGTGGACTGGATCTCCTAACTTCATTGAGCTACCTTTAAGGCTAAGCATCATATGATACACTTGTATTCAAAGTTAGAGACTAGAGAATACATAAAATCCCTAAGAATGTAATTATGTAAGGATCTAGATCCCTCAACAATGGAAACAACATATATCTGATAGGGCAAGAGGAAAAACTGTCATATCTATGTTCAACCAAAATTATTATCCTCAGCCTTGCCCATGACTGAGATATGGCAAGGTTTCAATCAGCAATCACTTGCACAGTAAAATATATTAATGGAACAACAACAACAACAATGAAACAACAAATTTACCAACCAACTCATGTTTGTTCCTAAAATCATTATGATACAGAGGTTCAGTGGTTCAAGCAATTTCAGATATCAATCTTGACTGATATTAATTAATCCCCCTCTTAAAAACTGCAGAAATTTTTCTTACCTTGATCATAGACCTTACCAAACCTCGAATGCCCATATATTAGGCTGTGCTCCTCTCCATAATCAAATGAAGCAAATCAAATGATAAAACCTATTTTCCCTTCATAGTAGAAACAATCAAATGAAACAAATCAGCAGTAAGGCTCAACTACAATTGTCATACTACTCGACTTACATAACATAGTCTAGGCTCAAATCATAACTTAATACTATGAAAGGCACACTGAAGAACTATCACAACAAGGGCTATGTTATAATTATCATACTACTACTCATATTACTATGACTATAACCTAATCCAGACTAGAATGATAACATAATGTCCATTACTCTATCCTACTTGCTCCATTACTCTTTCTAACTGACCCATCACTCATCTCCATCGCATTCCCAAGTATCTAAATCTAATTTCCACTCTATTATTATAAGTCAAGAGTCCATCTTTACAAGTAACAAAATCAATGGATTGTGGCAGTAAAACAGGATATAATAGTTACTAGTTTGATAAAGGGGATGCCCTGCAACAAATGGCAAAGAAAAAGGGATTAAGTGGGCAATTGCAAATATTTTCAAAATAAAATTATTATTCTTATAGTTGCACAAACTAAATTACCTCATAAATAAAACCATAGAATGCATTCAAATTCCTATCCCTTCCTCATCTTCGTCAAATTCTTAATCTTCCACCCTACAAAATCCCATTTAATAATCAAATAAATATTCCCTAAATCAAGTTGGTATTTTTCACATTAATTACATCGATCTACTAACACAAAACAAAATTTTTAAAACCCAAAAAATGGGCAGATTTATTTTCACGAAAAAAAGATAAAACAGTGGTCAAAATTGAATTTTGATGCATGGGTTTAGCAGAATACCAAATTGGAAGCAGACCCAATTGATGATTTTTGAAGTCGATGGACGCACTAAGCTTTTTTGGGGTTGAAACTTCGACGGGTATTCCACTTATCCGTCGGAAGGGGAAAGGGGCGGCGATGGGGGAAGGGGTGACGGCGAAGGAGGAGGCGGCGATGGGGTGACGTCGGGGGAGGGGGGCGGGGGAAGGGAGGGGTGCGGATTTGTGAGGAGGGAGATGCAGAGAGAGAGAGAGCGAGTAGAAATTTTGGGGAAAGTAAAATGAGAGAAAGAGAGAGTGTGTGTGTTTCCAATTATCCCTAACCTACACCGGCGTTTCCACGAATAAACGCCGGTGTATGCCTACCTATGCCGGCGTTTTTTAAAAACGCCGGGGAAGAGTTGGATATTTTGTTTCCCAAAAATATATGGTTTCTACCGCGGCGTTTCTAGCAAAATGCCGGAGTAGAAACGCCACAGTAGAACTATTTTGTTGTAGTGTTATAGTATTCTTAAATATATAGCTAAAGATCTACTAACTCCTCATGTCTCTACAGTTGCTTCAAAAAGTGCATTTTCTGCAAGTGGCGGGGTTCTAACCGATTACAGGAATTGCTTGAAGCCCCAATCGTTGGAGATGCTTGTTTGCACGGAAGACTGGATGAAGGCCGAAGATAGGACTCAAGGAAAAAGGTTCGACACGTCTACAAGTGGAAGCAACTCACCGGAACAACAACAACAACGACAATAGCAACCAATATGAAGAATTGAATACCAACAATAACAACAACAAATTGAAGAAAATTATAAATGTATAAAAAATTGTAAAAAATCTTTGTTTCTTATAAAAAAAAGTTGAAAATTTGAAGAAAATTGTAATGAATCCTTGTTTCTTATAAAAAAAATGGAATTTTGTATTAGTTGAAATTATATGAATAATATATACTTTTTTTATAGCAATTTCACTCAATGATTCTTATTATTATTATTACATTTTTTTATTCTTCTTCTTCTTATTATTATTACATTTTTTAAGTTAATTTTTTTTTTTGAAAATCGACGGGCCAACCCGCGACCCAACCCGAGTTAGACCTGAATGAGTTCGCGGGTTGGCCGGGTCGATATTTGCTATTTCAACCCGGCCCGGCCCAACACAGTTACCAAACCCACCTGACCCAAACCCGCCCGAATTCGGTTCCAACCTGGGCGGGTCCGACCCGATCCGGCCCGGTCGAACCGTTTGCCAACCCTACACGTGACGAGGGCTGAGTTCCAGGAGTTTCGGAATGAGGTCCTCCAAGCCCTCCGAGGCGGGGATCAGAACGACCACCACATCGACAATACCCACACTAGGATGACTAGGAATAAGGAGTCCTACAAGTCGATTCAATCAGAGGGACAAGAGGACGACATCCTCAAACGTCTCCGGAAGATGGAGAACTGCCTCGCCAGATTAGGGAAGATGGGAGGCAGTCTAACCGAGGGTATCGGTCGGTCCGGCCACCTTTCTCAACCTACATCCTCAAGGTCCCTGTCCATAGGAGCTTCAAGCCTCCTACATTTGAAACATACAACAGAGAGTCGGTTTCTGCTGATGACATTGAGAGGTTCTAAACCTGTAATGCCCCGTAATTTTTAATATAATATTTTGAATTAATAAATAATTATTTTAATTATTTTGAATTTTTGTAAAGTTGACATTTTTCACAAGTGCAAATATTTTTGAAGTGAAAATTTTCACTTTTGAAATTCTGAATAAATTCTCCGATTCAAAATCGAGTATATTCTAAATTTTGGGATTTTTCTGAATACAGAAATTTTTTTTGTAAATATTTTGAAAGAAAAGGATTTTTGCACAAAATATCGTTTGGAGGTAAATTCGAATTCAAATTTTGGTTGGGCTATTTTGGTAGGTCGTTTTTGACATGAGAGATATTGCGGAGAGAGATTTTATCCCTCTAATTTGATTTGATTTGATTTTATTGAGTATATATATATTTATGCAATATTGAAATTGTTAAGACTTTATTGCAAATATTTATCTTGGGAAATAAAAAGTCATAATATTTATTTGGAAAATCTAATCTTTATTAGTAAATAGTAATTCTAAATTTTCTGGATTTTTATGAATAATTTATGGCGTATTTGCAAATATTTCAAAGTGAAGGGATTTTTTGTAAAATTGTCACTCAGAGGCAAAATTTTGAAATTCAAAATTTTGGGTTGCAATGAAGGTCGGCCAGGTTGGAGGATTTAGGGGAGTTAGACTTTTACTCTAATTGATTTGATTTGACCTAACTAATTGATTTGGAAGACTTAGGTTGCGTTTGGTTTGTTGTTTTGAAAACAAATTTCTTGAAACAGTTTTCTAAAAACAGTTTTCTGAAAACAGTTTTTAGAAAATGAGAGTATAAAAGGTGTTTGGTAATAATTTTTTATGAAAACAGTTTTTTTGAAAATGAGAGTATAATAATTTTTTATGACCACCATCATCCCCCCCCCTCCAACACCACCACCGCCACCATGGCCGCCCGGAAACCATCAGCTACCGACCAACCCTGGTCCCACTCGGAAACCATCGCCCTCATCGACGCCTACGAATCCAAGTGGTACTCCTTCAAACGCGGCCAGCTCAAATCCCACCAATGGGACGAGGTCGCCGCCACTGTCGTTGCCTGCTGCAACTCCCCCCAATCCTTCACCAAATCCGCCACCCAATGCCACCACAAAATCGAGAAGCTCCACAAAAGATTCTGCCCCAAAAAGAACCGCCCCGTCCCTTCCCTCTGGCCCTACTTCCATCGCACTGATTACATGGAGCGTGGGCCCGTCCCCATCCCCGTTCCGGTTTCAATGAAAGCTCCAAGTAAGGAGGAAGAGGAGGTGAAGGAGGAGGAGGGGGTTGGGGTTCTGGTGGAGGTGTAGAAGGAGGTGAGGAGGTTTGGGGAGGGGATGGTGAGGGTGGAAATGAGGAGGATGGAGATGATGTAGGAGGTGAAGTAGGTGAAGGACGTAAAGAAGAGATGGGAGTAAAGAGGGGTAACTCGTGTAGAGAGAGAAGAGAGTAAAGGAAAAAGAGTTTTGTGAAAACTCTTTTCAAAAAAGACCCTAACCAAACAGGTTTTGGGTTTTTGGAAAGAAAAAAAAAACAAACCAAAGTCATGCAAAAAAATATTTTTCTTAAGGGTTTTTTTTTGTAAAATCTTCGTAAAAATCCCAAATATTCATCCCGGTCTATAATAGCAGCAGCCATGGCCGCCGCCCCCACTATTGTGAACAAAAATCTTTCCTTTTTAATTATTTTTTAGGAGTTTGGAGCTTTGAATATCTCAATTTCGCATGGAGGATGAGGAGTCTCTTTTCTTATTATTATTATCTTCATTTGATCTTCATTGAGGTGGGTAATCTTTCGATTCTCTTGATGTGTTTTTCTTTCTAATTCTCATGAACAATATAGAATCATGTTAGGTCTTAGATTTTGTGAGATGAAGATTATTAGCATGATATTTTGTTGATGAGATGTTGTAGAGATGGATTGTTATATAAAAATTTGTCTATTTACATAATAAAAATATAATCTTGATGGCATGATACTCTTATTTTGATTCCGTTTGAATGATGAATATTTGATGTAAGAAAGATCACGTTTATTTGTGAAAATTTTATTAGAACCCATGTATCATTGTGGATGATGGAGTTTCCATACGATCTAAATATTCATGTTGATCTAAATTAAGTTGCTCTTGAATGGTGGAAAAATTTATGCATGAAAAATCCATTTTTTTTGTAGAATTAAATCTAATAAACCTATATGTAATTGTGGTTGTGTAGATCTATATGCATGATTAAAGAACCTATTTTGAATAATTAAAAGATGACATCTTGGTGAATTATTCGTTATTTTCAAATGAACTTATGATGGGTTAAAAACTAGAATTATTATACATTATTTCCATGTTAAAAATCCATTGAAAATATGCAAGATTGTGTGAAGGACCTAGGGTTAGGGTTTTGGGGTTTTGACCCATACCTAGGGTCTCGATTTGGGGTGTTTGGGCCTCAGGTGAACATTAACCCGAGGGTTATTGTTCAACCCGCAAGGTAGCAGCAGCAATGCTACTGTTTTGGAGCATTTGGGCGCGAATTTCGAGGGGTTTTGCGTGTGGGGCTAGTGTGCTATGGTGAGGAAACTCTAGTATACATATAGAAGTGCATATGTAGGTATTTAATCTGATATTTATGTGAGATTCGTTGGAATTTTGGTTGAGTTTCGAAATTGTTAAATTTCAGTTTTTTACAAAAATCTAGTTTGAGTTTAATTATGATTTAGTGCTCCAAATTTTGTGCAATTGGATTAGAAATTTGGTGACATGATCTATGATTATGAAGAAAATATAAACTCAATTTTCAAGATTTTTATATTCATTTTTGAATGGACTGTTCTTAAGGAGAACAAGATATAACTTTCAGATTTTTAGATAACGGATTGTTTTCAGAATTTGTTGAATATAAACTCTTCAAATTAATCTATTTGAGTCCAGATTTTTATGGTGAGTTTCCTGTTATGTGCTAGATTTAAATGAATTTTTTCTAAAATTTAATATTGTTTTTAAAGTGTATTGTTTTGAAAAACGAAATCATGTAATTTTCAGGTTTTGGTGAAATTCTAGTTCAACTTTCGATACATTCAAGTAATGGTTTGTGGGAAATAAATCTATATTTTTGTATATGTAATTCTTAGTTTTTAAGAGATTTGTTTCAGTTGAGATCGAACGAATTTGTAGTTGAATTTATTGAACTTTACGAATGAATGGAAAGTGAGATTCAAAAGGTTGAGTTTAAAGAATTTTTCGTAAGTTGAATTTGTTTTCCATATGTGAAAGGATATTTTGTATTATTGAACCAAGTTGGGTTTGAATTGAGATTATGGTTATGTTGTGGACCCTAGGAGGTTAGTTGGGGATTTTTATGTTGTGAGCACTAGAGGTTGGGTAGGACCCAGACATACCGACATATTTCGGGACGATGGATGAAATAGGCCACAGAATGATCTACAGAGTGGGATTGATCTCCAGTATTCGGTACAAGAGCGATGCTCATGGGATATTTGTGTAATTAGAGCTCCAGAATGACTTGCGGAGTGAGGCAGTCCTCAGTGTTCCGGAACGATGGATGAAATAGGCTACAGAATGATCCACAGAGTGAGATTGGTCTCCAGTATTCCAAGGGCGAGATCCAATACTTGCAAAATGTCTAAATTTCATACTAGTCATGGTAGTAGGTTGCATAACGAGGGATTGAACCTATAAAGTGGAGAACGATAAGGGCTTGCACCGGACCTATGTAGAATGGCATGCACAGAATCTGACAAGCATGCATTAGAAATCATCGTGTGCATTGTGTTTTCTTGAAACATTGTTTTAATGCATTTCTCTTTTTTTTCTCTTTGACACACACTTACTTAATATAGTTTCACTTATTGTTTATGGAATCTTTCATCATTACTTCATTTCATGTTATGTGGCAAGTTTGTGATTGTGAGACTTTGGAAGGTTGCTATTACTATAGTATTGCGTCAGTTGCCTTCAACTGACGTCCCCACTCTTCAGTTTATTTTGTAGGATTTGCAAGTGAGTTGCTCAAGTAAAGTGGAAGATTGGATTTGAGATGATTAAAGTTTAAGTGTTGGGTTGTGTTGTAATAACTGTAATTTATTTTTCGCTGTGCAAATGTAAGAAAGAACTTACGTAATAAAAAGTTTTTAATTTTTCCCTGTATTTGATACTGTGTTTGGATTACATTGAAGTTGATTCTTGAAATTGTGCTGCTTATTTCTAATTTTATTTGTTGAAAATTCGGAGCGCTACAAAACCCACATGATGATTCACAACACGTCGGATCCCCTTCTTTGTCGCGTCTTCCCAGCCACACTGCGGGGGCTCACGCGAGAATGGTACTCCAAGCTCGCTCCGAACTCGATCTTCTCATTGGATCAGCTCAAAGAGAGTTTCCTCGCTCACTTCGTAACCAGCCGCAAGGCTAAGAAGACGAGAGCATCCCTGCTAGACCTCAAGCAGCATGATGGGGAGTCCCTTCGGGACTTCATCCGAAGATTTACAGCCGAGGCCCAATCAATCTCCTCCCTAGATGCCTGGTTCACGGCTACTGCCTTCCGACAGAATGTCCGACTTGAACTATTGAAGGCCTCCTTTGCTAAGAAGCTGCCCACCGACTTTCCCGACCTTCTTCTCCAGAGCGAGAAGTATATCCGAGCTTAAGAGGCCCTGCACCTAGGAGGCCAGAAAGAGTCCCCAGCTAAGGGGAAGAGGAAGATGGACAATTCTGTGCCCCCGAAGAAAACTCAGAAAGAAACCTGCGGGCAAAGTTTCAGAAGGACACCTCCGGGCAGAGGCATCCACCCTCGATCCCTCGTTTTGAGAAATTTACTACGCTTAATGCGAGTGTCTCCGTCATCCTCATGAAGGTGGAGGAAGAGGGGTTGATTTGGCACCCCCTTCGGTCCAATAACAATAACAAGAAGATGGACATGAGGTTCTATTACCAGTTCCATCAAGATCATGGACAACTGTCGGTCTCTTAAAGATGAAATTGAGGCCCTTATTCAGATATGGTACCTGTCTAAGTTCACTCCGAGGTCCGAACAAATGCCCAGAAGTCGAGTCTGAATCTCAGGATTCTGAAAGGATGGCTATCCACCACTATGTCCACGGTGGGCCATGGGGGAGGCACTCAAACTCCTCATGTAATGCCTTCATGCGGGAAGTCAATTTGGTCCACAACTGCCCTCCCCCTCGAGATCAACGACTTTCGGTCACATTCTCGGACGAGGACCTCAAAGGTGACCGGGTTCCTTATTGTGATGCCTTGGTCATTAGCCTCGGTCTAGCCAACCACGAGGTCTGTCTCATTCTGGTGGATAATGGAAGCTCCATTAATATCATGTTCCGTGTCGCCTTCGAGGGATTAAAGCTCTCCTAGAAGAGACTAAAGCATGTGGGCTACATCCTTCACAGCTACTCGGGTGTCCCGTTTCAAATTGAGGGGATCATCACCCTGGACGTCACTGCTAGAAAATCCCCGACCTATCGAATGAAGGCAATGGACTGCATGGTGGTAAATGTCAAGTCTTCTTAAACATCATTTGAGGTGGTGGGGTGTATGTTAGTGCAAGCTTTGGACAACAAATAGTAACGAACAGTAAAATACAGTATAGAAGAAAGCAAGGAAAAGCAATACGAATATTGTGGTAGTATGATCATGTACAATACAAGTAATGACTGTAAGAGACAATCATAACAGTGAGGTATAATCAATTGATATGCAATGGTCATTATATAATAGTCGGTGACATGATCAATAGTCGATAATTAATGAAGTAATGGTTGATAAACAATAGTCGATAATCAATAATGCAATGGTCGATAAACAATAGTCGATGATTACTAATGCAAGTATTGATGTTCAGTGTCAATCTTAGGTCTATAGTCTTTTATTAACCTATCTAATGCACGTAATCCTGTGTCTCATACCACAAGTTTTGGTGCATAACAAGTTAGTGAACGGTTGGACTTATGCGGTGAAGTCTACAAGATTTTATACTCGGGTTATTCAATAACAATAATAATAATGGCCTTCCAATAACGATAAACAATAATCGACAAATAATAAACGATAAAAAATGATCGATAACAATAATGTAGGAAACATGGGCTCCCTTCCGAGTGCACTCTCCTATATTGTCCACTACCAAGTCTTACCCTTTAGTCTTTCCCTTTATTACCACAGCCTGTTAATCTTTTATCATGTCACTACTTTGGATATTGAACTCTAAAGATGACTCCCATGGATTCTGGAGGTGGCTCCTGCAGATTCTAGAGGTGGCCCCCATCGATTCTTACGATGTGGCACTTAGTTCTACGTGGTACTTAGTTCTGCGATCTAAAATAATATCAATGACTTTAATAATAATGATGCATGATACAAAGAAACATAACTATAATCAGGACAAGTATTAAGAATATATCAAGAAGATTTCGAGAGAGTATCAAGAACTATGAAATGCATGATATAGAGTTGGTCTATCGATCTACTATATTAGTTCAATTTTTAAGCATGAATAAAAACATACATCTAGTTCAAGAACACAAAAATACAATTCTAGACAGCAATACATGTCGACATTAAAACTAACTTTCTCGTTGCTACAAGAAGGTAAAATCGATTCCGTCAGGGATTTTAGAAAATAGACACTCTGCCGAATCCAATACCTATTCACACAACAGATTCTAAGTTCATTAGCTAGGCCTAACAGATGTTTACATGTATGATGTTCAGGCAGCAGTATAGGGTCATCTTCTTAAGCTAATAACTCTACTGTAAAATAATCAATAAATCTTCAAAAATTTAGAATCTGATTCCTAACAGTGTCTATCAATATCCAGGCTTGTCTAGGATCAGAATTTCATCAATAAATAGCTATTTCAAGTAGTTTACAAGGACGATACATCTCAAACGAAAAATTTGGAAAATCAGATGTTATAGCATTAAAAGTTGAATAACTCACAACTTACACGTTGGTTTGCGAAACTGTAAGATAATCTGGAATCTACACTCAGAGGGCAATAAGATACATCTATAAAACCCTAATTTTGGTTACAGGGACTATGTCTAACCCTCTACACTAAATTAGGAAGACAACAGGGCAGCAAAGTCCATTACTTGGTTTTAGAATCACGCTTCACAAAAATATAAATATATACCCAGAAAAGTGCTCGCATTCATATTTAGTGATTATATCATATCTCTCCAATTAACATGTCAAAATATTATTGCTTCCATAATGTCGAATCTAAGAATTTAATTATACTTTCGCATTACAACACAATCAAATAAAACTTGAATCATAATATATCTCTAAGTCATACTCATGAGGTGTATGCAATGATAATGGAATTCTATGAGTATCGAATCAAAGGGATCAAATAGAATGGTTCAACATGGCCATATAACGAATGGTTCAAGATTCGAATAAAGTCAAAAAGGATTAAACAAGATTCAATAATACAATAGATCAAAACAAATGAAAGCTACTTGCAAGAGTTCAAGAACGCTTGCCTTTATCGATGATTGCTAACATGACAGAATCATGGGAAGAAGACAGAGCGATGTCGGCAACGGACGGCAGCATAAGAGCAGCAGGACGGTAGCAACAGTGAACATTGACAGCAATAGCGAGCAACAACAGAAACGACGAGCAGCGACAACAACAAAGAGCGAGCAACGGCATCAACAGCGAGTGACGACAACAACAGTGAGCAAGATGACATCAATAAGCAAGAAATTGAGATGTTTGGGGTGTCAGGGTGTTGGGATTGGTTGAGGGCAGCAAGGAAGATGCCGAGTTTCGAGTTTGGGTTGCGGGAGGTAGTAGGTGTAAGGAAAGGATGGTGGCTGCGGTTTGGAGAGGAAGTGGCAGTCAGGGATGGTGCTTTCTTGGATTGAAAATGGTGATGGATGTGGTCAAGAGGAGTTCGGGTAGGAGGAAAGGTGGTGCTGTCAAGTGTTAGGTAGGGGAGCAACAAGGTAGCAAGGGCTTTTGGGTTGGTGGAGGAGTTGAAGGGTTGAAGAGGAGGTTGTGCACATGAGAGGGACAGGAGGAAGATGAAGGTGTGGCTGAGATGGGCTGTAGGATGTCGAGTGTGGGCAGCAAGCAGTGGTGGTGCAGCATGAGGTGCTGGAGGATGGTCGGGTTGATGATGGAGTGGAGTTTCAGGTTGTTTGGAGGAGTTGGTTTAAGTGGAGAAGATGAAGTATAGGCAGTAGGGGCGGCAGATGGTGATGGAAGAAGGGATTAGGGTGAGGTGATTAAAGAAGATGGTGAGGGGATTAGTAGGGTAGTTAAAATTTAGTGGGGATTAGTTATGTTGTTAGTGGAGTAGTGGGTTATGGGTTTAGTTTAGATTTTGGATTTGTGTTTCGGCATGGGATTTAAAATGTGGGCTTGGGTTTTGTGTTTGCAATTGGATTCGGGTTTGAATAGAGGTTAGGGTTCGGGTTTGGTTTAAATTCAATAAAGATCCACAATAATAAAAGGGCTTTGACACTAATTAATAAATAATCAACTAGTTTACTGTATGAAAATGAGTCTAAGAGAATTAAAAATACGGTAGATAACCCAAACAAAGATACATGTAAGAAAATACGCATAGGCAGATCAGGGAGTTACACATCGCCCTCATTCACTCCTACCTGATAAGTGGTTCTTATTTAGTGTGTGTGTGTGTGTGTGTGTGTGTGTGTGTGTGTGTGTAATGCTCCACTGCAAACCACTGAAGTTATTGTTAGAAAACAACAACTTCAGACTTAATATAACCTAAGCTGTTGTTGGGAATAACGGCTTCAATGGTTTGCATACCCATTTGCACGGACCCATTTGCAATGGAGCATTTGCTCCCTCCCTCCCCCTCTCTCTCTCTCTCTCTCTCTCTCTCTCTCTCGCCCTCATTCACTCCTACCTGATAAGTGGTTCTTATTTAGTGTGTGTGTGTGTGTGTGTGTGTGTGTGTGTGTGTGTAATTCTCCACTGCAAACCACTGAAGTTATTGCTGGAAAACAACAACTTCAGACTTAATATAACCTAAGCCGTTGTTGGGAATAACGGCTTCAATGGTTTGCATACCCATTTGCACGGACCCATTTGCAATGGAGCATTTGCTCCCTCTCTCTCTCTCTCTCTCTCTCTCTCTCTCTCTCTCTCTCTCTCTCTCTATATATATATATATATATATATATATATATATATATATATATATATATATATACTAGTAGTTTACACGTGCGATGCACGTTTTAATAAATATAGTTTTTTAAAATAAAAATTTAGATGTAGTCTTGATTTGAACCTAGGACCTCCTTTATAATAGCTATGCACGTGCGTTGCACGGGTTGGTAGAATGACAAAACATTTACAAATGACACTAAGGCCTTCTCCCATTATAATATTAGATATATATATATATATATATATATATATATATATATATATATATATATATATATATATATTCTTTTTCTTTTCATTTTCAATGTTTTTTGAAGAAATCAGGCCGTGCTCAGGCTTTTTGATTTAGTTCGGACCCAGACTTGGGCTTCAAGTTAGCAGTCCAACCCAAAATCAGGCCAGGCTTAGACCCTAGAAAAATTTCTTGCTCGAGCTCAAGCTGGTACAAGTCCTAAGTCCGGCTCGTTCCAAGCCTTAATGAGGCTTGCAAGTTTTTTGGTTCTTCCTAGTATCTGAAAGTTTTGAGCACAATTGGCACACACAAAAAATATATATGGTCCTAAGAAAGGGGGAGGAAATATAGTAGAGAGATTTGGTTCTGTCCATTTGCAAACTTGGTTTAGTTGGAATCAAAAGGCTTGGTTTGATTTGGTTATCTAGCCTATACACAATTCCCATTTTTTTTTGTTTTAGTTTTTTTGATGAACCGGATAGAGCCTTTTGACTCCAGCCAAATCAAAAAATATATTGATGTTAAATGAATGAACAATCGAATGCTTTACAAGAAGTAAAGACGATCCAAACAACAAACAACAGAGAAGCAGTACAATAAAACAACCCAAAATTTCGACTAAACCGGCAAACTACGGTGGCTGAATGGAGGCGCTGTCAAACAGCAGCGATAGGTCCAGGCCCCCAAACAGTGGGGGAGGATGATGGCGACACGAAACATTCCAGCGCATATTCCAAACCAGAAAGGCACGCGTTGGGCTGCGAGCGACTCACCTGAAGCAATGGTGCCACGCTGCCAGAACGACAAAAAGCCTGAAGCTGTTGAACCGTAACGGCCTTTTCGCACACACGCGCCTCAGGCGCGGACAAAGTCCAGCCAAGAGGAGCAGTCAGCACCAAAGTCCCGCAGGGCGAAGTGAAACGCGTAGACAAGCTACGGATGGCCTCAAAACCGAACCCGCCAAATGCTGGGCCGATAGAATTCAAACAAGCATACCAACAATGATGAAAAGTAACACACAATGGAAAAGAACAGAGCAATATCATAATAAGCGCCCCTTAACCCGGGGAATAGCGCTACAAAAGGCAACCATCCATAATAACCAGTCATATACAGACGCAGGAGAAACAAATAGCATCGGATGCACATCCAGAGAAACCCACAACCAAAAAGAGAAACATAAGGTTACTTACAAAACAGTCTTAAGCCTGGGAGGAGATCAGGCAAAACGTGCAAAAGGAACACGATAAAAAACAGAAACAAAAGCCAGCTCAATTACGAGCTAGGAGCACAACACGCCGGATCTCCCAAAAGGTTCCAAAAACTCAGACCTGAAGAAGAAAGAAATGCATTAGAGTAAACAGAATACGAAGAATAGTCCAATAAAAAGGAAAACATTCTAACTTAAAAAGACAGCTCGCTACATCACAACTGCATCAACAGTTATAGAGCATTTAGATTGGTAAGACAACTGAAAGCCGAGTGTAATCTATGACTCTGTAGTGCTTCCCTCTTTACGTTGGTCAAGGATGAAGACCAGAAATCGAACAGGTATAAGGATTCATCGATAAGAGAGGAAATGGGCAGCTCGTGATGCCTGAAAATTCTATGGTTCCTTTCCTTCCAAGAGATCCAGATAATGATGTGGACCGATAAATACCAAGATTTGTGATACCTAAAGGACGGAGGGATAGACGAGTACACCGATCTGAGATCGGAGGGCAAAGGATTGAATTCCCAAGCAAGCGAGCATAATTTCCAGAGGGGGCGAATGAATTCACAATTCATAAATAGGTGATCCACGTCCTCGAAGGAGGTGGAGCAGAGGGGGCACAATTGTCCCCAGGCCATGTTCCTTTTGTTGAGAATCACGACGGTGAGAAGTTTATTGTTAAAGGCAAGCCAGGAAGTGATTTTGGCTTTAAGCGGGGCACATGAGTTCCAGATAAATTTGGCAAAAGGAGAGAGGATTCCTCTGAAGTTCAGGAACTGATAAAAGGATTTGACCGAAAAGACACCTGCTGAATTCCATCGCCAGGAGTAGCCATCTGAAGGGGGCCCCTCATAATCGTTGAGGGAGGACAGGAGGTTGATTAATTGAGCACCGCTATTCTGCGGAAGATTGTCCGAGATAGGGATGAGCCATAATCTAAGAGAGTTGTGAAAAATGAAAGATTCTTCAACAGTAGCCATCGGGAAAAGCGCCGATTGATAGATGAGGGGAAAGGAAGAAGCAAGCTTCGTGTTACCGATCCAGAGGTCCATCCAGAATCTGGTTCTGGAGCCCACTCGGCAGTTATGGGAGATACCGCAAAGGAAAGCAGGAATCGCTTTCCAGACGCTCTTCCAGAAAGGAGAAGCGTTGCGATGGATAGGCAGTGAAAGATCCCACCAATGGTGGGCAGAGGAGTAGTAAGATTTAATGCTTTGAATCCACGGGAGATGACCGAATATTAAGAATCTCCAAAGCCATTTTCCTAGTAAGGCGATGTTGTGAAGTCTGAGATTCAAAACTTCGAGCCCCCCAGCTACTTTAGAAGAGCAGACTAGATCTCAGTTGCAGAGGTGCGATCCCGGTTTGAAAGAGGCAGATCCCGACCAGAAGAAGTTGCTTCTAATTTGATTCGAGCACATTTTTTTTGTTTTAGTTGATAACAGGTATTTTCAGCGAGTACTCTTAGAATTTATTGGTCAGTCTGTTTATTAGTGAGTAGAGATTGAAAATAAGAATATCTGCGCAAATTATAAAAGTGAATCCAAACAGTATATTTTCTTCTTCTAATAATAACAACGATAATCCTGTTTATAATCATTAGCACATTATGTTCTCCTATAATTAACATATTTTTATCCATAATTATTGGAAGAATTAATTTCAAAAAAGTGTATTGAGTAAAGTAACTCCAATTATAATGATAAATTAGCATA
Source organism: Hemerocallis citrina (assembly GCA_017893485.1). Lineage (NCBI taxonomy): Eukaryota > Viridiplantae > Streptophyta > Magnoliopsida > Asparagales > Asphodelaceae > Hemerocallis > Hemerocallis citrina. Next base: position 285,295,412 of record CM030364.1, on the reverse strand, counting down.
TTTGGAATTTAGACCTATTTCTTCAAAACTCTTTTTCTACAATTTATCGCTTACCAAATAACGATGATTAGATGATCAGGTACACGTGTACGGCTAGATCAACCCAATTTCGGTAACCTTTTTGTGTGCACGGGACATATACGAACGTTTACTTCTATACTTTTTCTACGCCAACTCATCCCTTGCTTCAACATGGAACCTTTTACTTGTTTTCACAAAACCCCCTATTTTATCACAATATATGGTTTCGCTCCTACCCCTCCAACCTCTTCGTATTTTTCTGACAAGAGTAAAAGACCATTATACCCTTGGTTGATTACGTCATCTATCAAAACAGGACATGAATTTGTCTCATAATAAGGGAGGGTAGTTTGGTCAGATTTGGCCTTATGTGGAACTAGTTTCGGTTACTTAAGAGGTAGATAGATCCAGGCCTAGCACCGTCACATTTACCCGATATCCGGACCCACTCAGATCCGACCCGGATCCGGCATTGGATTGGAACCGATCCGATCTATATAAATCCGGGTTCGGCTCCTAAAATAAGACCCGATGCACTTTCGGGTCCGGATCCGGATCCGCTTAAAAAGTACCGATCCGGACCCGGACCCATTAAAAAATACCTTAAAAATATAAAATTTGAATAATAGGATTATAGGGATATACATATAAATAGTAATTGTTGAATATATAGTGTAAATATAATATTTATTTTATGTACTTAAGTGTAAAAATTGATGGAACCACAGCATATTGGGTGCAAAATACTTACATACAAATATTTATTTCCTTCTACCGGCCCCGACTGGTAAATTTTTGTAATTAGGACCTGGACCCGGACTCGGACCATATTCTTGCAAGTCAGTGTCTGGATCCAATTTTTAGACCCGTGAGGAATTGGGTCCAGGTCTGGATAGTGGAGGACCTGACCCGATATGACCCGATACCAGCTCTGGATGCAGCAAGGGGTGGCAAACCAGCCTGGCGGTTGTGTCGGGCCGAAACCCACCATGCCAGACCCGATCTCGGGTCATGGCGGGTCGGGCTCAGTTGAATCAACCACATTGGTGATATGAGAGAAGTGAGGAGGTGAAGTTGGCTATAAATAGGACTGTAAATCAGACCGGACGGGATCGGACAGCCATATGTTCAAGCTCGGACCGAAATTCTATTCGGACGGGCTTATGTCCGGCTCTGTCTAGGTCGGACAAAAATTTTATAGTCCGGACTCGGTTCGGTAAAGCATCAGACCGCAATAATATTCCGACGGACTTATGTCCGACTCGAGCTCGGTAAAGAATCGAACCGAATAATTTGTTCAGGATCGGTTCGTATAACAGTTCGGACGGTCCACGGTCGGACCATTTCTCGAGCCGGACTCGGACGGACGATGAACCGTCCTGTTCATTTTACACCTCTAACTATAAATAGCTATGGTGGGATTGGCAAATTGACTAGTGAGTAGTGATCAATTAATTTTGATGTCCACATTCATTTTATAAACTTTGAAATATTTTAGAGTGTATCAATATGCATATATATATTTTGCAATATATGACTATATGCATACACATATATATGTAAATGTTGAGAGAGAGAGTGGACGGGCCGGGCTGATTTTGGTTCGGTCCCGGATTTGGTTGGGATGAGCCTTTTCCGGGGCTAGGCCGAGCTGGGCCGAGCTGGGCTTTCCCTCCATTTTGGCAGCCCAGACCAGCCCCAAGGTCAGAGCTGGTTCGGGTCCAACCCAGACCAGACAGTAGGCGGGCCGGGCCGGTTCCGGGCTGGCCCGGATCTGTTGCCACCCCTACAGCAGCCTGTGTTTCTCAACTCAGATACAGCCTGTTTCTTTACTGTAGTTATTGAGTGTTAGATGTAAGCATTCCTTCAGGTTTAGCAAAGACACTTAAATTGAATATATGTTTTTTTGTACTCATGTATGGTGTATCTAAAATATAAGTCAAGACACAGAAATGCAAAATCTACATAAAATCACAGCATCATTAATTCTGTTTCAGACTGAGCCAAACTTCGGACATTCGATTCAATAGTGAATTGTTTGGTTACTTACAATATTAATGTTTTAATTGATACATCAAATAACTGTAGTTTAATATGTCAAAATGCAAATAAAAATTTGACTAGCCAAAATCTTTAAAGGCCAAAAACTTAGTTTAGTTTATTCAATTTCCAAGTCTTTTAAAAGTAACATGGGAAGGTGCATGCTTGGAAGATTAATGAGATGATCTTGTTTGCATGAGTATAAACAATGAAGAAAATCTTTAATGATTCACCTTCTTCACATGTGCAATTATTCATCTTCTTAATTACAGATCTCTATATTAACATGCATTTCGGCTAGTTCAAAATAACTTCCAACTATTTTTTAGGAGTAATGCTAGAGCCACTACCAATTTCACTACAATTTCCTTCACTACCTTAGGTGACACACTCCAATAGGTAGGAAATGATAGAGTAGGTGGGAGAACTCTCCAATAGAAGTATGTCACCTAAGATAGTGAAAGAAATTGTAGTGAAATTGGTAGTGGCTCTAGCATTACTCATTTTTTAGAACACAAATGCAAATTACACCTACTTAATGGATAACTATCATAAATTCATCAAAATATTCGAATTGTAATTAGCAACACCTCAACGAGACAAGATACAAAATAAATGATAGATTACTTCGGTCGTATTACAACAATCATAATACGACACAAACACGAGACTGTGTCTGCTCAAAAAATATGCAACACGCGTCCTAGCATAAACAGGACTGTGAGGAGCATGAGTACACACATTTGACCTAGAAAGGAATAAACGCTTATATACTATTCTCCAACAACTCAAGTATATACCCTTATATATGCCACTACGCCCTCATGATTGACCATGAAATCTACAACGTCCATCGCCCGCAGGAGCGAGAGGTGAAGGTGATTCTTCAGATTGGTTGTGATTTGGTTTGGATTTTATGTGAAAGAGAGAGTCAGAGAGTCAGAGAGTGAAGATGTTGCTTCGCACTGCTCTATGCAGGTGTCTGTTTGTGTTTGTAAGAAATCACTTGAGAGAGTATAAGCATGAGAGGTGAGTACCCTCTTCATGGCTCTTTTTGACTGTGTCTGTGGTTAGGGTGAGTGAGAGTTTTGTTTGTTGAGAAATCGCTTGTGAGAGCTAAAGCGTGAGAGAGGTGAATGTATCCTCTCCACGGCTCTCTTTTAGTTGTGACTTCGGCTGGGCAGAATGTGAGTATGTTGGTCAGGGTGTGGGGGGTGGGGAGGAGAAGGATGGGAGCAGCGAATATTCAAATCCCGCATGTTTCGCTTCAGGTGGGTGTGCGCGTGCCGTGGAGGCAGTGCATGAAGCTTACGTGACGTACATACAATTAGTTGGTCCTCGCTTTGTGACTGGGCCCAAGATGGGGTACAGTACATTATTGGTGGAGGTCGGGGACAATTCGACCTAGTTTTAGTCTTAGTTTTTGTGGCCCACCCTCTAAGGGTGGTAGAGTTGTTGGGATTAAGGCGTCAACAAACGTCCTCTGGTCACAGCGGAACTAATAGAGCAGTGAGGAAGACGAAGTAGACGAGGCGAATAAATTGAGCAAGCAAGTAGATCCACCAAACTAAAACAAACACAACAACAATGACTTATCCCTGTAAGCTTTTTCTTAATCCGGAGGGAAATATAGAGAGATCTGATATTCAACTAGAAGAGATTACAAGGAGTTACTGATTCACTTGACACAAGAAATTAAACTCACCCACTAAGAACTATCTCTCTCTCGAGCCTCTATTTGCAATGGAGAAAAGAATCTATGAAGTACCCTCTCTCATATTGGAGGAGTTTACAATATATATAGAAGAATAGAGAGAAAACCTAGGTCTAATCTTGATCCTCAGTCGTCCGATAAAATCTGGAAAAGAAGTAACTGAATAGGAGCCGCACGATCTAACTTGGAGTTGAAGATTAGGCTGAACCGACCTAACAAATCGAAGCCCAAAAAAAGAATCAGCGCCGCGTGCGGTCGACCGTCCACCAAGACCGGTCGACTGTACCACTCTCTGACTTCCCAGTACAACAAGCGGTCGGGGGTGCAGTCGACTGTCACCATGACCGGTCGATCGCAACTAGTCTGCACCTGCTGCTGTTGCTGTTCTCCTTCTACTCGCTTCGACGCTTCGACCTCCGTGCTTCATATTACCTTCTTTTAATCGGAACAACGAGTATACAAGACACAATCCTAACAAACTCCACCTTGGATTGCATACGAGTGCTATCACATGATGTGTTACTCATATCCAAACTCTAACAAATTCCACTTGCAAAGAAAACTTAGAACAATAGCTTCTTCTTCTAGTTGAATTGATCTCTACCCAATCTCACCAAATCCAGTACAGCCCCTCAAAGGCCCACCTCCGTAGATGTACTCATGAAGTTGCCAAACTCCGCACGAACTCCACCTACCCTTAGGCTTTCTCTACCCCTCGACGATATTCGAACGTCGTGGTCGCGTCTCGATGAATCTAGTTGCGGCAAACTAGCTGAGCTTGCGGAAATACCGAGAAAAGGAGCAACACTTGCGCAAGTATTTCGAATTCCCAAAGTTTGTAGAGATTGTTTTGGCTTGGTCTAACCATTCTCATACCTCTAATCACCTTACGACGATCCTGAAAAATAGACAGAACTCCACCTCGAGCTGTGTACCTGCAGCCCTGTGCATCAAGAGTTCCCAAGGAAATCAGATTCTTTTTTCAGCAAAAGAATATGCAAAACATCTCTTAAAGTGAACATATGTAGACCTGACATCTTCAACTCAACTGTCCCCTCACCAACTACTTCACAAATCTCCCTAGTTCCCGTTATCACACAATGCCCCGTAGTAGACTTATAAGTAGAAAACAACTCCCTCTTGGAGCAAATATGAGAAGAACTCCCTAAGTCAAGAAACCAACTAGAATCTACTTCTAAAGAATTTGAAACAAGAAGACACAAACCACCTGAATCAAAGGCATTAACCACATTTGCGGCTGAACTCCCGTTCTTTGCGCTCTCCTAATTCTGCAATTTCCAACAGCTTTTCTTGATATGCCCTGACCTCTTGCAATATTGGCAGCAGATCGAATCCTTTTGCAAAGCACTTTTTCTTCCTCCCGAAGGACCATCCACTGCTAGACAACTTGTAGGAATAGACGATGCAGATTTATGGGTTTCCTTCCTAAGTTGATTTTCCTTCAATATTTTGATTACACCATCTACCGAAATACTCTTCTTAGCAGATCTACCGTGTAGCATGGTCGCGATCAAAGGCTCGTACGAATCCGGCAGTGAATATATCAGGTTGAAAGCTTTATCTTTCTCACACACATCTGCGTTGATCGCCTTAAGTTCAAATAATACCTTATTGAACTCTGCAATGTGGTCTTGGAGATCGGTACCTTTCTTCATAGATAAACGAAATAACTTCCTCTTCCAATGCATCCGATCTAATAACGACGAACCAGAGTAGTCAGTTATGAGTCTTTCCCACAGACTTGCCGCATCAGTTTCTTCAAGAAATCTGCACTTGACCTCGTCCGCCAAGGATAGTCGGATTAGACTTATGGCTCTTTCACGAATATCTTCCCAAATATCATCCTTCATATCAGTTGGTTTTTCCTTCTTCTTTACTGCTGACTGCAACCGTTCTTAAACAAGAACATCATACATGTCAGTCTTCCAAAGATTGAAACTGGTCTTACCATCAAACTGCTTGATCTTCAAAATACTGTGGCCTGTCATCTTAACCAAGGGACTCGGCAACCTGAAGCTCTGATACCAGTTGTTGGGATTGAGACGTCAACAAATGCCTTTTGGTCGCAACGGAACTAATAGAGCAATGAGGAAGACGAAGTAGACGAGGCGAATAAATTGAGCAACAAGTAGATCCACCAAACTAACACAAACACAACAATGATGACTTCTCCCGGTTAGCTTTTGCTTAATCCGGGGGGAAATATAGGGAATCTGATATTCAACTAGAAGAGATTACAAGGAGTTACTGATTCACTTAACACATGGAATTAAACTCACCCACCAAGAACTATCTCTCTCACTCGAGCCTCGCTTTGCAATGGAGAAAAGAATATATGAAGTACTCTCTCTCATATTGGAGAAGTTTACAATATATATAGAAGAATAGAGAGAAAACCTAGGTCTAATCTTGATCCTCAGTCGTCCGATAAAACCGGGTAAAAAAGTAACTGAATAGGAGCCGCACGATCTAACTTGGAGGTGAAGATTGGGCTAAACCGAGCTAACAAATCGAAGCCCCAAAAACGAATCAGCACCGCGGGCGGTCGACCATCCACCAAGACCGGTCGACCGTACCACTCTCTGACTTCCCAGTACAACGAGCGGTCGAGGTTTACGGTCGACTGTCACCATGACCGGTCGACCACAACTAGCCTGCACCTGCTGCTGCTGATGTTCTCCTTCTACTCGCTTCGACGCTTCGACCTCCGTGCTTCATATTACCTTCACTTAAACAATTTAAGTGAATCATGTCCAAAAAACATCTCTAATCTCTAATATTATAATAGAAGAGTTGTAGTTGTATTATTTGTAAACAAACTGTATTTTGTAGACAATCAATTATTTAATCTCAACTATAAAAACTGGTGCCACTAGAGATAATTGTAAAGAGTATGATAAGGTTTTGAGATAGTTTTTTTTTTTTTTGATTAAAAGATGGTCTAAGCCATCGTTTCATTAATGAACAATTAAGGAAACAAAGTAGAACATACATAAGAGCTTACATGTTTTGAGATAGTTAAAAGGAGTCTAAGGTTTGATACCAAACAGTGTTATAGTCTTTACTTAAAAAAAAAATAAAAATAAAATCTTAAGGCGTGCAAACGCACGTGCAGAGTGCAAGTTAATTTAAACCGCACCGTCTCCCCTCTTTTACCGCTGTGAAAAACATTTGACGTGCAGAACAAGACGGCTCCGACCTCTTCCCCACCCCCTCCAAAATCCCCTTTTTACATTCCAACCCCAAACCCAGGTCCAAAATGTAAAACCCAAATTTATATCCACACCTCAACGTAAAAAACACGAAGACGTAATCGAAGAAAACGAGCAAAGACAAAGAGAAGAGAAAGACTCATCATCATCGGTTCGTTTCGTTTCGTTTCATTTCATTATTTATCTGATCACAAGCGATCCTCTCTCTCCTCTTTCTCTCTCTAAAAGAAATCCCCAAAAATTCCCCAAAATCCCTCCAATTTAAATTCGATTTGGTGATGTTTTGTTCTTGATCTCAGAGTAATGATCACCGGATTCCGAAGTGAAGGAGGTAAAGCTCTAGGGTTTCGATCGGTGGTCGCTGCTGCTCGGTCCGTCGCCGTTTTAGGGTTTGGGGATGAGGAATGAGGGGCAGAGGAACCAGGGATTCTTGAGGAGCTTCTCGAGCTACTTGAGGATCGTGTCGAATGGCGCATCGACGGTGGCCTCGACGGTGAGGTCGGCGTCGTCGTCGGTTGCATCATCCATCGCCGATCGTGACGATGATCTCGGACGCGATCAGGTATGATTTTTATGGTAGAAGTTGTTTGTTGGAGTTGAAATTGGTTAATATGTGATCTAGTTGGTAGTTCTTTGGCAAGAGCGTTTGACCTTTGAGATGGTTGTGATGATTAAAATCGACTGTTGGGAGTTGGGGGTTGGTGAGTTGAGTTTTTCGGAGATTTTGTCGATTTTAGAGGGAATATGGTATGTTCTAGTAGTTTGTCGTGGTTCGAGATTGTTGGAATGCGTAGTTTGGAAGGATTTCTCCGTCTGAGGAAATTCCGGAAAAGATAGTTTGTCATGGTTCGAGAATTTGTTGAGTTTGGGATGGTTAGTAAAATTGGAAAGGCTTATGCAGTGTGGATGGGATGGACGTTGTCCGATTGGTTATACTGAAAAAGGATTGTTTGTCGGAGCTCGGGAGTGTTTTTATGCTTGTTGGGTAGGCTGAAAAAGCGTTTCTTGTTGATGCATTGGAAGGGAGTTTGTCGGAAGTTATGCTAGAAACAATGTTGTTTTCTTTATAGGTTTTGTTAGACATGGAATTCTAAATGTAGGAACTATGGATTTTTTATTCTTCAAGTTTCAACCTAGTGAAAATGTGGCTTGTGCTCCAAGAGAGAAGTTTTCTTATTAATTTTTATTTTGAGGTGCGAATAAGGTCAAGAGTCAAATAAGCGACTCGTTTTCTTAATTATTTATCTACTGTAAACTGCTTAAGCAAAGGTTGGATTTACATATGGTGTTTGGTAGGCAAGTTCTATGACATGTTCTGTCAGATTGGGGAGTTATTCACTTATTTGGCACTAATTATAGAGGGTTGGTGTTGTCAAGGCGAAATTGTTAGGAACAGATTGTACCAATTATTTTTGGGAATTTTGTAGACTTTGTGATACTCCAATACTACCCTATGGGTGGAAAAAGGGTCGGATTGTTGCTGTTATTGTTTTTTTTTTTGATCGTTAACGGTGGGTGAAAGCCCCCCACGCTTCATTAAAAAGATTTTAATAAAACATACAATCAACCAAAGGGGTATGATGTTCATGGCGGCTTACACCATGAGATTCATCCCCCGTCCAAAACAAGCGAGAACCCATCCCATACAAGATTGTTCCCTCCCCAAAACAACAAAACACAACGTACATACAATCGGTATTGTAACCTATATCCTGCCAAAAAAAAACCTCAGATCCTTGTTGATGTGGCAATTCCTCCGCCTGGCAATTACTCGCCCTCTATTGCACCCTCCCTTTCATCTTTATCTGCCTCGTTAGATTGGGCGGTCACCTCTTTGTACATATCCTTGCTTCTCGCTTGTTTCCTTTCTTGTTATTACTATTTTTATTCCTATTAAGGTTAAGGAGCTACGGCTATTTTCCTTTCCCCCACCTGGAGGTGTCTTTATGCTACTGCCAGAATGTTGTAAAATATCAACAAATATCAAAAACACCAAACCCATGCGATCCACAAATTGGATTGTTTGTTCCAAAACAGGTACATTAGCCATTTGGAAATATAAATTGTACATCACGATCTATTATTCATTTTGTACTTCTTTTAAATTTGTTTTGCGTTTATTTTGATTGTTTAATTATTTACTAAATTACTATGTTGGATTTCTCTATGCATGATCAATTTTTTTCCTAATTATTAACAATAGGAACATTGATCTCATTTTATATAATCACACTATAGCATTTTCCACATGCATTATATTTTATAATCCATTTGCACAACTCCTGTGCTACTATAATAATTATTCTATACTCAAGATAAATATATTCTATTTTGATCATGTGACCTGAAGAAGCCTACCCCTAGACATGCAGTGATCCACTTTCCCGTTCTCAATCCATGTAATATAGCTATCTTCGTTCCTGCCTTCTTGGTAGCTTTGGGTTGAACTCCTTTACCATAGAAGCGTTCCATTTGAGCTATTAAGACTCAACTTTTATGGATGAATTTGGTTTTCAACTTTTGTTAGCGAGTTTGGTGCTAATACAAATTTAACTATGGAGGGAATCTTTCTTGTTAGTTTACAGTATGTATTTTGTTCTTTGCACTTAATACTTAGTTTGCTAGTCATGTCTACAATCATAACTATAAGAATGTCAATTTATTTGATTAGGTGTACTGGGCTGGATTTGACAAGCTAGAATGTGAGGGCAGGATACTTCGGCAAGTCCTTCTGCTGGGTTACAGATCAGGTTTCCAGGTTTGGGATGTAGAGGATGCTGATGATGTCCGGCAGTTGGTCTCCAGAGATGATGGACCTGTTTCATTTCTGCAAATGCAAAAGAAACCAGTTGCATCAAAGAATTCTGGAGACAAATTTGCAGATGTTCGCCCATTATTGGTTGTTGCTGGAGATGTCTCTCTTTCTGGCAGCAATAACAGTTTTGATGGTGGTTCCTCTCCCTACAGTGGAAGTGCAGCTCTTTACCAGGATTTGGGTATCGAGAAGTCATTGCCCACTTTTGTTCACTTCTACTCATTAAAGATTCATGATTATGTGCATATTTTGAAGTTCAGAACAGCAGTTTATTCAGTGAGGTGTAGTCCTCGCATTGTAGCTGTTTCTCAGGCGGCTCAGGTATGCATGACCTTTCTCTTCCTTTACACCCTAAACTTGTAAGTGCAAGATTTATATTCTTAAGAAAAAAAGTAATATATTGTTGCAGATCCATTGTTTTGATGCTGGAACTTTAGAAAGGGTGTACACCATTCTTACATACCCAATAGTTTCTGGATATCCTGGTTCTGGTGGTGTAGGCTATGGGCCATTTGCTGTTGGAGCCAGGTGGCTGGCATATAGTGGGAATCCAGTTGTTGTCTCAAATACTAGCCGTGTTAGCCCGCAGCATCTGACTTCTACTCCGAGTTTATCCCAATCTCCTAATGGGAGTTTGGTGGCACATTATGCAAAAGAATCAAGTAAACAACTTGCTACTGGTATTGTAACTTTGGGAGATATTGGATATAAGAAACTGTCGAGGTATTACTCAGAAATTGGTACTGACAATCATGGATCTATAAGACATGGGAGTTCCAGCTTTAAGGGCAATGGAACCACCAATGGTCATCTGCCGGACATAGACAATGTTGGAATGGTATTTGCTGTACTCTAGTCTTCCAATGCATCTTTGTGTTTGTAATATTTTTTGCTTTTTGCCTCCTATCATTTTAATCTTTTAACTTGCGTCTCATTTTCATTTGTCAATTGGGCTAATAGACTTTAAAGGAATTTCATGAGGTTATCTGCTTTCTATTTGAATATATAATGTTAGGTTTATTATCAATTCTTAAAATACACAAATTATGGTTCCGTACATTAATTTTACAAAATTAAAGTTCACCAAAACCCTTTATCTATATAATAAAACACAAAGAAAGCTATCAAGTGGCTCTCCTTCAATCCCTCCAAAATCAAAGGCTCATATCTAACCTCACAAAACACATTCCCCCCCCCCCCCCCCCCCCCCCTCCCCCCCCCCACCAAATTTCAAACCCCAAAACTCAAATTCAAATTCCCCTCCCAAAAAAACTCATTTATTTATTTAATTATTTCTCTCTCTTTCTCTCTCTCACTCACTCATTTTCTCTCTATTTACTCAGAAATTTAGATTTTAAGATTTGATTTTAAGATTTGAGGTTTGTAAATTTTCAGATTTTTTATAATTTTTTTATTGTTCATGTTACATTAAAAATAGCAAATATATCTTCAATAGTTAAATTTCATTATTTTCCACCCTCAAAGTTCTAAGAAGTTGGATTTTGTACCCTCGTTTACAATTATTTTTCAACATATACTAATGGAAACATGGACTTTTATTTACAACTAATGATTGTCATACTATTCAAACTTGAGCTACATAATTGTTGTTTTACTGTTTACAAGGCATTTCATATGCTGTATCGTTCCTAAGACGTGCTGATGTAAAACTAACCCTAAAATAGAGAATTTTCAAGATTCTTAATGGATTAATTTTACCAACACGTAGGTGCGGATCAAAGTTGAAAATTTTAAACAATTAATTGGATGGATTTTTAAGAACTGAATCACGTTAACAATTCCAATTAATAATTCAACTCTACAATCAATAATTAAATCCCTAAGTGTTTTTAGCAAGTAATAGGTTCAATATTGATTTGTACTCTACTCAAGCATGTGGAACACTCAATCTCAGTTATTTTTGTGGACGACAGGTAAATCAGATAATATAATAGATAATAGGGCAGTAGAACACAAATATTTAATAGTGGAAAGAGTATACCGAATGCGAAGAAATCTGCGTAGATCTCGGAGTTGGACAACAATTAAGAACACAGTAGCCAACAGTAACTGTGAAAGCGGCAGCAACAGCAACCTTGCTGTCGAAGGTGGCAGCTTGCGGCTGACGAGATAGGAAGCCCGCGACAGAAGGGGGCGACAGGCAGCGGACTATCAAGAGCACGGGCGGCAACTGCAAAGATGGGGGCCACGGATCTGGCCGACGTGCCTGGGTGCGGTGTCGACTGGGGCGACGCAGGCCAGCCCTGGGAGTGTCGCACTTGGTGAGGGCGTCGCAACGGCCGGGAGGCGACGGGGATGCTTGGGTGTCGATGGGAAGAGAGGAGGGTTGCGGTGGTGGGTTGACGGAGAGAGGGTAGAGGGGCGATGAGGATGAGATCGGGGGAGGTGTGGGTGTTGTCGAGGCTAAGGTTTCGGGATGGGGGACTGGGGAAGACAAAGGAGTGGTTTTTTTTTCTTTTGATCTGGATTTGGGTAGAAGAAGATGAAGGTGAAGGGAAGATGACGGCTGGTGTAGGAATAGGTGATTAGGGTTTTGTGTTGGGGATTTGGGAAATTAGGATTTGGGTAATTTTAGTTGGGGATTTTTTTTAATTTGAGATAGATTTTAGAGTTTATCACAAACCCTAAAATTGTATTAGGATTTATCACAAATCCTAATAATTTGGATTTCACTTGTATCACACAAAGAGAAGAGGAAGAGCAAAAACTCAACACAATTTTTAAAATCAAGAATGGCATATCTTTCTCATTAATCTCAAGGCAAAACAAATCAAGATACAAATCTCAAAATATTCTAAAAATCTAAAAAATATAAAAAAGATTACATATGGATATAATTGTCCAAAAACAAATATGGTACTGAAATAAAATACTAAACAGAATAGATGTCCTCATCATTCTCTCCGGGTGGGAGAGAGCTCGACCCAGTCGAGTCAAAACTAGTGATCCTGTTATGGTGCTCCAAAAGATTTGGATCCAGTTGCGGGAGCTCCTCACGATTACTGCAAGTGCCATCTAATTTCGGCTTGTTCTCCCATCTTACCAAATACTTGTGCATACCACCATCTCTTATAGAGATTATCTGATCATCTAAAATATTATTCAATTCTTCTGTCTATGGATAAATAGTATCAGGTAGAGGGGTAAATGTGAAAATCTCACCATTAGGCTGTAGGGTGGGCTCATCTATAAAAAAATTTCTATGGTTGAATTCTGAGCCTTTATAGAGTACTAGATCCTCAATATTGAAAGTGTTACTTATGCCAAAGTCTCCAGGAAGGTCAACGACATAGGTTTTATCATTGATTGTATGAAGAATCTTAAATGGGCTTGCAGCACGTATGTCCAAGTTCTTAATGGATCCAGATGGAAACCGTTCCGGATGAATCCGAACCATCACTTCGTCACCAACATCAAGAGTTTTAAATTTTCTTCTTGTATCTGTTATTAACGTGTAGTTAAAATTATTCTCATTAATTTTCTTGGAAATTTCTCTATACAAATCATGATTGCAGAATGCAAATGTGGATGCAGACTCTGTGCCTCTGTGATGTTCTAACATAGGGTTAAAATCTATGGGTTGCCAAGTAACTTGGGAAGGAATGGGTGACTCAGGTATACTCAATGGAGGTGACTGGACCGACTGAATACAATTGAGAGACTGGTCATCCTCTTTTTTATCAAAGTTATCACTTATATTAGGTTCATAGGTAAACTCATTGTCGGGCTCAACAGCGATGACTGCGGTACCCTCTATTATATTGATCCTACTTGGGTTGGGACAGTTGCCAGCAACATGGCCGTATCCCTTATATTTATAACACTTAGTGAGAAGATCAATCTTAGAATAGTCTCTTTCAGTGTTCTTACCCGTGTTGTTATTTCTAAGTAGATAGGAGTTTGAAGTATGTTTGTTTGGGTAAGACTTGTTAGGGTACTGAGAAGAGGAGTGCTCAGGAGGATTCATTCTGGAGGAATGATCCATCGAATCGCTGGACTTGTAATGGAAACTTGTTTTAAGGGAATCCATATCGAGGACAAGAGCATAAGCTGCCGCTAATGAGTCCACATTTCTATGAATTAGCTCGTTCCTCAGATTGGCTCGTAATCCAGCCCTGAACCTAGAGAGAGTTTGTTCTTCACTCTCTTTACCTAAAGCATTGTACCGAATATGGAAGTCATCAAATTTATCAACATATTCTTGTGTGGATTTAATTTCTTTATAAAGTTGGTTCCACGAATCTAGCAATCAGGTGTGGAACGATAACGGTACATATCTCTCAATGAGCTTCTCTTTCATGGCTTCCCAAGTGGCTATGGGTGTCAGGCTTCGGCCTCTGCGGGCGTGTTCAAGATTGGTCCAATGTTATTGAGCTTTTCCAGTCAATTTCATCGTGGCAAGTTTAACTTTCAGGGCTTCGCTCATGTCAAACCACACAAAGTAGTGGTCCATCGCACGGATCCAATCAACATAGACTTGGGGGTCCATGTGGCCTTCAAAATGGGAAACGTCAGCCTTAACGTTCTTTTTATATTGATCGTCAGGGTCACGTTCTTGACGTCGATCGTCACGAACATTCCCTTGAGGGATCTGACGATTGGCATGAAGCTCAGGGACAACGGTTTGATTTAATTCCACTTTCTCAAGCCTCTGATTGATATTGGCAAGAGTTGCTTGGATGGCAGCTAGGGTAGCGGAGATATCAGAGTTGTCCATTTCAGGTCGGGGAAGTCTAGGGTTCCTAACTGGGTGATTTGGAAGGGATAAGAAAGGCTCTTCAGGATTTGTGATGGTGCTGCGAAGATGCATTCACCAAAAGTGAAAACTAGAGGTCGTGTGTGTCCTAATTTTTATTTATTTATTTATTTATTTTTTTTATGAATCTGAAATGACCTAAAATAAAAGAAAGAAAAAATAAAAGACTACACCATCCTAAATGAAGGCAAAATTGATGCCTACGATGTAAGAACTAGGGTTTTAAGAACCTTCGCTCTGATACCAAAATGATATAAAACTAACCTTAAAATAGAGAATTTTCAAGATTCTTAATGGATTAATTTTACCAACACGTAGGTGCGGATCAAAGTTGGAAATTTTAAACAATTAATTGGATGGATTTTTAAGAACTGAATCACGTTAACAATCCCAATTAATAATTCAACTCTACAATCAATAATTAAATTCCTAAGTGTTTTTAGCAAGTAATAGGTTCAATATTAATTCGTACTCTACTCAAGCATGTGGAACACTCAATCTCAGTTATTTTTGTGGACGACAGGCAATCAGATAATATAATAGATAATAGGACAGTAGAACACAAATATTTAATAGTGGAAAGAGTATACCGAGTGCGAAAAAATCTTCGTAGATCTCGAAGTTGGACAGCAACTAAGAACACAGTAGCCAACAGTAACTGTGGGAGCGGCAGCAACAGCAACCTTGCTGTCGAAGGTGGCAGCTTGCGGCTGACGAGATAGGAAGTCCCCGACAGAAAGGGGCGACAGGCAGCGGACTATCAAGAGCACGGGCGGCAACTGCAAAGATGGGGGCCATGGATCTGGCCGACGTGCCTGGGTGCGGCGTCGACTGGAGCGACGTAGGCCAGCGCCGGGAGTGTCGCACTTGGTGAGTGCGTCGCGACGGTTGGGAGGCGACGGGGATGCTTGGGTGTCGACGGGAAGAGAGGAGGGTTGCGGTGGTGGGTTGACGGAGAGAGGGTAGAGGGGCGATGAGGATGAGATCGGGGGAGGTGGGGGTGTTGTCGAGGCTAGGGTTTCAGGATGGGGGACTGGGGAAGACGAAGGAGTGAGTTTTTTTTCTTTTGATCGGGATTTGGGTAGAGGAAGAAGAATATGAAGGTGAGGGGAAGATGACGGCTGGTGTAGGAATAGGTGATTAGGATTTTGTGTTGGGGATTTGGGAAATTAGGGTTTGGGTAATTTTAGTTGGGGATTTTTTTTAATATGGGGTAGATTTTAGAGTTTATCACAAACCCTAAAATTGTATTAGAATTCATCACAAACCCTAATAATTTGGATCTCACTTGTATCACGCAAAGAGAGAGAGAAAGAGCAAAAACTCAACACAATTTTTAAATCAAGAATGACATCTTTCTCATTAGTCTCAAGGCCTATATATGGGCTCAAAACAAATCAAGATACAAATCTCAAAATATTCTCAAAATCTAAAAAATATAAAAAAGATTACATATGGATATAATTGCCCAAAAACAAATATGGTACTGAAATAAAATACTAAACAGAATAGATGTCCTCATCACGTGCCGTAGGCACGTGCCCACGGGCAAATCTAGTAATTTTATAAAACTCAATGCAGTCTGGTGTTTATTAAATGCATCATTCTATTAATATAATAATTTTAGTTTTTCTCCATTAGTGTCATTTCTCCCCCATATTTCTCATATATATATGAAAATATACAAAATTATATCATTCTGTAATTTAATCGTTTGTTTAATTTTTTTTAGGTAGAGCCACTTATAATATTATTTTATTATTTTATAATGGTGCAACTGAATGGTTTATAAGAATTATTTCTGCATGTGTTTATGTATATCAAGTTCTTTTTGCCTATGTTTTAGATTATGAATAAGTTATTGTTAAACATCATCTTTCTCTTGGTGATTGGTGCCTTCTCCTGTCCCCTCCTTAGGTACTAACAATTATTTATCAACAGGTTATTATCCGAGACATTGTTCTCAAAACTGTAATTGTGCAGTTCAGAGCTCATAGAAGCCCCATTGCTGCATTATGCTTTGATCCTAGTGGGACTTTGTTAGTTACGGCCTCTATTAAAGGACACAATATTAATGTGTTCCGCATTATGCCTTCTCCGCAAGGTAGTTCAACAGATTCTGATGCAACTGGAACATGCATCCATCTTTACAAGTTGCAACGTGGCATCACCAATGCGGTAAATATGATTACAAAGTATTAAGTTTCTTTTTGTTGGAATATTTAGCATATCTTTCATATTTAATAATAAATTAATATATAAGAGTTGTTATATTAGATGATGTGCATTCTATATGTGGTTGATTTATATTTATATCCATATTTGATTATATTAGGTTATAAGTCTTTCTTTATGCCTAAAGGCCTCTTTATTTCTCATTATGTATCTCAAGAAGATCAATAATATTTTTCCTTTTTACTCCAATATTTTATTCTAAAACATTGTATCAGAGCGTTTCGATCCTCAAGTACTCTTTTCATTAGTTGCCACACTCCTTAAATGTGTATTTTCAGATCCGGTCCTCCTCCAAATTTAGATTTTCAGATCCGATACTTCTCCATATGTGGATTTACATACCAGTCCTTTTCTAGATGCAGATTTGTAGACCCGGTCCTCATCGGGATGCAAATTTTTGAATTCAGTCCTCCATATTCGGATCTTCAGATACGATCTTCTTTCATATCCGAATTTTCATATCCGATCTCATATAAATTCAGTTTTTCTATGCGTTATCCGGTTTTGTCCGCAACGCGCTAGATTTCCTCTGTGCTATCCGGTTTCGTTCGCAACGCATAAGATTTCCTCCGAGCTATCCTGTTTCATCCGCAACACGCTCAATTTCTTCCGAGCTATCCGGTTTCATCTGCAACGCGCATGATTCCTCAATGAAGTTTGATGGGAGTGTTGACTCATATAGTTGAATTCTCTAAAGCTTTCTTTGCCTAGTTTATATCTACCCTCCAACTTGAGGGGGAGTGTTGTAATATTTTACCATATGTTTCATATTTAATGATAAATTAATATATAAAAGTTGTTATATTAGTTGATCTACATTGATTTATATCTATATCCATATTTAATTATATTAGGTTAAAAGTCTTTCTTTATGCCCAAGTTTTGTAAGTCTATATAAATGTCTCTTTGTTTCTCATTATGTATCTAAAAAAGATCAATAGTATTTTCCTCTTTACTCCAATATTTTATTCTACAGCACTTTTCAACTGCATTTTCATGCTTCAATACATGTATGTATTTTCTTAACTCCCGGAATCTCCCATCATCACCAGGTTATACAGGATATTAGTTTCAGTGATGACAGTCAATGGATAATGATCAGTTCATCAAGAGGAACTAGCCATTTGTTTGCAATTTCTCCTTCTGGAGGGTTTGAGAACCTCGAGTATTCTGATCTCAGTTTTCCAACTGAATTGACATCTAAGTCAGCATCTCAAAGCTCAGTTCCCACAAATCTTAACGGTCAAAGTATTTATCCGCCTGGTAATCCTATCACTTTATCTGTAGTTAGCAGAATAAGAAATGGGAATGGATGGAAAGGGACTGTTAGTGGTGCAGCAGCAGCTGCTACTGGCCGCGTGAATCCTCTTTCGGGGGCATTTGCTTCTGTCTTTCATAAATGCAAGGGTTCTGGGCCCTACACAGATTTTAGCTCATTGAGAACGAAGTACTACCTGCTTGTTTTCTCTCCCACTGGGTTTATTATTCAGTATGTCCTGCGGCAGTCAACTGGTGAAGATTCTGGTATTGACCTATCTGGACTAAGTACAGTTTCTACTGGATTACCACAGGACTCTGATTCAAAGTTAGTGGTGGAGGCACTTAAGAAATGGGATATCTGTCAGAAAAGGAATAGAAGAGATCGAGGTGATTCTGTGGATGTATTTGGTGAACATGTGAATGGAGAAAACTCAAAAAATTACCAAAAAGTTGGTAGAAAGGGAACCAGCATCTATCCCACTGATATTGATTCTGACTCAAAAGTGAAACATAATGCAGAAGAGAACCATCACATGTATATTTCTGAGGTTGAGTTGCAAATGCATTCAGTTCAGCTTCCTTTATGGGCAAACTCTAAGGTATTTTTATGATTTTAATGTATAAATTGATAATAGCTGATTGTTGCTTTTTATTACTATGGTACACCTTTAAATAAACTCTGGCTGCAGTCTTCTAACCTTTCAATATTGCTAGATATTCTTTCAAGCGATGATGGATGAAAACATCATTATGGACAATAACAGTGATACTGGCGGGGAAATGGAGATAGAGAGGATTCCAGTTCGTGCAATTGAAGCTAGGCCAAAGGAACTAATACCAGTTTTTGACCATCTTCAGCCGTCTAGGTTCAAATCAAGGTAATTGTTTGCTCCTTCTAGGTGCCTAAGATCCTTTTGAGCTTGATGCATGACATTGTCTATAAAGTTATTCTTTTTAATATTTCCATCCAAATATTATTGAAGAAATTTGTCAAATTTGCCATCTGCCTTTGACTCGGTGCATAATTTTTTCTTTGCTTTGGAACAAATCATTTTGATTATAGCCAAAATGAATGGCTGGTTCACGGAAAGTCTGATCCTTCGAAGGATGGGAGGCTTCCATCTAGAAGCAGCTTTAGTTCTCTTGACCACATGTCAGATAATTCTGTAGCAACTGAGCATTCCAACATCAGTGAGAATACATCGGGTAGAGAGGGCTTTGTAAATAATAGCAAGGATATCCAAAGTGTGCAAAACCAACTCGAGTTTGTGAATAATAGTGAGGCCTTGAAGACAGAGGCCCAGCTCGAGCGTGTAAATAGTAACGGAAGCCTGAAGATGGTTAACCACTTTGTGGATGACGATTATGATGTTGATTAAGGTGAAATCTTCAAACCCTTTTACACAGTCTTGAAATTATTATATTCTGTACAGGCATGAATACAACATATTTGATAATATATATGCCCATATATCTGGAGTTGTATAAATTAAACATTGATTTAAACCTTTTTCACTTGCGAATTATCCCTCTCTATCATGGTTAGAGTTTAAATCTTGTTTGTTTCGATCTGTGTTTTACTTTGGTTGTAGTTGATAAGTTCTTTTAAATATTATATACTAGCTACTCCTAGAAGTAACAGTTTGTTTATTGCAGGATTTTACTCAATCATCTTTTTGCCTATGTCAATGGTAAAACCCAAGAAAGAAGGACAGCTTTCTTTTATGATGACTGTAACCATCCTTTTGCACAACATATGTTTGCACACATAAATCGTATTTCCTTCCCTGGAAACTAGTTTTTAAGCTTGATGAGAAATTCATTCAATATATATCTACAACTGTAACTATGCAACTAGAGAGTTGGGGTTTATTACTATAACTAGTGAGTTGGGATTGTGAGTACTATGGACAACCATCCACATGCAAACCTCAAGATTATCAAACCATACATTTAAAACTCCGATTGGTATCAGCCATCCATATTTATTTTAAAGATAAAATCACAACTTTTCTTAACTATGAAGTTAGGTTTGTGGCTGTGTGGACATTGTTAGGGTGGGTAGTGTCTCACACGTGCTAAATATCTAGTTTAATGTGAACTTGGTTTTTCTAATGGATTATAACTGAAATATTAGGAATCAAATTTAAATATTATGCAGTTTCTACTGTAACTGTGTAGCTGTAGTTGTTATAGCAAATTTTTTCCTTTCTTTTTTCTCTATAAATAGTTTATTTGTAAAACATGAAGAAGGAGAACAAAGTTGTAATTTGCATTATCTTTGAGCGATATAAGTGATTTCTTTCCTCTATTTGACGTGTGATATGTTTTTTATGAATTTTTGGCATGTGATGTTTCATGGATGTTGAGTCCAATATAACAAGGTGTGACATCACCAAGCTTTTCGAATCATATATTTCTAAATCCTTTTGACTTTTTAATTTCGAAGTTCTTATTGTTGACAAATTTCCCACAAACCTATTTCCATCAATCCATATACAACTTCACCGTCATTATAACCTAAAACAATCTTGTTGTATCTGACAAAGCAATCAGCTCTTGATCTGTAACCTTCACCTATACCAAAATGATCCTCTGACATTTTTTTTATTTTTAATATTACTCAAAGGACACATGTTTTTCATCAAACTATATTAACACTTGTTTATTACATGCTTTCTCTTCGTACCTTTCTCCCATGTTCAGCACGTTGATCTCTCAATATAAGATAGATGCAATAGCACCACTGGTTCTGCTGTCTGAGCCTTTAAACCACAACATATTAGCTCTTTTATCCTTTTCTCAATTTGTCCCAAGTCAAAACTATTCTTGATGGCAACCTTGCCCGACACCAACTATTGGCCGCTCTCATAATAGGCTATTAGCATAAGCTAATTTTTTCATGCTCACCGACAACTCATTAGATGATTTTATTATTGATTTGATTATTACTCCTATAGTCCTATATGCTCCTGTTGTACCTCATTTTGCTTAGAATCTTAATGTTTGCATTGTTTTTTTGTTATTTGACAGACTGCGTCGATGCTATATTGTGGTTTGTTTAGATCTTCCTCAGGTGTGCAGCTATTCTTTCATTCTCTCGGAAAGCCTTTTAACTTGTGCTTATGTGTGTATAGGAGTGGTGGAAATGTAAAGCAAAGAGATGTTTCTTCTGTGAAACAACCAGACCAGTGGATAAGGACAACTCCATTTCGGGCATATCTTTGTAAATAAAAGTTTCTTCATTAAGTTCCCATGGTCAACTGTAATTTGTAAAGACTGTTAAAACTGGAAGTACTTGCTTAAGTATCTACTGTGTAAGAATATATACACTAATGTGGAATTTCTTTATTTTGTTGGTAGTTAAAATGTTCCTTGATACTACTCATGGCATTAGTGTGATTTGTGGAGCTATCTTCGGGAACATTTGCTAATGTTGATGGTGTCTTTCACATTTAAAGAATTTATTACTTCTTATGGGTAGTTATTCATGTAACTGTAGTTACTTAAAAGGACACTGGTAGATTCCTGTTCCTATTGATAAATTGAGGAATTAAGTATATCTGATTCTATTTCTTGACCTTATTTGTGCCCTCTTTTTCAGATTTTCAATAAGAGAATATTTCATATAGTTACAAGGGCACTTCTGAAAGGAAATGTGTTTTCTGTTCAAGAGGATTTCGATCCTTTTATTTTCCCTGTTTGCAAAGTCATCTTCGAAAAGATCAAAGGTCCTTTACCAGGTTTCATATTCGTGCTACCTGACACTGGTAGTTTCACTTGCTAATGGATTGCTGAAAATCTAAATTGTGATTCTTTTTCTCAGTCACGGCTTTCACTTTAAATGTGTCCTTTTTCATTTTTTGGTGAACATTGTTGCAATTGTTCAATTCAGTGGGTTATTATTATGAAAGATAAATGCTTTTTTTTATTTTTTATTTTATGGCAGAACTGTATATATTCATAATTTTATATATTTATGACAGAAAATTTAGTAGAATCTAACAGTTAATCTTTTAAATTTTCTTACTTTTGTGAATTCTTGCTGTAGGTAAGTGGAAGTAACTTCAAGGTGAGGTCTGCAGGTCTGCTAAATTATGAAGAATTGTCATCTCTCCAAGGTAATTGTGTCCTCATCTTATTTTTTCTTGCTGGTGCTAAGCAAAACACAGACGACTGAAACAAACACTAAAAGGTGTAAAGCAGTACAATAACCAATATAACTTCTGCACTAACAAGCAAGCTGTCATCGAGGTGAAGCAAGCTAAAGGTTAGCTTGAAAAGGTGCTAGTGTGCTTTGTCAAATCTCCCTTGAACAGCAATGTACTGATGGTAATCAGGATACTATCAGTTTTACGAAGATTGAACTGCTTTTCGCAGGTAAACATGAGAACGACCCTTTGCAGTAGCTCTTTCCATTTCTGTGAATACCATCTTTGTTCTTTCTTCGATTGAAGTATCTCATTTTGCCATCTCTACCGGATCCATTTGTCCTCTTTATTTGCATGTACTTGTTTGATATGAGAATAAAATTGTCTCCATATGCATTTTTAATCATTGGTCACAAATTCGGGGTTCGGCTATGAATCGGTAAGGTTTAAATATTCGGAATTCGGAAAATATTCGTTAAACGTAGTAGAGGTTTGGGAAGAATTCGGAAAAAAATATTCGTTAAACTTAGTAGAAGTTTGGGAAGAATTTGGATTTTTTTTTATACATATAGGCCAACACATACTTGTATTTCTATGTATGTGTGTGTATATATATATATATATATATATATATATTTCTTTTCTTAATCATATATATATATGTGTGTGTGTGTGAGAAAAAGGGGTATGAGCAATTTGCTCATTTAGTAAATGAGCAATTGATGAGGTGACATCTATGCTAGGCAGTTAAAATCGGTTTTTGGAACTAATCTCTCGTACCTATGAATTTTAAGTTAATTGGGTGTAATAAACTTTGGGTTCAGGATAAGGGTATGGAAATAATTTTCCATTTTCTAATATTCTACATTGTGGTATGTATGTATTTCTTACATTGATAAGATAATAACCACATACACCATAAGTACGGTTGCATTGTTGGATTTATATTCATTTGCTAAGTTAGATCATATAACTTATTAGGCTTTAAGCTGTAATTTAATGCTATATACAACTTTGACAGTATTTAGAGAGTAGTCATTATAACATTTTAAGTCAAATTTATCTGTCATTCTCCAATGAGTTTTTTTTTTTGAGAATAAAGATGGCCCTGCCATCGTTTCATTAATGATATGTTAACGAAACATAGTAGAACCATTCTCCAATGAGTTGTCGTGTTACTTTTTCATTTCATGCCTGTCTTACATGTCTTCCTATCGCAAAAGGAGGGAATCATGGAACTCTGACAAAGGTTACAAGGTCAAGTCGTCGATATGTATGAGCATGATTTTGGGTTTAATTCTGATTAGGATACAAGGACACAGATTTGGCATGATATGTGTGAAGCAAGTGGGAGGAAGCGTGGGTGTCGAAATGTGTCCGACAGACACGAGACACACTTTCAAGTGCGTGCAACCTAACAAGAAATGCTACACATATATGAGATTCTACCCCAAACTTACATGGAGCTTGTCTTTTAGTGATTGTTGGGTCTTACCCATTTGTATTTTAGTGATTAATGAACCCACAAATCACTAAAAGACAAACCTCATATAAGTTTAAAATCTCATGTATGTGTAGCATTTCTCGCAACCTAACTTATTTTTCTTCTGGTATAAAGAAGAAAAATCCTAAATCCATATTTAAGTCACTCCTGTAATGAAGCCTTCTTCTCACGTGTGATTTGTAATTACCGTAGAAGGAGACAAGCACTATTGGGTGGTCTACTTTATTATTTACTCTTTTATTTATTTATTTATTTATTTATTTATTCATTTTCCTTTTCCTTCCTTCATTTAAACCCTATCATCAGGCTCATTTAGTAGTTTACAGTTCTATTATTTCTGGGATAAAGTTGTATGTCACATTTCGCCCTGCAAGTTCTGGCCTATAATTTGTGCCGTATTATTATCATTGCCCCATTCTATTTATAGGGAATTGGGGGGCGGCAATGATTAGTTACGTTGGGTATTGGAACACATGTAGTGGGAAGTGAGATAGCAAGACTTGCTTTAAAATATCGAGTGATTTTTTGTTCTGTTTGTTAAGACTGGTTCTTGTGACATTACTGTATCCTGGATGAAACAAGTCAGGTATACACTAATTTCCGTGGAAATATATTTCCTTTGAACCAAAGATTTAAAACTTGGGACCGGGATTGGGTTTTCCCAAAATTTTGAATCGGGATTGGTATCGGCCAGATCGGTAGTATCTGATCAGTGTATTAGTTTTTTTTTTTTTTTCGAATCGGGCATTTCTTTAATTTAAAAAAATATCTAATATTCTTATATAATTAAATTATTTTTTGAAAAGGAATAATTAATTAATAAAATTAATGGATAAATTTTAAATAATTCTTTATACAATTTTAATATTTTTAATTGCAATGTTGAACATCTTAATTATTTTTTTAGAATTATTAATGTAGAATAATACTTGAACGATAGAAATAGGTAGATCAAAAAACAGTACTCTAAAAGTCGCTAGGCGGTAGTCGGGCGGCTGATGGGGGCCTAGCGCCCAGACCTTGTAAGCAGGGCCCAGACAGCTAGGCGTTTGGCGGTTTTTTAATACATTTATAAGAAAATATAATATTGCATAAAATACAAGATATATATAATACTAAAAAAATAACTCAAAAAATTATAAATGAGAATTAGCTCAATGGTAGAGCGCTCGTTATGTGTATTGCCCATTATGAAGATTCCAATGAGAGGGGTGATCGATTTGAGATTTTGACGATTGAGATTTTGAGGATTTGGAGAAAGCATGAGCGATTGGGGGGGGGATTTCTGATTTAGGGTTTAAGGTTTTTTGGGTAGAGAGAG
This sequence comes from Hemerocallis citrina, assembly GCA_017893485.1. NCBI lineage: Eukaryota > Viridiplantae > Streptophyta > Magnoliopsida > Asparagales > Asphodelaceae > Hemerocallis > Hemerocallis citrina. The sequence goes on along the minus strand of CM030364.1, from coordinate 285,270,341 downwards.
AGAGAGAGAGAGAGAGAGAGAGAGAGAGAGAGAGAGAGGGGCACGGAGGTCTAGGGTTTTGAGAATGTGGGGATTTAAATGAACTGGTTCACTTAACACACAAAAAAACGTTCCTAGACCCGCTCCAGACTAGCATAGGCAGCCAAATTCACACCCGCTCCAGACTAGCATAGGCAGCCAAACTGAATTTTTAAATGACCCATGCCCTAGGCAAGTCGGCTGGGGACTACCTAGCGCCTAGGCGGGACCTAGGCGGCCGCCTAGGAGGGTTTTTAGAACACTACCAAAAAATACAAAATATATGCTAGAAAAGAAATGATGTTCATTATACAATTACATCTTTCATTGTTTGGATGAAGATGATCCACATAAATAGAAAATTTAAATATTGGAAATTTTTTATTCAGATATGATCCAGCCGATCCGAATCGGGATCAGCCGATCTTTAAAACCTTTAGTTTGAACATGTTTTTGTTGTTTCATTGTAGTTCATGTTGTCGTATTTGATCTAAAATTGTTTTTCCAAGCAAAAGTTGAATGTGCATACTGAAATAATGTAGATTCGATATGTTTATACGCCCTCCGTTCCGAATGTAAGTCGTTTAAGTTTTTCACACTTTTTTAGAAACACCTAGATTAGTGTATTAGGAAATAAATATTCTTCTTAACTGAACCTATTGATTAACTTATTTCATTGTGTACTTAGGAAAATGCCCTTATTTAGTTATTATGTTTATTTTTCTAAAATTAAGCTCTTAAGGGTAGAAGTGCTAGTTTGGTTAAAAAATTAGTTAGCGGGAGATTAAGAGTGCAAAGACGTTGTGTATTGAAAAGCGTAAACGACTTATATTTCAGAACAAAATAAAAAAGCTTAAATGACTTTCATTTTGGAATTGAGAAAGTATTGTTTTGGGAGTTTTCTTTTTCATAAACTGATTTCTTTCCAAAACAAATTGTGTTATTCTATTTGGTATATTACTTCTAGCTTTTCCCAGACTTATATCAATTTATGGCTAATTTGTGCCAACTAATATACTGAGTGCAACATGACTAACACATAGCTATGATTAAACTGTTTTTGATTAGTGAATATTTTTGATGCAGGTCGATGTTACCTAAAAGCTGCCACTTCTCTTCTTAATCGAGCTTTGGTTCATCAATACTTCCCTTGTATCTATCTTTACTTACAGAAGCCTTATAATTTTCTGATTGTAAGAAATTAAACATGGGCGACTATGCCTATTAAACATGAGTGCAGTCCTGAGATGCAAGTAATATTCGTCAGGTGCATCACGAAGGTATGTATAATGTATAGACGAAGCATGATAGAGAAAAACCAATCTTTGTGAGTAAAAACTTCGCAAAAGGTGTGATTGGCTAATTGCGAAGAGACTTGAATGTTAAATCTATATGCTTCTATGATCAGTCTATTTATGAATGAAGCAAATATTCAATACTGATGTTGCTTTTAGCAGGCGATTGTGAACAGGTTTGATCTGTTTATGTATGCCAATCTTCTCATATGCTTTCAATTAAGCTGATTTGGGTGTACTACCTGAACCACAGCTACATTTATTCCTAATTTGGCTAATTATTCAGCATTAATATTTTCACTTTCCTATAATCTCATATGCTACAAATTCTGTTGTAGTTGATCTTACTAGTGTATCAAGGAACTTGTATATTCTATAGCTATACTTTTTAGGAAAGGCAGCCTCATGAAAATTCCCCGTTCCGCTGTATGGAGTAGTTGCATTTGCATGGAGGGATCACCATTCATCTTGTTTGTTATGTCTCAAACAGCATGTGTACAAATATCAAATCCCTTGCACGCTTCTTATCCATATATCAGTGTCAATTTGAGGCTGTTCATTCTAGAACAACTTAAAGCACGGACAAAATATCTGCAAACCACTTGATATTTTATATCAGTGTAATATGACATAAAAACTAACGGGACGGTGTGGATCGTACATGTAATGCCCCCATCAAGTAGGGCTACAGTCGAGCCGAGCCGAGCTGAGCCGAATACCTTCAGGCTCAAGCTTGGCTCGTTTACGAAACGAGCTCAGTTTTCAGCTCGAGCTCGGTTCGAGCCGAGCTTTGACTGTATTCGAGCCGAATAGCTCGCGAGCTTAGCCTAAAAAATAAAAAAAAATCCAAGCTCGAGCTCGGCTCGTTTACGAAACGAGCTCAGTTTTGAGCTCGAGCTCGGTTCGAGCCGAGCTTTGACTGAGCTCGAGCCAAATAGCTCGGAAATAGCTCGATTCGTTTGCAGTCCTACCATCAAGTAATTACAATCAATCTATATAAGCCCTACCATCAAGTAATTACAATCAATCTATATAAGGACGCATTTGGCAACAGGAAAATAAAAGGGTAAATGAACTTTCACAACTTGACATGTTTGACAAGGTGGGAGTGCAATGAAAGTAACTTTCTTACTTTCGCCAATTAGCATCTCACAACTTCCCCCTGAAAAGGTGAAGAAGTTGGCTAAAAATTAAGAAAATGTAGTTAAAAAATATTTAATTGCCTCATATAAGGCAGACTCAATTTTTTTTTTTTTATTAAAAAACTTTTACTTCTTAGTTTTAGGCAATGCCCCTCTCAACGAGTTTGGACAAAAGCACTTCTATTCCATGACATTTTATTTGAAGCACTTAACGAACCGCCTCGTCAGTTTCATGTTGTATACTTGTATATAGCCCTTAGTTTAGAAGAGAAAGAGGAAAATAAAGGCTCAAATCATATTTAGATGAGAAATGGTAGTTTTGGTAAATACACGATTTGAAACTAAGAAAAAATGGCGAATTAGGGGTGGGTTAAGTGCTGCAATTGAAGTGTCATGGGGTCCAAATATCATGACATACAACAATAATAACAAAACTTTTTTCCCAACTAATTCAGGTCGGCTGCATGAATCATAGTTTTACATTCTGATATCGGTTTAACGCAATATCTTCTGTAAGGTCAAAAGCTATTATATATTTTTTACCATTTCCACACAAGTTTATGGCTTCCCCTACTACTAACTCTACTCTTAATACTTGTCAAATCACTCTTTCTAATGGAGGCACTGTTAGGTTTACGTATGATATGTTAAAACCATCTGAGCCGATTCTCTCTTAATTTATCTTGGATAAAAGTTACATTTATCATATATCGTATATACTCGTTTCTAATTCTATCATTTTTTATTTTACCACATATCTATTTTTGCATCCTTATATCTGCCACATTTATTTTTTGGACCTATTATTTATTTGTTGTCCAATTCTGCTCCAAACGTCCAAATATGATGAATAACTATTATTCGAACAAATATTATTTTCACTTTCATTGCTAATATGCGACAAAGCAGATGAATAACTTCTACTCCACTGTCACAAAATCTTAAAATTCATTCTTCTCCATGCTGCAAAAGCCCTCCACGGGGCTCCACATGAGACTCCCTCTCTTAAAAGTCATCATATTCATTAACCCGGTACGAAAAACTCGAGCATCCACCTTGCAGATAAAATATGCATATATGCATATTTGAAAATACATTTTGGTGTTTCGCTGCAGTGAGAAAAGACAAAATATAGCAATCTTGTAGACGGATGAAACACCGCCATTTTTTTGTGTGGATTTTTTCAGAATTTTTTAAAGGGTATTTTTTTTTTAATTTTTTTTTGTGTGGGATCCACATGAGATGTTTCGTCCCACGGTGTCATGCTTCATCCCACTGGTTTTTTAGTTAATTAAGTTTTTAATTATGTTATTAATTAACTAATTATTTAACTAAAAGTTTAATTAAAATACTAACTAAACTAATTAACTAACTAAATTAATAAAAAAAAACTAAATTAATTATTTTTTTTAAATTCGGGATTTCATCGGACGATGTTTTGTCCGATTCCGATCCCAAAAAATAAAATAAAATATTACGGACGAAACATTCCGATGATTTTAAAAAATATTAAAAATTTATAGACGAAACATAATGTTTCGTCTCTTATAATATGCATATTGCTATATTCATATGCATACTTACCTTTTTACTGTAGCGAAAAAGGCAAAAAATGACTAAATGCTTTAAGACTGCAGATGATTTTTTGCTAAAATATGTATAAAATGGATAAATGCCTAACGAGTAACGACTGTGGATGCTCTTAGTGCATCCACAGTCGTTTGCTAAAAACCTATAATTTAGGATAGAAATGAACAGTAGTCGGCTAAACTTAGCAGTGCCTTTAGACAATTGCTAAATATAGGAGACGGACGATGTTCATCCGTTTGACGAAAGAGACGGATGAAGATATGTCGTCTAGTTAAATAAAAATTAAAAAAAACGAGAGTCCGTCTCTCGTCGAAAACAATTTTTTTTAAAAAAAATCACTGAAAACATGCCAGACGGATGAAGGTGTTCCGTCTGCTGTGTTTTTTTAATAAATTTTTTATTTTTTTAAAAAAAAATTGAAAAACACCCAGACGAATGATGTTGTTCGGTGTGTTTTTTATTATTTTTTTATTGATTTTTTTTTATTTTTTATGATTTTAAATAAAAAAAAATTCAAAAACTCACCAAACGGATGATGTTCATTCGTCAGTTTTTGACTTTTTTTTTGTTTTTGTTGCTTTTATTTAAAATCACCGAATACCCAAAAAAACAAGAGAATAAAAATTTAAAAAAATACAAAGACCGATGATGTTCATCCTTTGCTTCTGTTTTAAAATTTGGGACGACTACAGTGTGGTTCTAGAAAACGATAGTGGATGCTCTTAGAAACCCTAGAAAGAGGAACATCTCATCAAAATTTTCATAACGCAAATTAAGAAGGAAATGAGACCCATTCTGTAAATTGCCTGGAATTTGCAAAGCTAATTTCGGTGAGAAAAGGAGAGAGAGAGAGAGAGAGAGAGTCAGAGAGTATCACAGTTTTCTAATCGCACAAAAAATGCCGAAATTAGCAACAACAAAAAAAAATGCTGAGAAATCCATCGCCTAACTCTTAAATCCCAACTTACCACCAGGTTAACTCTTTTTTCCTTGTTCATTTACTTTTACTTTTATGATTGTACTTTATTAATTCTCAATGTCTGCTTGCTGTGTGCGGGTCGATCATGCTTCACGCCAGGCTTACTTCCAGTCCTGATGGCGTTTGCGTCCTCAGCCATTTCCGAACGCGACATCGCTTCTCTATTTTGAATCGCTCCCTGTGTTGTTCAGTCTTCTGTATTATTAGTGTATTTATCTTCTTATTTTCGAGTTCTATGTATGCTTTTGTTTTACTTCTCGTAAAACCTTCCATGACTGTACTGTACTATAACCTTTTTGATCTATATATTTTTTGATCTGGCTGGAGTCGTTAGACTCTATCCGTTAACATCAAAAAAAATGATTGTACTAATGATTGCTTTCGTGCTCGATGTATAAAATTTCCTACAAAGTATATGATGAGTAACTTTTGGTTTTGCACTGTTCACTCTGATGCTTTTGATTGCATAATGGTTGCCCGCCCTTTCAAGGGAAGACATTGTTGTAGATGTTTAGGATTTTGTAGTGCATTCTTTCAGCCCATTATTGAACTTTCCCACTTTCATACTACATTGGGTTGGTACAAGAATTACTGATAGAGGAGCAAAAGCAAAAGTAAAAGTAAAAAAAAACCTTTATTTTTAATGGGTTTGAAATAAGAAAAGAAAAGGGGAGGATCTTCTCTTTCTATTGTTGGTATTTGGAGTACTCGAAAGCAAGCATTACTTGGATTGGAACTTCAACTGTAGTTCCTTTTTTGAAGGGTTTCAATCTCTTTGAGAAATTTCAACTTGATTCATAGACTGGTTATGATTTTTCTTCACAGGGTATTGGAAAGGTGGTTTCTTTTCTATAAAACATAGTGTACTTCATTAAAGAAAGGAACTAGATTTTGTTAGCAAATTGAGGATTAGATTAGTTGATTTTCTGGGGAGTGTCTTTCTTTATGTGTTAAACGATTTTTTTTTTTTTTTTGTAATTTAGAAAAAGGTGGTCTTGCCACCGCTTCTTATTCATTAATAAGAAATTAATGATACAAGTAGTACAGATACAACATATCTATCTGTTCCTAAATGAAATAGTGGAGAACAAATACAGAACAAAACCTACACCCCTAACTAGTCCCTCCCTAGCTAAACTTGTAGCCGCTGCCTTTGCATCCAGTTCCTGTGTTTTGAACTTTCCTTCTACATGTGTAACATTTCTTCTTGGTTCTCCCCTTGGTATGATGAGGGTCTGGACTGAATGTGAAACATTTTACTGTAAAAGCCGAGTTATTGGGCTATTTGAAGAGCATCAAGCATCATTTCTTAGCTGAATTAGAAGTTACATACATTATTTGATGTACATTATACTAGTTCCACTGTTAGATATTATAGTCCCACATTGGGTATTGGGCTAATTTTGTTTTACTCCTATATATAGGAGATATTGTACTCAGTTATTTCTCAATTCAATTATCAGTATTGTTTTCATCTCTCTGATTTATCTTAACATGGTATCAGAGTCAAATATACAAAATTTCTTTTCTTAAAATTTATCCATAAAAATCCTCAAATTCCAATAGCCAAAAAAAAAAAAAAAATCATCGAAGAAGAAACAGTTTGCCTCATCATCAAGAAGAAGAAGAACCCCGCCAGTCTGCCTCATCATCAAGAACAAGAAGAAACCTGCCATCTCCGGCGTCCGGCGTCCGGCGTCCCACCTCCTCCTCGACTACATCCCCTTCGTCGCCCTCTCATCTCCGGCGTCCCCGCACCCACCTCCTCGTCGAAACCCAATACCGAAACCGAATCTTAGCTGCCCTCCTCGACTACATCCCCTATACTGAAACCCAATCTCCTAGTACCCCTAGCCGCCTTCCTCGACTACATCCCCTATACCGAAACCCAATCTCCTAACTCTGCAGCCCCTCGCCTCCATCTCCTACTTCGAAACCCTAGCTGCCCTAGACCACCGCCAATCCCCCCGACCTCCATTGTCTCCCACCTCAAATCCTAACCCGCCACTCTGCTCTTCCTCCTCAAACCCTACTCCTTTTCTAAACCCATTACCTGAAACCCACCCGAAACCCAGATCCATTTTCAGTGTTTCAAAAAAAATCCTAGAAAAAAAGTCCGAAAAAAATCCATTTTTTTATAGGTACTACTACTACTTGATGGAATCTCAGTCTCTTCCACATATTTCTGCCTCCACTGACTTTCCCGCTGCAACCGCTTCACGTTCCCTCTTCCTCCCATATCGTTCCTCCTCCAGATTCAAATAGCAGCAGCGCCACCTTCAGTCTGCCTCCGGCCTCCTACCTTCTCCCAGCATCATTCCTTATCCTACCCCTCCTCTACTTCTGCCACCGATAGCACCGTCCTGCTCCCTACCTCGATCCAGACACTAGCAGCATCTTGCTTTTCATTGTGCTCTCAGTCACAACAGCACTAGTCTTATTTCTCCTCGCAGTGCTTCTTCCCTTACATCCTCGGCCATGCTCGTCACTCCAGCCTTGCCATCTCCTGCTGATTGGGCTAATCTTCAGCAACGCCTCACCCAGCTGGAACTACAGCTCATGGATCAGTCTATCAATGCTGACTCCTTTGATCCTGCATTCCCTGTCACTCCCGGTATTAATTCGTTATGGTTTTTAGATTCTGGTGCATCTCATCATCTCACTAGTAATCCGACACTGTTCACAACCTGCACAACACTTCCCTCCTACTCTCTATTTCTACACATAGCTGATGGCTCACCACTTCTTGTTACACACTTAGGGGGTAATTAGCTCTCCCACTCTCACATTACCATATGTTCTTCATGCTCCTCATTTATCCATAAACCTTATTTCTATAAGAGCGTTGTGCAATAGTGGTCTTGTCGTTACTTTTGACTCTTTGGGTTGTTCTATTACTGATTCATGCACCAGTGAGGAGTTTGGATGTGCTAATCGTCAGGGTCGTCTATATCATCTAGATTTCTTTCGTGCACATCACTCTCCTTCTAGTTTTGTCGGTATTGTTTCCTCTGATGTTGATCTGTGGCACAAACGTTTAGGTCATATTAGTGCGTCTCGACTCCAGACTTTAGCTCGTAGTGGTGCCCTTGGTTCTCTTACTTTTTAATATTTATTTGATTGTCAGGGTTATCATTTGGCCAAACATATCGCACTACCCTTTAGTCACAAAAGCACTTCTCAAACTATCCATCATTTTCAACTTGTTCAATTTGACATATGGCGACCCTCTCCTGTACCTTCGTGGAAAGACTATCTCTATTATGTTGCCTTCATCGATGACTTCACTAGACATACATGAGTTTTTCTTATGCGTCAGCGATCAGAGATACCTGATATTTACCAGTTCTTTACGACTATGATTCACACTCAGTTCGGTGTGCGCATTAAGAATTTCCGATCGGACGATGCTCGTGAGTACACTTCCACCACTATGAGATCGATCCTTCAGTCTCACGACACCCTTTTTCAGCAATCATGCCCTCACACACATGAACAAAATGGTGTAGCTGAACGCAAACATCGTCACATTCTTGAGACGGCGCGCGCTCTTTTACTCTCCTCTTCCACTTCTCGTTCTTTCTGGGCTGAAGCTGTCATGACCTCTGTTAGTCTCATTAACATTACTTCCTCATCTGTCCTAGCAGGTATGATGTCTTATGAGGCTCTTTTTCACTCACCTCTCGACTACAGTATGCTCCGTACATTTGGGTGCACCTGTTACGTCCTTCTCCCTCCTACTGAGCGCACGAAACTCTCCGCTCGTGCTGCTAAGTGCGTTCTCCTAGGTCTCAGTCCCGAACACAAATGTTATCGTTGTTTTGATCCATCTGCGGGTCGTGTCCTCATTTCTCGACATGTATCCTTTGTGGAAGACTCTCCTTACTACCTGACACCCCCGAGGATGCTAGATTTCTCGATTCCCCAGTTGTTGCTAGCTCCCCGACCTCATCTTTCCACATTACTTTTGATCCCATTCCTCTGGCTCCATTCACATCTTCTGCAGTCCTTACACCTATTGCCCCTTACTGAAACACCACCTGCATTCCCACAGCTGCCAGCTCCCACCCCACCTACTTTCCCACCGACACATGCACCCACTCCACCTCCTCACCCCCACACCATGTCAGTCCACCACCGCTTCGTCAGTTTACACGTTCCAATTCTGGTATTCCTTCGGCACGTTATTCACCTAATGCCACTGGTCCTTCTGACCAGTTTGGTTTTGCCACCCTAGCTTTCTACTCACCACAGTTTCATGCATATTTCACTGCTATACACTCTACAGGTGAGCCCAGAACCTATCAGGATGCAATTCAATATCTCGAGTGGAGGAACGCTATTGCAGAGGAATTCAGTGCATTTGATCAGACTGACACTTGGGATGTTGTACCTCTACTAGAGGGCGTTCAGCCTATTAGCTGTAAGTGGGTCTTCAAGGTCAAATATCAACCTGATGGATCTATTGAGCGGCACAAGACTTGTCTAGTAGCCTGAGAATTTACTCAAGAGCATGACATTGATTATGATGAGACATTTGCTCCCGTTGTATAGATGATTACTGTTCGCACTCTTCTTGCTGTTGTACCAGATGGACGTGAAGAATGCTTTTCTTCATGGTACCTTATCTGAGGTGGTTTATATGGATCCTCCTCCTTGCCTCCCTACTTCTCGTTATGTTTGCCAGCTGCGTTGGGCTATATATGGTTTGAAGCAGGCCCCTCGAGCCTGGTTTGAGTATTTTCGCCTTGTCATCACCAAGTCTAGTTTTAGTTAGAGTTCTCAGGGCCATTCTATATTTATGCGGTCATCACCGCAGGGGAGGGTACTTCTACTACTTTATGTTGATGATATGATCATTACTGGGGATGACCCTGCAGGCATTACATCCACCCAGAAATACCTTCACCAGCAATTTTATATAAAAGACCTTAACAGACTATGTTATTTTCTGGGTCTAGAGATTGCTCATGGATCTCGGAGGATACTCATCTCTCAACAGAAATACACATCAGATATTATCTCTGCTGCATGCCTCTCTGACAGTCAATCAGCCGATACACCCTTAGAGCTTCATGTGAAGCTTCGTCCCACTGATGATGAGCTCCTTCCTGATCCCACTAGATACAGACAGATTGTTGGACAGCTTGTCTACTTATGCATGACCACACCCGATATTGCTCACGCAGTCAGTGTTGTCAGTCTGTTTGTTTGGCGCTCTTCTTCGGATTCTCAGATATCTTGTGGGTACTATTACTCGCTCATTATTCATGCCTGCTACATCCAAACTAGAGCTGAGTGTATATTCTGATTCAAATTGGGCAGGTGATCCTACTACCAGACGGTTTACCGCCGGTTTCTGTCTATTTCTTGGTGATTCACTGATCTCATGGCGAAGTAAGAAACAGGCAGTTGTTGCATGTTCTTCAATCGAAGTTGAGTACAGAGCAATGACAGCTACTACTAGAGAGATTGTTTATGTTTGTTAGCTTTTATCAGATATGGATGTCACTCTTTCAGGACCTACTCCTCTTCATTGTGATAACCGGAGTGCACTACTCATTGCAAGCAACCCGGTCTTTCATGAGCGAACAAAGCATATAGAGATTGATTGTCATTATGTTCGTGAGCTCTTTGATGCAGAGACCATTTCACTTCATTCTATTACTTTGTCACACAGCATACTTCTTCATCAAATCTCATACTGTTCAGAGATTTCGATATTTAGTGGACAAACTCATACTGTTTGACCCACCGTGAGTTTGAGAGGGGGTGTTAGATATTATAGTCCCACATTAGGTATTGGGCTAATTTTGTATTTAGTTTACTCCTATATATAGGAGATATTGTACTCAGTTGTTTCTCAATTTAATAATCAAGTACTGTTTTCATCTCTCTGATTTATCTTAACATCCACACAAAAACGAGAATCTAATTTTGTTGATCATGTATTCTATGATTACAATATAATTGCAGCTAATTTTGTTGTTGTTGATGTTTTCAGAAACTTTCCATCAAATCAGCATGTGGTTCTACATGATCTCTGCTTGGAAGCTTTCGTGCTCTCTATTGGCATCAAACAAGGCAGTGTAAGCGCTCGAGTCCATCATTTCGCTTTCTTATTTCTTCAAATCAGTGCAGTCATGATGGTGCAATCGTCTGTGATTTGCCGGATACACAATTCAATTTACTAGAAGAAGTTTCGGTTTAGCAGGAATGCAAGTATGCATCGATTTTTATACCTGGGCAAATCACAAAGGCCAAGATCTTTGGAGGGACCAACTATCAGAACCGGATCTGATTCAGGTTTCAGTTCGGGACCTACAAAATACGTCCGCTTAACAGGTATGGGTCAATTAGGAGATTGGGTGTTGTCAAACATAAGTTACATATGACCAAAAACTGTGCATTCTCAAAACTGTAACACTCCCAGAATAAAACTTAACTACTTACCTAGTTGGAGTGTCCCTTTCTTTTGCCAAAGGAAGCTGTTTGGTCATTTTCCTTCACTTTGTTTCAAGCCAAAGGCACTGACAAAAATTATACATTCAAACATTAGAAAGAAGCTCCTCATCTTTTTATCCTAATTAAAGTCACCGCATTTAATATTGTAATTTCCCTCTCTTTTATACTTCAAATCCAAGCCAAAAATAAATTCAAGTTACACATATGAATTATCTTCTCACCAAATAAGGTTAACACCTGATACACCTTAGTCCCTTTCTTAAACAACCCTTCTTCCTCCTTGTTCCCTACTACTCACAGTCAGAAAATTTAGCTATCCCAAGTTCTAAGCAAAGTTAGGTGGTGGATAGCAACATTAACACCAGAACTGAGAGCCCTCCCCTCTCCCCTTATTACACTCTGAGGCACCATTCTCATTTTTCTCAAAAATTTCCATCTCGAATAAGTTCAAGTGTAGGACTGGGAGGCGGTGACCACACTAACGATATATAACCATGAAGCTCCATATATCGCCTAGTATGAAGCATGTAACAGTGTTCCCTGGAAAAGGTTTTCGAGATTTCATCAAGGTGAAGGTGACTTCACGGCGGTTATCTTATCGGATGGTGTTCTACTCTCTTCTCTTCTTGACATTCATGCTCCGATTTGTGTTTGTGCTCACTGCCATGGATACTATCGAAGGAGATACGGAATGCTCCTCATTAGGTGAGAAGAAGTTCTCTATTATTCTCTCTGTATCTTTCAAGTTTCATCACTCATTTTTGAAGTTTATAGGCCTTCATATTCTGTTATAGTTAGTTGTTATGGTCTCAATAGTTAATTCAACAATTTGCCATTTTTGTTATGGTCTAAGTTGTTGAAAGTAAGCTACTAAAAGTTATTTGATAGTAGTTGATGTGGCCACTAGTTCAAGGGAGAACTTTCCTTGATATGGATTACTAACTTGTAAGGATATTTTCTTTATTTTTTTAAAAATTGACTCAGTAGTTTGCTCCAGGAATAAGGAAAGATTGCATTGGTCGCAGGAAGCCTTTATACATTTAAAAAAATACTTGCAGCATCTCCTCTCCAAAGAATGAGGGGAGCTGGAATTTTCAGACCTTTATCCTTTGAAAATAAAAACATGAAATCTCTTCTTGGTGAGCATAAATCTATCTTCTCTTGTTTTTTTTTTTTTGAGAATAAAGTGACCGAGGTCACCGATTTCATTAATGAAGGATTAATGAAACAACAAGATATCCCTACTACAAATCCAAAATACTATAGTGCAATACGGCACGTACAAACAACTCTATCTTCTCTTGTTCTAGCAGCAAGAGCATGAAATCAGAAATAAACTTTCCAGTCAATAAAGTTAATATATGGCAATCTGGATCTCAAGAAAGTATAAGACATTAACAGAGGAATCATTTTCAATTTCTGAAAAGAAATAAAAAAAAACAGAGAATTATTTTCATTTAATCATCCTTTTCATATAAAGAACTACTAGAAAGTAATGATCTTGAAGATGGTAGAAATAGCTGAATTATATTCTCACTGATTTATAATAGTGTTACTCTTAAATTAGATAACCATGGATTGTATCGTAACTGTTAAAAGCTGTGGTTGATAACAGTATAATGCATAAGTTACATTCTAAGGCACTTTTCATTATATACCAATTATACAATTATGTTTGTTTTATTTTTTTGTGGCAGTAGGTTGTGTAGGGAAAAGGCTTGGACCCAGGTTACTTGGAAGGAGGCTTGTTGCGTCCACGGTATTCTTTTCTCCCTCGGTTAATTTAAACAATTTAATTAGCATTCTCCCCCAATTTCTGTAATGAGAAAGCTTGGTCTTTTCCCTTTTCTTTTTAAATTTTATTTGAGGAGTGCAATGATATCATATTATTGTTGCAGAAGGTCCCTGATGAAATATATCGTGTTTTGGAAGAAGGAAAATTGGGAACACCGGAAGTAGAATCTGATGCTCCTCAGACGTTAGAGGAGTTTGTTACAGAGATGAAAAGCAACAGATCAGATGCCAAAACCTTTGCTTTGAGACTGAAAGCTATGGTATGAAACCATCTTTTTTTTTTTTTTTTTTTTGATAAAAGATGACCCCGTCATCGTTTCATTAATACAATATTAAAGAAACAGAGTAGTGCTACTTACATACATAGTACTTGCCATACATAGTCTATCCAATAGACAAAACAAGACACTAAAACAACGACAATCTACCACCACGAAACGAAGAAAACAAACTAACGTACAAACTAGAAAGGAGAAAGATACAGAAAGTACTAAAACCACCACTGCACGCTACTGAGGCATAGATGCGCTAAAGCTCTGCCCTTGACACCAACTGCCTCCATTGCTATTCATGTGCCACCGATCTGAATAGCGTGACTGGTCCTTCACCCACCTTGCCTCCTTTTCCTCTTCCTCCATCCTGAGGCGTTTCATAGGTCCCCTGTTGCCTGCCCAATCATGAGAAAATGTTAGAATTTTATGCATAAGCCCTGAAAAGGTACATTTGATGTTCCGAAAGCATAAGTCATTTTGCACAAGTCATTTCGCAAAAGGTGTCAAACCATCTTTCCCTCCTTTATTCCACACTAAGAAAATTATGATAGAGTGAAATCGAGTAATTAAACATTTTCATTTCAATCAAAAGGAATCTACAGAGATCACAAAAACATTTTCATTTCATGATGTTCATCAGGTTGTAATCCTGGAAGATCACAAAAACATGGAAATACGAAGAATATATAGTTTAATAAGTCATTGACATATTTTACTATATCTACAATGTTGAATACATTTACTGTAGAGCAATCTATTTGGTGCAGCAAAAATCTTTAGGCACTGAGTTATGTGATAACCGATCACAGCGAACAACCAAGCAACATTGACTACACCAAGCACAATAGCAAACAAGATTTGTCCCGGTTCGGTGAACCTAATCGGTGGTTTCAACTAAAGAAGATACAAGAGTTATAATACTCTCATTAAGAATTTATCTCTCTCTCAAATCTTATTAAAACATATTCTGCTGCTTACAATGGAAAACTTTTAGAAGTACTCGTCTCTCAATCGAGAGGTCATTACATTGTTTTAGAGGTCTAGAGAAACCCTAGGTTGTAGTCTTGATCGTTCATCGTTCGATATACTATGAAGAGAAAGCCACACGATAGAAGCCATACGATATTACTTGGAGCACAAACTTGGGCGCTTTCCACAAGGAATCGACCGAATAACTGCTGTCGGTCGACTGCAGCTCGACTGCTCAAAAGTCAGCCGACTGCGATGCAGTCGAGAGCATCCAGAGAGCAGCTCTGGATGCTGCAGTCGCTTGCCCAATATGGCAGTCGACTGTCACCTCTTTGATAGCCAGAAGCAACTTCTGTGCCTCCATTCTTTGGTTCGCCCTATTACATCGAACCTAGTATGCAAGACATAAACCCAACATTTACCTTTCCATGAGTATATCAAGTAGGGAATTCTTCAAAAATACTATTATCTATTGCTAATTTCTTAAGGAAATAATGTTATTACTTGTTGATAATAATATTATGTTCATGTTTAAAAAAAATTATCTGCAGCTTCACTGATCATTGTTTTGGCACAGGTATCTCTTCTAGAACAGAAAACCCGAACAGCAAAAATTCAAGAATACCTCTACCGCCATGTGGCATCCAGTAGCATTCCGAAACAACTCCATTGCCTTGCTCTTCGTCTCGCCCATGAACATTCCACCAATGTCTCTGCTCGCCTTCCTCTCCCTTCACCCGAGCTAGTCCCTTACCTAGTCGACAACGCTCTAAACCATTTCGTGATTGCCTCCGATAATATTCTTGCCACTTCAGTTGTCGCCTCCTCTCTTATAAGCAACTCGCTTCATCCTAGCTCTGTTGTTCTCCACATCATCACTGATCGCAAGACTTATGCTCCTATGCAAGCCTGGTTCTCATTGCATTCGCTTGCTCCTGCAGTTGTTGAGGTTAGAGGGTTGCACCATTTTGATTGGTTTACAAAGGGGCGGGTGCCTGTGTTGGAAGCAATGGAGAAGGATAGGAAGGCAAGGGCTGAGTTTAGAGGAGGGTCTTCAGCAATCGTGGCGAATGTGAGTGAGAAGCCTGTTGTTGTGGCTGCAAAGTTGCAAGCATTGAGCCCAAAGTATCATTCCATTATGAATCATATACGGATACATCTCCCTGAGGTGAGCATATGAAGTACCAATTTGCTAGAAGATAGTTACCAGATATCTCCCAAGTTGTAAGTGGTGCTTGCAGCTCAGGTTTCAGTTTCAACCCAATAAATGGGGCTAACAATATGCACCTAGTAGGAATTGAAGCTGAGTGGTCTTATACCATGTCAAATAACCCAGTCGTTGTGCCAAAAATTCAAAATTATAGCTCGGCCAAAGTTTTTTTGGACTGCCAAAAATAATTGCTCTGAAAGTATTACCAGACAGTATTATTTTTTCCTCGCAATTTGGTTATGATTGTACTGCATGCATTTAACATGATCTTTTCTATGCAATGTTGCAGTTGTTCCCTAGCCTGAAAAAGGTAGTATTTCTTGACGACGATATTGTAGTTCAAGCTGATCTATCCCCCCTATGGGAGATTGATCTCCAGGGAAAAGTGAATGGGGCAGTTGAAACATGCAGAGGGGACGACAAGTTCGTTATGTCCAAGCGACTAAAGAGCTATCTCAACTTCTCTCACCCATTAATTTCTCAAGCTTTTGACCCCAATGAATGTGCTTGGGCCTATGGCATGAACATCTTCGATCTTGATGCGTGGAGGAAGACAAACATTAGTGTCACATACCACCATTGGCTTCTTAAGGTAAATTCAAGCTTTTTTAAATTTTGGTTGCTAAATTCTGTAATCTCTGCTAATCATGCATCTATGCAGCTTTACTCATTACCTTTTTTCCATCTTTATTTTGTTAGAACTTGAAATCGGATTTGAGTTTATGGCAGTTGGGGACTCTGCCACCTGGATTGATAGCTTTTCATGGTTATGTTCATGTTATCGATCCCTATTGGCATATGTTGGGCCTTGGCTATCAAGAGAACACTACAATACCTGAGGCAGAGAAAGCTGCAGTTGTTCATTTTAACGGGCGAGCAAAGCCTTGGTTGGATTTCGCATTCCCACAACTCCGACCGTTATGGACAAAGTATGTAGATTTCTCCGATAAATTTATTAGAGCATGCAACCTAAGGCCTTAATTAGATTGGTTTCAAAAAAGTGCTAGAGTTGTTCACTGCAACAGTGGTGAGAGATGAGGAGCAAATACTGTATAGGAATGACATGGCTTTTGAAGTCTTTCGCCATTGCAACAGATTTCTTGTACTATTTCATTCTTTCCTTCTTTACATTTCCTTTACATTAGGAGGATTTTTTGTTGACCCGCTTCTGAAACTATGTGCTACAAATGAAAATAAATAAAATGTCCAAAAAATCGGCATGCACTTTTCTTTTTTCTCTTTGTGCAGAATTACTTGTATCTGAGAAACAATGGAATAGTTTAAAGGAGCAAATGTTAACTTCTATACCGGTTCTTGTTTTCAAATTCCTTGAACTGAATGCTGGAATCAACTGTTGCCTGAAGATGGCAAACTACATTAGTCTCAAGTCATCCAAATGTAACAACATGATGACATATATGGGCAGAACCTAATAAAGCTATCAATCTGCAAAAGCTAACATTTAACAATCAGCAAGTCAAGGAAATGGGTTGAGAATAATATGCTAATAAAGCAACATTCAATGTAAATTTGGAAGAAAACAGAACCTAATGAAAAATAACACAGCACAATGAACGTTATTTAATCACTGAGATAATCATAAGCTGAAGGTTATGAGTTTCTGAATGGAGAGGAAGAACTACGCTCGTCAAAAGCCTCTAGATGCATTGGATTTAAGTCGCAGAAGATAATATTGACATTGGGGGATGTCTTGCATAGCGTTGATAGTTTTGCACGTAGAATCTGTTGGGGTTTGTGGATCCAATACACGATAATGGGGTTGGAGAAGTCAGAGGAGAATAAGAGTCGAAGAAGCTGCAAGCTGCTGTAGGCGAGTTGCGGTCGACCGCATTCGTACAGGCAAAAGAACGGTCGACCGTGCAGTCGACCGTCACTCTCTCTGGATGGATTCTGTATCTTGAAGAGACGATCGGTCGACCGACCTGCTCTCTGTTACCGTCCCGACGCTGTTTTGATGAGCGGCTGAGATTGAAGTTGAGAAATCCTATATATATTGTATTGTGTACGATTTTAGGGTTAAGCGGAAAAAAAAAAGATCTACCAGCCGTCATTAAGCGAGAGGGAGATAGAGAGAAACCCTATACCTTGGGGGTGAGATCTTGAGAGATTTGTAAATATATTCTTCATATTTCTAGTGGAAATCGCAGGAGTGTCTCTGTGCGGGGAAGTAGCCATTGTTTTGGGTGAACCTCGAAAAAATCTTTTGTGTTCTTGTGTGTTGCTTTTGATTGTTCTTTGTTATCTTGTTTTGATTCTATAGTTCTTGCATCTCGTCGTCGTTGTTGAGTTATTCCACAGTTAGAATTCAACAGAATCCTCAACCATTTTCTTTCACTAGGCTTGGTTTGTGGTGACAAAGTATCAATAGGAGGTAGAACAATTGCTACAAATTCAAGAAAGATCGAAAAACTAAAAATCATACCTTGATGAAGAGTTTTTCAAGGATAGGAGATGGGCAGAGCTCAAAGAAGCCGAAAATGCAAGAAGAGAGGACTTCCTCTTCGCTCATCCATATCATATTTATCAGTAGATGGTTTTGCAGTTGCATAGGGAATGCTTGGGGATTGTACTTTTCAGCGCTATCAACATGCTAAAAAAGGACGACAAACATTAGTAGTAAAATTATGGTGCGAAGTTAAATCATACGGAGATTAGATTGAGAATAAGTACCACAAGGGTTGATGTGCATATCGTGAGTCTTAACATGAGAAAGTTCAGACAACATCTTCGTGTAATTCCCAAACCCTTCCCTACCCACCGAAGATACGTAGGCATCATTTAAAGAGGAGGACATCAGTGAAGTTATGGCGAAAGTGGATTCGCCCAAATAGAAGAAGAGATTGAAGTTTTGGAGCAGAAATCTCGCAAGTGTAACCCCCGGTCCTAAGCAGTCCACCGCTGATAACCTCTGTAGTCGAAGAGTTTCACCTGATATGCTAACTGATTGGAGTTTATGACAATTTCTTAACTTCAATCTTTCAAGAGGTGTGCAATTAGCCAGAATGCTTTGGAGAATGTCATCATCGATGTCAGCATCATCGATACATAATATTAATCAAAGATTTGTCACAAAATTTAGATAAAAGTATTAAGACAACAATCTAGCAATCTGAAAAAACTACAAAGAAAAAAAAAAAAAACCAAGACTTTAGTTTCATGTATGACAACAAATGGCTACTCTCAGGTATGATTTCCAAGGTACAGGATTCAATATTTGGTTCTTATTTATATAAAAATAAAATATTTGGGTCTTATTCCATGTTACATTTGATACCAAATCTCTCAGAAACTTCAAAAGGTTCTGTAACTGATAAACATATATAACAGTCAACTCTATAAGCATTACTGGCTCTATTCTCATCAAAACAACATAAACAGCTACATGTAGCTGAATATGTGGATTTCAATTGATACACAAATCACTGTTTAGTCTTTTTCCTTATCACTTTTGAAGCCAAATCTCGCAGAAACTTCACAGATTTCGTAATGAATAGTTGTTGTTTGTGCCGTACTGCACTGCACTGTACTTTTCTAGATGCTAGGCATTGTGTTGTAACGGAATATTTGTTATGGGTGCCGTAGTGCATAGTACTTTTTTAGATTTGTAGTAGGACTATTTTGTGGTTTCGTTAATCTTTTATTAATGAAATCAGTGACCTTGGTCATTTTTATCTCAAAAAAAAAAAACAGGCGAATTTGCTGCCATCAGATTGTACGGAACACACTCAACTTTAACAATGCTTGGCCTCCGTTTAAACTTAGTAACCACCTTCAATCCACCATTACTCTTTCCCTCCTCATCTTCCACCATTACCAACCACTCCTCCCCACTCACAATTCCATCCTTGACACACCTGAACACCAAGCCCCTTCTCCTTCTTATCACCCCTTTCACCTCCAATCCCATAAAAGAGTAAACCACATCGAAAGAGCCGATAAAATTAGCCAATGCAAAATCCTTCTCCTCTTCAAACCCCCACTTGGGGTTGAACAGAAGCACAGGTTTAGGATACAAACTGTTAGTAATACTTATGATATCCTCAAATTGAGTAGCCTCTGGTGCAAAAAAAACAAGCAAGGTCAGCAGTGTTCACATCCTCATTGCTGACAGAAACTAAGTCTGAATTAGTGATTGACTTGGATGAGTTGAAGGCCTTGGTAGCTAACTCTGAGAAACTGGGATTAGGCCAAAGGATGAGTATAATTGGTTTTGAACCTTTTCTTGAGATGGGCAGGTTGGCAAAGACTTCGAAGGCAAGCTGAATGAGTGAAGTGGGTGAGAGTCATCTATGACCGGAATCTCAACTCTGTATCTGGATTGATTCGACTTTTTCGGCTTTCTAATAGGAATGGCAACTGTCAAAGAGGTGGAGAGAGAGAGTTTTGCTTGCAAAATGGCTTCTTCACTTGTAGTTGGGGGAAGAGAGCAGAGTATGAGTTTACAAGGAAAAAGATGAGGATTGTTGTGAGGGGTTGAAAGAGATGAAGGAGAGATTGTTTTGGGGAAAGAGATTGGAGTTGGAAGTTTGATGGTGGTTTGTAAATGGAGTTTGAGGAGGTTTGAAGCCATTACAGAGTAAAGGATTTCTATCAACTTCTCCTCTGTTTGAGATTTCTCATTGTCACTTTTCAGATAATGTTTACCGTAACTACAGATATCATTTTGTGGATGGGGTTTTTTAAAGATAGTTTGTTGCCATCCATTGGTTAGAACGGCTATTGGGAAAAACTCGGTATTTTCCCGCTTCGTGAAGTTAAGATGGACACTTGAAGATATAGATAGAAATAGATGCAAGAGAGATTTACAACTCAAATGGAGATTCTTCTACTATACAAAGAGTAATAGGATTACAAGAATTTGACTCTGTATAACACACACTCACAATTTTGTGGCTCACTCAAGCTTGAGAATTAGAACTTCTCAAGTTATCTTACTTTCTCTCAAAGTGGCTCTCTAACTCTCACTTTGGATTACAAGAACTTGTTTTTGGAGTGAGTAGGAATGAAGACTTCCACTCCTATTTATACTACTCCACACCCATAATGAACGGTGGAGATTAATTTGATCCAAGGGTGGAGATTAACTCTCTAGAATTCTCCATTTCTAGAGATCTCCATGAAACTATACCAACTCTCTAGAATTCTCCATTTCTAGAGATCTCTATGAAACTATACCTTTCAACTTCCTTCCACACTCTTCCATGAAGCTCTAGGATACTCCACATCTCTAGAGAATTCCATATTATTCTTAATTAAGGAAGGAACCCAACAAATCTCTCCCTCCTGACTTAATTGGGAGGTAGTAGCAAACCGGCACCTTGACAACAATCCTCAAATTTATTTGTCGTTATTACCTTGGTCATCATGTCGGACCAATTTTCTTTCGTGTGAACTTTCTCAAGGTGTATGCGCCTTTCTTCGAGAGCTTCTCCGATCCAATGATACCGTGTATCAATGTGCTTTGTGCGAGAATGAAAGGTAGAGTTCTTTGCTAAGTAAATTGCACTTTGATTGTCGCACTTCAAGACATACTTGTCTTGGACTACTCCTAGCTCTAGCAGCAAATTCTTCATTCACAACATCTCATTGCAAGCTTCAGTAGTTGCGATGTACTCAGCTTCGGTAGTGGACAAAGCAACACACTTTTGCAACTTTGATTGCCAAGAAACAGCTCCCCCTACTAGAGTGGTTAGGTATCCCGATGTTGATTTCCTAGAATCAACGTCGCCAGCTAAATCTGCATATGTGTATCCTTCTAACACAGGTTTTCCATTTCCAAAACATAAACACTTTTTGGAAGTACCTCGTAGATACCGAAAGATCCATTTGACTGCATCCCAATGCTCTTTCCCCGGATTGGCCAAGAAGCGACTAACAACACCAACTGCATAGGCGATGTCGGGCCTTGTGCATATCATTGCATACATAAGACTACCTACCGCGGATGAATAAGGAATCGTCTTCATTTCCTTCTTTTCTTCCTCACTTGTTGGACTTTGCTCCATACTCAACTTGAAGTGTCCAGCAAGTGGTATGTTGACCGGCTTCGCTTTGTGCATGTTGAATCTTTCCAACACTTTCTCAATGTACTTCTCTTGTGATAGCCACAATAACTTTCTTGATCTATCACGAGTGATCCTCATTCCAAGGATTTGTTTAGCCGGTCCCAAATCTTTCATGGCGAAGCTCTTGCTTAGATCCTTTTTCAAAGCATCAATTTTTGTGCGATCTAGACCAACAATCAACATATCATCAACATAGAGTAAGAGTATGAGGAAATCGCCACCTCCATACCTCTTTGTGAAGACACAATGATCGCTTTCCGTCTTTTTGAAGTCATGTTCTGCCATGAAGGACTCGAACTTCTTGTACCATTGTCTTGGTGCTTGCTTAAGGCCATATAGACTCTTCGTTAGCCGGCACACCAAATTTTCTTTGCCAGGAACTTTGAACCCCTCTGGCTGCTCCATGTAGATCTCTTCCTCTAGATCTCCATGGAGGAATGCTGTCTTGACATCGAGTTGTTCGATCTCCAAGTCTTGTACCGCTGCTAGGCCAAGAACAACACGGATGGATGACATTTTTACCACCGGAGAAAATATTTCTTCAAAGTCAATACCTTTCTCTTGACTGAATCCCTTAACAACCAACCGAGCTTTGTAGCGAGGCTTCGAGCTACTATCTTCGGTCTTGATTCGATACACCCACTTATTTTTCAAGGCTCTTTTTCCTTTTGGAAGCTCCATTAGTTCGTAAGTATGATTCTCATGCAAGGATTGCATCTCCTCTTGCATGGCTTTTATCCACTCTTCTTTATGAGTGTCAGTTATGGCTTCCTTATAACTTTGAGGCTCCCCCTCATCGGTGACCGTCACAAACTCCTCCGTAGGATAACGAGTAGATGGTCTTCGGTCTCTCGAAGATCGTCTCAACTCTAGTGGAGAGCTAGGCTGAGGTTCATCTTGAATTGACTCATCTTGAGTCTCTAGATTATTTGGCTCTAGGATAGGCTCGAGATCTTCAGCTTCATTGTTTTCTGGTGTGACATTCTCCTCTTGATGAGCCGGTGTAAGGTCTATACTACGGTTGCTTCTCAATTTTGGCCTCTTAGATTTCTGGATATCTTCAATTGTTTGGTCCTTGAAGAATACCACATCTCGGCTACGAACAATCTTCTTGTTGATTGGATCCCAAAGTCGGTATCCAAACTCATCCTTTGGCGAGCGAAGGTAGATGCATTCCTTTGTCTTTACATCCAGCTTGGCTCTCTCGTCTTTGGGTATGTGAACAAATGCTCTGCATCCGAACACCTTGAGATGATTGTAGGTAGCCTTTTTGCCTGACCAAACTTCCTCTGGGATAGCTCCGTCCAAAGGTACCGATGGTGAAAGGTTGATGACGTCAACAACGGTCATCACAGCTTCCCCCCAGAATGACTTAGGCAATTTGGCATGAGAGAGCACACATCGAACTCTTTCCTCGATAGTTCGATTCATTCTCCCAGCTAATCCATTTAACTGCGGTGTCTTGGGTGGAGTCTTCTCTAGTCTTATCCCATATTTCCTGCAATAGGCTTCAAAGGGACCTCTATATTCACCTCCATTGTCTGATCAGACACATTTGATCTTCCTTCCTGTCTCGCGTTCCACTCGGGCATGAAACTCCTTGAATGCATCAAGCACTTGATCCTTTGTTTTTAATAAGTGCAACCACACCTTCCTGGAATGGTCATCGATGAAGGTGACAAAATATGATGCACCGCCAATGGACATCTCGGACATTGAGCACACATCGGTGTGTACAAGATCTAAGATATTCTTTCTCCTTGTGGGTGGAGAAGATCTTTTGAAAGCAACTTTATGTTGTTTTCCATCCAAGCAACGAGCACAAGGATCAAGTGTTTTACCTTTCACATCAGGAAGAACTTGGTTACGGGCGAGTATGTGAAGACCTTTCTCGCTTATGTGTCCAAGTCGTCTATGCCATATATCCATATCATCGGTGGTGATATTCACCTCCCCTTTGCAGAGCTTGGCTTGCATCACGTACAATGACCCCTCCTTCTTTCCTCGAGCCACGACTAAACTTTCTTTGGTGAGCTTCCACTTTCCTTCACCAAAGTAATTCACCAGACCCACATCATCAAGCTTTCCAGCAGAGATAAGATTGAGACGCATAGCTGGGACGTGTCTCACATCTTTTAGGACAAGCTTGCATCCAGTGCTTGTTGTAAGGATGATGTCACCTATCTCGACAATTTTGCTCCTATCTTGATTTCCCATTTGCACCGTACCAAAGTCACCGCTTTGGTAGGATGAGAAGAAACTTCCATGGGGAGTGACATGGAAGGAAGCACCAGAATCGATAATCCAAGAACTATCATCATAGGCAATGTTTAGGATATTGCCTTCTCCAATGAGATAAATCAGTTCTTCTTTTGCAGCAACATCGGTAGTACTCTTCTCTTCTTGCTTCTTGATTTGGTCTGGCTTCACATCACCCTCCTTTTGATCTCTCTTGAAGGATCGACACTCTGCTTTCTTGTGGCCCGTCATTCCACAGTAGTAGCATGTAATCTTTGATCGTGATTTGGATCTATCTTGGGATTGGTTTGATTCTCGGCCCTTGCTACGTCCACGACCATCATTCTTTACCCGTTTTTCGAAAACATTTGCCTCGGAAAAGACAGAATCGCCTCGTTCCTTCCTCCTTGCTTCTTCACCAAGAAGGCTATCACTGACGGTATCCATGGTGAGCTTTCCTTCAGGAGTTGAGTTACTAAGTGTAATCACGAGTGTATCCCAACTTTCAGGCAATGAGCTAAGGAGTAAAAGGGCTTGCAACTCATCTTCAATCTTCAATTCAGTTTTCATTAGCTGATTTACGAGCCCCTCGAAATTATTCAAGTGCTCAATCATGCTTTGATCATCCTTATACTCCAACTTCACCAACCGTCGAACTAAATTGGCTTTGTTACGAGGCGTCTTCTTTTGAATCATGGACTCAAGCTTTGTCCATAATTCGTAAGCATTTGTATATGTAGAGACATGCTCGAAAAGAGATCGGTCGATATACTTACGGATCATGGCAACGGCTTTTTTATTGAGCAACTCCCATTCTGCATCGCTCTTTTCTCCCACCTTGGTATTATGGATTATGGGCTCATGCAAGTCTTTGCAATATAAATGATCTTCCATCATCGGCTTCCAATACGAGTAGTTGTTGGCGGTGAGTTTGAACATATCTCCATCATGGGTGACGATGTCCTCCATCTTAAACCGCACGAGATGATGACGACGGTGTGTGAAACTGGCTCTGATACCACTGTTGGGAAAAACTCGGTATTTTCCCGCTTCGTGAAGTTAAGATGGGCACTTGAAGATATAGATAGAAATAAATGCAAGAGAGATTTACAACTCAAATGGAGATTCTTCTACTATACAAAGAGTAGTAGGATTACAAGAATTTGACTCTCTATAACACACACTCACAATTTTGTGGCTCACTCAAGCTTGAGAATTAGAACTTCTCAAGTTATCTTACTTTCTCTCAAAGTGGCTCTCTAACTCTCACTTTGAATTACAAGAACTTGTTTTTGGAGTGAGTAAGAATGAAGACTTCCACTCCTATTTATACTACTCCACACCCACAATGAACGGTGGAGATTAATTTGATCCAAGGGCGGAGATTAACTCTCAAGAATTCTCCATTTCTAGAGATCTCCATGAAACTATACAAACTCTCTAGAATTCTCCATTTCTAGAGATCTCCATGAAACTATACCTTTCAACTTCCTTCCACACTCTTCCATGAAACTCTAGGATACTCCACATCTCTAGAGAATTCCATATTATTCTTAATTAAGGAAGGAACCCAACAGGTCTCGACTAAGCCACAACTTGGAAATGGCTTAGTCCAATATGCTTTGACAAAAAAACATCATATCTTAGCATACTTGAAGAGAATAGCCTAGGAAGAGCATTTTGGACCAATATCAGAATGATTTTACAAGAAAAGTTAAATCTTCAATTTTGTTATAAATTCAGAACCAATCCAATTGATCAGCGCAAATGTTAGAAATTCAAAGTTGAATAACAACAACAACAATAAAGCCTTTTTCCCAACTATTGGGGTCGGCTACATGAATCCTGGTTTTTCACTCTGTTCGGTTTAGCGCAATATCTTCTGTAAGGTCACAAGCCATCATATCTTTTTTCACCGTTTTCACCCAACTCCGCCATTGCCTGTCTCAAGGCAGGAATCCGGTCACAAACCGGGTAAGAAGGAGGGTTGTGTTAGGTAGTTTACAGCCAACACAAAACTTTATCAAATCTTATGAACATGAAATTCAAAGTTGAATATTGAACAAAAATTTTCAGCAGCAGCAGCTCGTATTTTTCTGGAAAAGACTACAAACTTCTTCTATGTTCACAAACATATACTTATTTACTAAACTGAAAAAATGACCTGAAATTTCTCAGCAGATCTTTGAAGAACTGATTCTATTAAATTGTGTTCATTACAGGGCTGATATCGGGAAACAACGAAAGAGGGTAATCCAAAAAACAATACTTTCTCTGTTTATCAATATTTAACACTCTTTGTAACTCGGAAAAATGAGGAGAAGTTGCTGCCACAGTCAGCGCAGTTGGAAGTTGTGTACTATTACTCAACTAAAACAGAGGCTGAAACAAAAAAAGCTCGGAGTTGTCGGAAATGTATCCACAGATCCTAATTCCGGGCACTATGCATGGCTTCTCTGTAAAGACAACCAAGGCAGCCCTCCCTTCAGGATCTCACTCCACCAAGAAAAGATTGCACCTACTGTTGCTTGAATCAAACGACAAAACCTCTTCTTTGTTCCTCTTATGATTGTAAACATTTGCGATCCTTGAAATTAAAAATTTTCCTTCTCAGCCACACTTGTCTTGCTTTGGTTGGCTGGTCACTAGAAAGAGTATGTACAGGGGAAAGCCAATTCTTTTCAAAGGCTGCCATGTCTATGATCTAAATGATATAATTAATTCATTATGAGTGGAATGTATTCACAGGTGGAAAGAAGAAAATGCGCTTGGGAGACGAAGCATAGGGAGCGAAAGTTCTCAGGGATGGGTCTAGGGCAGATCGGAAAGATGTCCTTTTTGTTGTTTTTTTGGTTATCACTAGTTTGAGTGATGGTTTGTAATTTGGAGACTGATGTATTTTGACTAGTTGTATTCTGTTTCGTTAATCGTTTGTTAATGAAGCGATGACTTTAGTCATCTTTTATCAAAAAAAATAATTAATTCATTATCCGCGTAAGCATTGGAGGAACATGGGACAAACCAATATAACCAGCCTTCGCTTGTTGAAAAAGGAAATCCAACCAGGTTTCTACCAAAGTGCTGGTAAACAAAAAAAAGTGTATTGGCGACTAGGGCTGCAAACGAACTGAGCTATTCGCGAGCTACTCGGCTCGAGCTTGGTCAAAGCTCGGTCAAAGCTCGGCTCGTGTCGAGCTCGAGCTCGAGCCGAGTTCGAACTCGAAAGCGAGGTCGATACGTAAACGAGCCGAGCTCGAGCTTGGAGGTACGTGGGTTTTAGGTAGAAGCTCGCAAGTATTCGGCTTGAACTCAGTCAAAGCTCGGTCAAAGCCCGGCTCGTGTCGAGCTCGATACATAAACCAGCCGAGCTCGAGCCTCAAGGTATTCAGCTCGACTAGGCTCGTTTACAGCCCCTACTGGCGACTTCGAAGTAATTTTTAGTTCATAGTGATGTTTAGTTTTTTCACTGGGTAAATTTAAGTAAACATAACCCAACCCGGAGATAACCCACCCAATATCTTCTTTTTGCAATTTGTTAACTTATTTGGCAAACTATGTTGCGGATCTCACACTTCCGCTTAAAAAACTCCTCATGTTGATTGTTTCTGTCGCCTTTGGCGTGAGTTTTTCCTAAAATGCCCCTAATTATTATAGAATTAATCTAACCCTAATTAAATGATTAATCTTACCGTAATTAAAGGATTAAAAGGAATTCTATAAATTTATATTTAAATAGAGGCAAGGAGTTTTATTTAATATTTTATTACTTATTGAAATACTAATAAAATATTAACTGTATTAGTGAGAGATATTATGTAATAGAAAGAGAATCTATAATTTACTAATTGTAAGGGTAAATTGGTCAGAAAATCTAAAATTAGGGGTAGCAGTGGCGGAGGTGGGTAATCCACTACATAGTTTGCCAAATAGGTTGACAAATTGTAAAAAAAGATGTGAGGTGAGTTTATCCGCAAACTAATGAAACATTGGGTATGTTTACTAAAATTTACCCCTAAAATTTACCCTTTTCCATTATGAATGACACAAGTTTTTTATAGTTTAGGCCTATTAGGTGTGCAAGAGAATAATTTTTTTTATTTATTTTATTTTATTTTTTGTTTCCATTGTTTGTTTTTATTGTCGGTGTTTTTTTTTTTTGAAGATAAAGGTGACCTCGTCACCGTTTCATTAATGAAGATTTAATAAAAAAGAAGTAGTATATAAACAGTATTGGTGTAGGAGAAAACCTACATCTAGTAGCACAACCCCAAAAGCATCTGTAACATGACGTACAGAGAGTACATAAATGAGTTCTACAACATCAATAAGAAACGAACTAACTCAAAATATAGAAATAACTCCCAAGACCCTCGACCTCTACATGCGATCTACTTCTCCTGATCCACTCGCGGCCTCTTCTTTGCGCCTGCTTGTCCTGCGCAGAAAAAAATGGAGGCAAAAAATTTATACATCATGACGGTAAAATTGCAGTTAATCTGTTGAAAAACACATCGTTTCGGTCTAGCCATAGACCCCATAAGGTAGCCGCAACGGTTTATTGCCGGTGTTATACCACAAACTTGTCATCTGTGATAATGTGTTGTGGTTATATAGTTAACGCTATAAAGTGCGCCATGTTCTTATACATCCATGTCATGTGTTTCATTCACATCTCATGAATGAAATGCAATGATGTTGTGTTTGCTATCTTCGCTTTTAAAAAAACAAACAAACAAACATCGTAACATACAGTACCAAACACGAGCAGCATAAGGAAAATGGATGGAAAACTATGGATGTGGAAATTTCCGCAATTGCATGCAATAGATGAAACACCGGTGCTCCAATCAATAATTAATCTGCTTGCAGCGTTGTGCGATACTGAAATTAGAAAGAGAGGAAAATTCAAATTAAAAGATTACTAACAGATAATTGCGCAAATGACAAGAACCAAAAAAAAAAAAGGGTTTTTAACACGTATACCCCTAACAAATATGCTAATATCATATATACCCTTCAAAAATGTGTATTTTCATATATACCCCTAACAATATGAGCTCATTTCTTATTTACCCCTAGAAATTGCTTCAAATTATGTGTATTTGAAATTTATAAGATTAGTGGTGAATTTGGCTAGAAAACATGATGAAGAAGATGAAATTACAAAGATGTACTCTATTTATTAAGAAAACTGAAGAGAAATTGAAAAGGGTTGATGTGTTTCCGTTGGTTTTATAGTCGACTGAGTTCATAAAAAGTAAGAAGCAGCAGCTTGACTAGTGGGGAAAAGGTATTTCAGCCATTTTACATAAAATCTATTGAATATAATTGTATATTTCATACATTTTTATATTTTTAAAGTAGTTTTAACTGAAGGGGTTGGACGCACATTGTTAGGGATGAATGTGAAAAATACATTTGTGAGGGGGTATATGTGATATTCACATATTTGTTAGGGACATATATGTTAAACCCCCCCAAAAAAAAATTTGAAGTTCAAACAATCAAAACAAGGGTGTTACACATGTCTAAGAAATGCCTTTGTTTTTTGAGTAATGCTACACCCTACCACTAATTCAATTTAAATTCTTGTTTTTTGTTAGATTCCCAGCCTAGTATGTATATATATAAAGAGCATCCAGCATACACCGAGTTTAGACATACAAAATAGTCAGGTGACGCACAAAAAATAAAGCATCATCAAATAACATAAAACACAACAGAAACTAGTCTAAAAGAAACCCCGTACTGACGGAGAGGAGTTACAGATATTTTGACAGCCAGACTATTGGTAGGTTTTGGAGGATGGCTATGTATTTCTTTTCAGTTAGATTTGTACTCGAGTTACTGTGGTTTATTTAGTATGGGTTGTAATATGTCGTACTCTTTATTTCGTTAACTTTCAATTAATGAAACAGATGACTATAGTCACTTTTATTTCAAAAAAAACAAACAGAAACTAGTCTAAAAAAAAAGAACAACATGATAAGCAGAAGCTAGAAACAACAGCCAGGCTTCCATAAACTTCCATATAAACTCAAAAAGATGGGTCAAAACGGTTTGATTTTCTGTAATTAATGCCAGGCTTCCAAAACAGCCAGCCTTTGTTTCTTATTTTCTGTAGTAATTAATGCTGATACATTTGGTTTCCTAGAATAGTAGTCCATTGGTGTTTTATATCAGAATATTAAATAAGCTTTCAATGCTAGCTTTTTATGTGCATGGCTGTTGTTATCTCTTCAAGCGGTTTGTTTCATTTTGAATTTTTTTGATGCAATGAAAAGGTGAGAGTGATTTGGAGGGAAGCAACGTTTCCAATTGGAAACTGCCCCTCTAAAGCCATTGGCAGAAGGGGTACGTTGTAATGTTTCACTCTCTCTATATGTATAGAGTTGTGAGACAAACTTGTCAGCTGCACAAAACTCAAAATCATCTCAGATTAAGGTTCTAACCTGTAATGCTCTAAAGAGATCGGGTATTCAAGTCTTCGAACACCTTACTCACTTTGTAAGTCAATTTTTATTTATTTTCTCTTTTTAATTCGGTTATGCTTTCAGAACCCAGCTTGTTGGATCTGAACTTCATAAGCCTTATTTTTGGTTGTTTATTTTGTTAAATTTTTTAATGAAATATGGGGGGCAATTGCCAACCTTTTACGATCAAAAAAAAAATCCGGTTATGCTTTGTAAGCCAATTTTAAGATGTGATAATTTTGCAGCTAGCCCAATAATTCGATCTCTAGTTGAAACCATCTCCAATGGAAGCAAAAACCAAGACAGTTGCGGCAACTTCATCAATATCAACATCAACATCAAGATGGTCTCATCTCTTGAACGAACTCCTCATCAAAATCTTCACATGCCTACAATTTCCCGACGACCGTGCCCGTTTCGGAAGGGTGTGTAGGTCGTGGTGCTCCGTTCGCAACCTCTACCGACCTCCAATTTTGCGCCTCAAGTTGGACTATGACACAAACACCATTAGTCTCTTGTACATCAATTTAGATGTTGTTGGTAAGTCAAAAACCATGGTCTCTAAACTAAAGTTGTGCCCCCCGGTGCAACTCTTTTGCATCATTGGCAACTGGTTGGTCCTGTTTAAAGATCTTGCAAATATTCATCTCGCAAACCCGTTATCAGGGGAGTTGATCTGCCTCCCACCCCTGTTGGGAGCTTCCCATTTTTACGATGTAGCCCTGTCTACATCTCCGGCTTCTCACGACTGCGTTGTGATTTGCAACTATGAAGACTGCGAAACCAAGGAAATCAAGTTCGCGTGCTACAAAATGGCAGGAGATAAGGAATGTTGGTTGACACTTGATGACATGTTGGGTCATTCTGCTAAAAGTATGGCATTTCACAAAGGGCGACTCTACGTACTTTTATGGGATACAACTGTGATGGTTTATGCATTAGACAATTCGTGCCCGACAAGATTAATGTACTCAATCCATCAGGTGGATCAACTGTTCCAGCTAATGTGCGACGCTCACCGCTACAGAGTAGCATTCATATTGACACAACAATCCCCCGATGGGGACTTATTGTTAGGAGCAAGGGTGGAATTTGTGAAAGAATGGGTGATAGAAAATTATCCAGAATATTCCATGTGCTCACCTCAAGTAGAACGGGTCGAATATCATGTGTTCAAACTAGAGCATGAGAAGTGGGTGAGATTAACTAGTACAGATTTACGCGATCGAGTGTTTCTGCTGAGTTCTTTAGGAATGGATACGGTAAGCACCGAAGGATTAGTAGGGTTTAGCGACAAAGGTTGTCGTGTCTATGATATAGGTTATCAGAGTAAATTCTTATGCGTGTATTCATTTGAAAGGGATGGGAAGTACCTATATTGGAAGCCTATGTTCGACTTAAAAAACTATGCAGCCTGGTTCCTAGCACAAGGATGGTAGACAGCTACCCTGGATTATGTATGAGGTTTGCATTTCTACTTTCAACGTTCAACTGTTTTCTTCAGACTTTATTGTAATTGAGGATGATGATGAGTTGCCTGAGGAATTTTAAGAGCATCTCAGTCAGTCGCTAAGTCAGAATGCTGCTTCTTCTAATTTGTCTTTGCCTGAGGTAGACTCTTTGCTTCACGAGGATGTGACTAACCCTGCTTTTGCTAATGAGCTGCCTCCTTCAAATGATGATGATGATGATGGTTTAGTCTCCCACACTCTGTCTTCTATTTCGGCTATGTCTACCCATCATCAAGAACTTGTTACTGGCATTCTTCTGGTTCAGAATTTTCAAGCAGCTCAAGAAGCTTCTAGAGCGGCTTCTAGTTTGGATTCAGAGGATGATTTCTAAACTGTGTTTTGTCTTAGTTAGTTCTCTGTGTGTCTTTGGTTGTTTGACTTTTGCTGGAGTCTTGGTCCTCTTTGTATGAGGTTATTTTGCTACTATGTTGAGGGAGTTTTGATCCTCTATTTTGAGGATATTTTGTTTTTACTCCGCTTCTCTCCTTGTTCTTCGGAGTCTGTATGAACTCTTTTTTTGTTGCTTATCTGAAGCCCTTAGGCTTTATCCCTTTTATCACTTCATACTTGTTTCTTTACCAAGCCTTATTGACTCTTAGTTTGGTGTGCACAAAACGTGCTAACTTGTACTAATAAATTTGAATTTAGTGTGTCAGATTTTCAGGATCAATTAACATCAAGAAAAGATCCAAGAGAGATTCACAAATATACAAACAAGAAAAGTAATAAAGGAAGATTGCATACACAAGCAAAAAAAGAAGAAGTTATTCAAAAGGAGTTCTCAATTAATTGGTCTCCAAGCAATCTATCAAGATTGGATTTTAATAATATTTTCGTGAGATTATTATTGTATATGATTGATTGAAGATGGATTAATTTATGGTAAGAAAACAAAGTGGATTCGTATCATACAGCCAAGACCGGTCGACCGTACATAATGTCGGTTGACCTCATCACAGTCGATCGCAACTTTAGTTGCTTAAGACAGCGGTCGACCTTTCCATCTCTCTAGCTACGCCAGAGAGCTGAACGGTCGACCGCACGTTTTTGACGGTCGACCGCAACTTGAGCTGTATACTGTTTTGGAATGTATCGTTTTTATATTTGATCGATACACTTCCTCTTCTACTTAAGAGAACGAATTCATTGTGTCTTCCCTACCTAGTACTTCTGAGAAAAACATTTTGAAATAATCCTTTGATAATCAATCCGAGTGTGAGTGTGAATTTGGTTGTATTCTTCAGTCAAGATCTTAAAACGATCTTGAGTTTTTTTTTTCTTTTCTTTTCCACTTTGGTGAGATTGACGGGACTTGGATTAGAAGTCCTGTGGGTGTAATAGGTCTCTCGGCCTGAATCCGAGAATTACTGTACTAAGGGTTTTGAGTATAGTGGAACGCTTGTGGCGGAGAATTGCTATAAGTAGGTGGTGTGGACGTAGACCTGGGGGTTAAACCACATTATATCGCTGCGTCATCTGAATTTGTGTTTCTTGTCTCTCTTGTATTTACTTTACTTTATTTCGTTAATTTTTAATTCCGCAAGATTGCCCTATTCACCCCCCTAAGGGTGATTAACAAGCCTGTAAGGTTAATTAACCGAAACATTCTTTCACTTGAAAAGAGCAAATTTTTTTCTTCTTCTTCTTCTATCTTTTGATTGTGTTTATCGTAGCATTTTATGATGCACTTTTGATGTCTATGTTGAAAATTAAAAAAGAGAATTAAGAGAAAAAACCACAATTCTCATAAGTAATAATTTTGTTCTATATATTTGTCCTTAGATGTGAAGTTTTTTTAGGGTAAAAAGTGACATCAATCACCTGTTTCATTAATAAGTAGTTAAAGAAACGCAGTCCAACAAAATATTCCTTAGATGTGAAGTTATTTAGTCACACATGAGAAATTGTCAGATGTCGAGTTCCTCATATATAATGCCCCCTTACATTTTTGTGCTTTGGATAGTATGAGGAGTTATTGGATATAGAGATGGATCACTAGGATTCACTAGTGAGATATACCCGGTTTTTACCGGGAGCGGGTATGTGGGCATTGGGATAAAATTAATATCTTATCTTTTTTTTTCGGTTTTGACTGATGTGATAACGATAATAGTTTATATTTATTTTCAGCTTTAATAGGCAACAATGATTTTTTTGGCTTAGTTAAGAGCTCGAGATACGTGGGAAAGTGGGTGAGAAAATCTTTCCTTATTCTCCCTTCTGTTATATAAATAGAAGAAGGGCGAAGCCAAGAAATACACACCCTTCCAAAAGAAGCGATCTCTTTCTCTTCTTCCTGTTCAAATATTTTGCTTATAGGTTCAAGTCAAGCGCTGAAGTTGAGTATAAAGCTATGGCTCACGCCGCATGTCCTATTGAGCCAAATCACCACATACATGATGCGATGTTTGAACCTCTTGAGAAGAAGAAGACATTGAGGTTCCAGTTGAAGATGGAAGGGTTTTGGAGTGTGCATACGCCAGCATGGTTGATCGTCGTATCCTGGGGAAGCTTGCCGATAACCCTACACTACGTACCGGTATTGTGTGTGTGTGTGTGTGGGGGGGGGGGGGGGGGGGGGGGGGGGGGGGGGTTGATACTTTCTTTAAGGAGAGTCATTGCAATGATTTAGTCTATTTCTATACACTAATTTTATTACTTTCTTTTATTATCTTCACCATGCTGTAGTTGGTGATTTTTGGATTTGTTTTTGGATCCTAGTTTCTTTTTTTCGACATTTTTTTAAAATTTTCATATGTTATCATGCTGAACAATCAAGAAAGTTGTTAGAATTATGGATAGAAAAATATTTTTTTTATTGACTGATTTAACTGAATACAATTGGCTCCTATATATAGGAGAGAATGGAAGACTAAACTGATACATTACCAATATGGGACTAAACCAATATCTATTCTAATATAACATCTTACCAATATGGGACTAAACCAATATCTATTCTAATATAACATCTAACACCGCCTCTCAAACTCAAGTTGGTTCAAGCAACAAGAGTTTGGAATACCGACGATGTTGATGTGGAAGGAACGACAAACTATGATGCAGAAACGGCACTTGATGGCGCATGTGACAAAAACTGAGAAGTTGAGTGTTGCGGAAAAAAGTAGTGGCGACGCACTGTTGAGATCTCACCCCGAACAGTGGCAAGATCTCCATATCCCGATCTGTGATGGGATCTCACCCCTGACTTGAGACATAGTCGATGCTAGGATCTCACCCCTGACTTGAGATATAGTCGATGCTGGGATCTCATCCCTGACTTGAGACATAGTCGATGATGGGATATCTTCCCTGAACTGAGAACTGGATGCTGATAACACCCCCTCTCAAACTTACGATCGATCAACCGGAATGAGTTGAAGATCACGATCGATCAACCGGAGTGAGTTGACGATATGAATGTAGAAGTACAAGAAACCTGGATTTTCTTTTTTTACTTTTTTTTTTTTGGAAACAACAACTAGCAAACGGCAATCCCCCCACACAGAACAGCAAACAACGGCAGCGAACAGGGATCAACTCCACACAACAGCAAACACAAATTCCCTCTTCTCCCGAAGACCAAACACAACATCAAGATCCCTCCTTCACAAAACACCGAACACCAAACCCAAATCAATCCTTCATCTTCACAAAACAGCAAAGAGAAAGACAGCAGCAAGGTCAGCAATGGAAGAGGAGATCTGGACGGCAAGAGAGAGGGGGGCACCGCAGGCGGCGGTGGGCGATGCAAAGGCAGCGACATCGTTCGGAAAGAGGCGGCGCTCAGGAGGGGCGACTGGCTTGGTCTGTTGTGCTGTGTCGACGGGAAACAGAGCGAAAAGAGGGCCAGCCGGGGGGGGTTCGATCTGGCAGTGCTAAGGGAGGTCGGGGTTGGATTGGGCGGCTGTGTTGGCGTCAATGGAAGGGCCCGGCGACCAGGGGCTCGCCGGAGTAAGCCGGAGTAGGTGATCGGAGAAGAAGCAGTGGTATTTGGGCGGGAAAATATTGGGTCGGGGAGAGAGAAACGGGAGGAGAGAGGAGGGAGAAATTATGAGAACAGACGGCTTTGGGATTTCCATTTGTGCTGATTGAAGGAGAAGGAGATTAGGGTTGTAATTGTGAATTAGAATTAGGGATTAGAGATTGATTAGGAGAATTTGGGATTAGGGTTTGAGAGATAGGAGATGACGGCTAGGATTTTTTTTGGATCTGTTATTTGATGACGGCTAGGATTTTGGGATTTGAGGTTTTGGGGGAGATTAGGGTTTTGATCAAGATCGGGAGAGGAATGTCGGGAGGTGGAGTGATTCTGATGAAGACGAGAACCACCCCACCTCGACGACGAGGATCAAATTAGTATAGGCCTTATAGGACGATAGGCTCTGATACCATGTTAGAATTAGGGAAAGGAAAATATTTTCTTTATTGATTGATTTAACTGAATACAATTGGCTCCTATATATAGGAGAGAAGGGAAGACTAAACTGATACATAACCAATATGTGACTAAACCAATATCTATTCTAATATAATATCTAACAAAAGTATTGAATATGTCAAACAAATCTGGATTTGTGCCTAGTGTGGACATGGCTGGTATGCTAAAGAAATTCTGTGACTGTTATAGAATCTGTTTGACCAGAGGATCCCAATAGTGTTGAGCCACTTGCCGACAACTAAGGCATTATGTGAGGAACTTGATAAGAAGATAATACTGAGGACCTAGGTCTGGAAAAGTACTTCGGTGCCCAGTTTCTGAAATACTCCATGGTCGAAGGGAGATCTGTGATTATGGGTAGAGGATGACTACACATACATGGGTTTTTACCTCAAACATACATTATAAATGCATTTGGTCCCACTTGTCACTAAAAGACAAGGTTTTAAACTTGTCTTTTAGTGAGAAGTGTGCCTCAATGTATTTATAATGTATGTTTGGGGTAAAAACTCATGTATGTCTAGTATTTTGCTTATGGGTAGGTTGGGCATTAGGCCAAGATCTGTCCTGCGTATAAAGCCAAAGTGCAGCAGGCTGTCACTGTTCCAACTCCACAGGTTAACATAGTGACTACAGTGGTTGGAACCAGACTGTTAACCCAGAATCATTCTCTATTTATGATCCACGTGAGTGGTTGGTTGATGCTGGGGCTAATGTGCATGCATGCTGGGGCTAATGTGCATATATGTGCTGACAAGTCTGTTTTTTTGTCTTACAAGGCTGTCGATGAAAAAAACTGTGATGACGGGGAATTCATCGGCTGCTAAAGTGCTGAGCACGTTTTTAATAATGGCATGAGAAATTTAACAGCAACATTCTGTCATTTGGCTTTACTGTAAATCAATCTGATAAATGTATTTATTGCAAAGTTAAAGATGATGCATGTATTGCAAAGTAAAGATGATATATTGTTGCTTGGCATTGATATAGAAATTGTCAATGAAACTTCAGTGACTCTCTACAAGAACACTAGTGGTTTTGCTTTGTCTAACTTGAGATATTCGCAAATTATTGGAAACTTGATGTATCTTACAAACTGTACTAGACCAGATATCTCTTTTGCGGTGTCAAAACTTAGTAGATACATAAGTTGTCCAAACATGACTGATTGGGAGGCTTTAGATAGTATTGAGGTACATTAAAGGGACTACATCACTTGCTTTACATTTTGACAGATTCTCTATAGTGTTGGAAAGGGTATTATGATGCAAGTTGAGTTACAGAGTATGTGTTCACCTTGGGTGGTGGCGCAGTTCCCTGGAGGTCTGTGAAGCAGACCATATTAGCTCCTTCTACTTTTGAGGTGGAGCTATGCACTTTGGATACGACTGCTTTGGAAGCTGAATGGCTCAAGGGACTTTTGTCTAGGATGCTTTCATGTCCAAATTGAACCCTGCTATATCTCTAAATTGTGATAACATGACCACAATTGCTAAGTTAAGAGTGAGAAATATAACCAAAAGGGTATTTCAAAACCAGGGTGTAGTTGCTGTGGATTTAATTGGAACTAAGGACAACATGGAATATCCTCTTACCAAAGGACTTGATAGTACTGTAGTCAAGAAATTCAGGTTGGAGATGAGACTGAAGCCCATTGCTGATTCATCTGCGGTGGTAACCCAACCTATCTGAGTGGTGATCCCACAAACTATGTTCAATGGGTAATAACAAGCTGTTGAGTGAATCAAGAAAGCAAATAAATAAAATAAATGATACTCAGGGGCAAATCCAGGATTGAAAAGTGAAGGGGGCTGGAAAAAAAAACAATTTGCAAAAGGTAACATGCAAAATATATATAAAGTTGTTATAGATACTAGAGGGGTAAGTTGTTATAGATACTAGATGGAATAGAGTTGGGCTTGAGCCCAAAAAAATAAATAGAAGGCTCAAATATATATGGGGTAGGCCTTAAAAGATTTTTGGGGGGAGGGGGGGGGGGGGGGGGCGCTAAAGCATAAATCCCACACTAATATTCAAAAAAAAAGAAATTTACAAAAAAATGCCAAAATGTTGGTGGGGCTGTAGCATACCCCAGCCCCCCTAGATCCCCCCCTGATGATACTTATGTATCTGTGTCATTCTCCTGACAATCCTTTCCTTAGTGTGCTTGTCATGCATCAGATCTCTAGAGAAGCCCAACTAAGTGAATATAACTGTTTGGTCGCAGTGAAATAGGATAAGGGTGTATGACCTTAAGAACACCACCCCTAAAGATTGTAGTCAAAACATATATTGTGTTGTTTCCAATGGACATCTCCACAACAAAGGTTCAGGTTCAAGACATAAGTTCAGTGCATTTCTATAAAAATTTAAATTGGATAACTCAGGTAATATGATGAGCATCAGATTGAAATATTTGAATTGTGAATTTGTGGGGGGTTGTTGAAAATTAACAAAGAGGATTAAGAGAAAAAAATCCACAATTCTCATAAGGAATAATTTTGTCCTATATGGATTTGTCCTAATATGAATGCATGTGATCCAAAGATGGAAAGTTACTTTAGTCCCAAGTAGGAGAAATTATTGGACGTTGACTTATTTATATATAACTTTCCCTTAATTTCGATGACATTGATAGTATGGGGAGTTATTGGATATCAATAATGCTACAACTACACTCTCGTCAACAACTTTTTCTTTACAACCTAATGTGGCACCAAACTATTGGAGGTTTCGACAACCCACTCTACAATAACTTATTTGGTGGATGGATTTACTAGGATCCGCTAGTGAGATATACCCACTTTGTACCAGGTGTCGGTGTACGCTTTGGAATAAAAGATGAAGCCAAGAAAAAACAAACGCTTTATAAAAGAATCAGATCTTCTCTCTCTTCTTCCTGTTTCCAAATATTTTGCCCACATGTTCATTGAGGCTCCAATCCAAGATGCAGGTGTTTAGGAGTGCACATTAAATAGTTGACCGTCATATCCTGAGGAAGCTTGTTGCGCAGTGGGCGATACTTACTTTAAGGGGAAAGTCAGTGCGACGATTCAGTTTATTTCTATACACTAATTTTATTTCTTTCTTTTGTTATTTTCACCATGTTGTGGTTGGTGATTTTTTGATTTGTTTTTTATCCGGGCTTCTCTTTGTCAACATATTTTTATTTTCATATGTTATCCAGAGTCTTATAGTAAAAAATCTTATGCTTTTTTTTCTTCATTTTCACTGAACCTTGTATTGGATTTGTATTTATGGAAGTTGAGGACGGTTCCACCAGGATTGATACTTTGGTATGTTCATTTTCATTTTGGTTATCACCATCGGCATATTTATACGTGTTGGGTCTTGGGTATCAAAGGAACAATCGATAACTTATGAGAAGAAAACATATCGGGATTTTACATCCCAGATTCTGATTTTTATAGACAAAGCATGTAACAAATATATGTGACAACGTTACCTACTTGCGAGCACTTAGATTGACATATTCATACCGAGTTAAATCACAAAAAGAGCGTCAACCGGTCAACTATCACCCAGATAGCATTATGACCCTTGGGACTCCTGGGCAATGTTGTTACGAAATCCATAGTGATATTCTCTCATTTCTATTTTGGAATTGGAAGAGGTTGCAACAGTCCAGCGGTCCTCTGATGTTCTGCCTTCACTTGCTGACAGATCAGACATTGTGACACAAACCTTGCTCTGATACCACTAAAACCTGTCACGCCCCGCAACCCAAAATTCGGGAATACGGGAGTTGTACTAACAGTGTTGATGTGCACAGTGTGAGAGACTTAACAAGGGAAAATTCAGATAATATCTTCAAGGACTTATGTGGTGAAATTGGATTTTCCCCAAATACAAGAAGGGATTGGAATTTTCTAGAAGAAATACACTCCTAAGTTCCCCAAATACAAGAAGGGATTGGAATTTTCTGGAAGAAATACACTCCTAAGAGCAACCCCAATGATACCCCAATCCCATCCCCAAATGAGGTTCCAAAATGGCATATTCCTTACCATCCTAAAAAATGGGGTACTCCAATGGTACCCCATTTCGGGGTTTCATTTTGTTTTTTGTTTTTTGTTTTTTGTTTTTTATTTTTTATTTTTTATTTTTTATTTTTATATATATTTTTTGTTTTTTGTTTCTATTAAAGCCACATCAATTATTTTCTTCCCTATAAAACCACTCATAAACAAAAAAATACTTAGAATTGGAAGGGAAATTACTCAAAATGTTCCTTACTAAAAATACTAAGAATATAGGAAGGGAAACAATTTATGGCATCTATACGGAAGAGAAATTACTCAGAATCAAAGGATATGGAATTATGCCTTACATATCTTGAAACCTCTGAAGATGCTATTGTTGGTGTAAATAAAAAAAGTAGATAAGTTATGACAATTACTGCAAAATTCAATTATGGTAAGTCTCCACAATCTCATCGAACGCCGAAGTCTCTGTCTAACCAAATGTCTGATTTAATGTCAGTAGTTAGCAAAATTCCGCGGTGCTCTTCATCAAGTGGAGAACATAAATTCAAGTGGCGCTTCTCAAGCTGATATTGTAAGTATTATTTGTACATGTGTAATATTTTTGTTATAATTAAAAATTATTCGATTAATATATCTATTTCATATTTTTAGATAGTGATTGCACACAAAATCTCCAAATGGATGTCACTTTCAAAAGAAAAAGATTTATATTATGCACGTGTGACCGCTTTTGAAGGATGTGGAAAGATGGAACTATCATACTGGCGCTCCACCGACTAAATTACGTAGAAAAAATAATTCACAGGAAGGCTCACAGTCTAGTTCTCATACATCTAAATATGATGGAATACCCTCATTCTGAGTAGATTTAAGTGCAGATGAAGATGATGTTCAACTTGAGCAGCAAGTTGAAGTTTCTTCACCGACATGCTGGAAGGAAAAAAGAGAAGGCAAAACAGAAAGACTACATTGATAGGAAACATAGCAGTGAGCTTCGAAGGAAACAGAATCGAAAAGTTGCTGGGAAAAAAAACCAACAGGTAATGAACACTGAACGCTCTAGGGTTGTAGAAATGCATCGCGAACACAAGGATAATAAAATCATGCTTACCAATTTGGATTCCATAACTGATGTACATGATCGTGAATGACTTTAAAGCAAAAAAGATGGAAATTCAACAAAGAAGAGCTCCTTATCCTTAATCCCAACAATAAGGACCTTCAAATATATCTGGAAATTTCCAGGGGGTCTTTGGTGGTTCAGATGCTGCCTTCAATTCAGGGGATTTTGGTAGTTCGACCAAATTTCTAACCGATATAAACATCAACAACTTTGATTTGGATTAGTGTCTCCTCAACAAATAAGGGCTGGGGCCAGTAAAATCTTACCTAATGGAGAGATAGTTGGAGAGGTGACAAAACCCTAAACCTTTCATTATAAAACCAATAAACCAGAAAAAGATGGAGTATTTTATGAAAGAATCTCTGGACCCATAAAAAGTGGAATTTGCGCTTGTGGAAATTATCGAGTGATTGGAACTGAAAAAGAAGACCCAAACTTTTGTGGGGTGGAATTTGTTGATTCTTGGATACAAAGATATTAAATGGAATACATCAAATTGTCAGAGGATCTACCCCACAACTCGTAGTACTAATAGCGGAAACACACCACAAGCAATAGA
The DNA here is from genome assembly GCA_017893485.1 of Hemerocallis citrina. Taxonomy (NCBI): domain Eukaryota; kingdom Viridiplantae; phylum Streptophyta; class Magnoliopsida; order Asparagales; family Asphodelaceae; genus Hemerocallis; species Hemerocallis citrina. Next base: position 285,228,169 of record CM030364.1, on the reverse strand, counting down.
AACTCCCAAGACTTTGATGAACCAAGAACAAGCCACCACAATATATGAAAGATCTCACAAGAACACAATCAGTATGCAAAGATAACCAATACTTATTATTCTCCAAGAAATACAAAGATTACAAAAGAGATTACAACTCTCAATCTCTCTCTCTCACCTTTGAAACACTCGGCACAATCCCCTTTTGAAGTTGAATAATGATCAGATCTATTCAGGTTAGATTAGATAACTAAACCCTAGAGTTTACGGCCATATATATAGCCCTCAAGTAAATCCTAAAAGATAAACACCTAGCAATTGGGCCTTTAAACTCGTAAGCCCAAAAACAATCAGCCGTCGATATCGGTCGACCGCACCCCCAAGGTCAGTCGACCGCAACGTGTAGAACCAAACCCGAGGGCTGGCCGATCGACTGTACTCCCAAGGTCAGTCGACCGTCCCCTCCTCTGTTGAACCTATACACTCGAAGAACTCTCAGCAGACTAGGTCGGTCGATCGCAACTCTCCAGGCTGCACTCTTCTACTCGCTGCTTGTCTTCTCTTGCTTCTTTGTCTCATCCTCTTCTTCTCTAACTTCAAGTACTCATTGCCTACGTGTATTTGAGGCCACAATTCCCAGCAGTCTCCCACTTGGACCAAATACACCACGCTTCAAAGTTATTGCAATTTTCACCTCGCATTATCTCTGCCAATCTCCCACTTTCATGGAAGACCCAAGTACTCCCCACTCTCATGAAGAGCACCTCCGCCACCCCACCACGTGGAGTGCACCAACCACCCTTCATCGCCTCATGAAGGATGTGCTCCACCAATCGCATAGAGCACGAATACCGGAGAAATAGTCTCCCGTGTCGGATTCCGTATTATGAGACTTCCTAACTCGCAAGATCTCCATCAACACCGGACATGGTTCAAAGCCTCTCAATGCACCCTCTGCACTAGAAACCTCTGTGGACGATACCTCCACAAACTCCACAGACTGTTCAACCCCTACTGCCTAATTCGGTTACCCTCATCGACATCATCCCACATATCGATACCAGTGCTCTCTATCACACATGAGCGACTTGAAGTTTCAACTACCAATTCGCAAAGTACCATCTCCGCAGCAACGTCTTGTCTTCTAGGATCACTTCCATGGCCAGCAGCTCCCACTAAATTAGTAACCTCCCCTCCACAACTGAAAGAACTCGGTTGCACCCCACACAACCTACTACTCGATTCCGGTTGAGAGTCAACTACAGGAGAAATGCCCCTCACATCTCTAAGCAAATACATCGTTCCCTCATGCTTCCCTTTTGCAATCACCCTTGAACCTGCAGCTATACACCACTCCCCACTACCAACTGTAGTAGACAACCCCTCCTTCTCTAGCCTTCCAACTGAGATAAGATTTTCCTTCAAGTCTGGAACATGCCTTGTCTCCCGCAAGACAATACTTTAATCATCAATGATGTTCACGCAAACAGTACCAACCCCACGTATAGGATACCGGTGACCGTTCTCCACGATCACATCTCCAAAAGAACCCTCCTTGTAGTCATCAAACACCTCTCTCCTCGGAGTGCAATGAAAAGAAGCTTCTGAATCAATACACCAATCTTGAGTGCCTAACTCCTCCCGAGCTGATAAGCATAGATCCTCAATAAGCCCCACTTGAGCTTCCTTTGGGGTATCTTTCTTCGGTTTCTCCTGCTTCTTCTTCATATAAGCCTTACGACTGCGCATCATGTGACCCTTCTTGTGACAATACCAGCACTCAGACCCATGTCCCCCATCGCTATCATCAGACCCACTCTGAGATGAACTACTCTGATCCTTTCTTCTTCGACTGCTCTTAAATCTCCCAGGTCTCTTCACAACGTACATGGTGGAATCTCTAGAAGATGATGATGATGGATATCCCCCGTTTCTCACCCTTCTCACCTCCTCGTTCAGAATGCTACTCACCACATCCTGTAGAGTCGTCGAATCTGTCATAGTGCCTGTAATAGTCTGTTCCACTGTACCATAACTATCGGATAAAGTAGATAGAAGTAACAATGAATGCCCCCTCTCTGAAAACTTCAAACCTGCAGCTTCCATCTGGTTGTAAACCATACAATAATTGTTCACATGTTCTGCTACTAAACCCCCTTCCTTCAACTTCATATTAACCAATTTCTTCAGATGAAGAATTTGATTAGATGCCGACAGTTTCTCATACATATCCGTGAAAATCTCCATAGCCTCCTTTGTGGACTTCATCTTCGAGATATGAAACTAACACTGTTCAGAGGTTTCTCATACATTGTTCAGAGGTTTCGTTACTTTGTGGACAAACTAACACTGTTCGACCCACTGTGAGTTTGAGAGGGGGTGTTAGATATTGTATTATATGTATTTAGTCCTATATTGAATTATGTGTCAGTTTAGTATTTGGTTCCCTCCTATATGTAAGAGACATTGTACTCAGTTATAATCAATCTAATACTATTTTTCAATCTCTATGTTAATTTTATCATTTCTGATTAAGGATGTTTTGAAAAATCAAGTATAACTATCTTAGGAACAGAAGGATATATATTCTATGGACATTCCTTCTTCTACAGAGTTTTAGGCCATCAATGTCTCACCAAACTTGGACCCAATATCTTGAGTTTTTTTGCCTACATAGGCCACTTTTTGAAAATATTTGCGTTTTGGGGCCAGTTTCCCAACTATTAGCGCTTTTGGACTACATTGTGCCACGTCAGCAGCGGCCGCTTCCCAATACCGACATCTTCATTTTTGAGGTCGCTAATGGGAATAGCGACCTATGTTTTAATTTTTTTCTAATTTTTTTTATCGTCGCTATTCCCACTAACGACCTTAGTATATATGAGGTCGCTAATAGGATTAGCGACCTTTACTGAGTTGTATTCTAACACTTAGCAATATCTAGAGAGCTTTTGCTCTCTGAAAAATGATAATCAATTTATTTTTAAAACTAAGGTTGCTATCCGGAATAGAGGCCTTTATTGTACTAAGGTCGCTATTCCGAATAGAGGCCTTAGTTGTATGACTATTTTGCAAATTTTACAAAGAACAAGGAGATTGTGTTTCCTACTGAGGTCACTATTGGGAATAGCGACCTCAGTTTTAATTTTTTTAGGAAAGCTCTTTAGGAATCGTTAAGTGTCTCAATACATTCATTCGAGATCGCTAATCCCATCAGCGACCTCATATATACTAAGGTCGCTAGTGGGAATAGCGACATCAAACAAAAAATTCAAAAATATTTAAAACATAGGCCGCTATTCCCATTAGCGATATTCAAAATGAATAGATCGCTAATGAGAATAACAACTGCTGCGGACGTGACACAAGTTAGCCTACGAGCACTAATACTTTCGAAACTGGTTCATAATTGCAAATATTTTTAAAAAGTTGCCTATGACAGGCAAAAAAATTCCAATATCTTGGCTAGTAACTCATTTTCCACTACCCAAGTGAAGTAGGGAGTAGGGACTACGTGCATGATGGATGTGAAAAGTTAACCTAGGACAAGAAAATGAGAATTATTGATTGGGAAAAGGGCAAAAGATAGTCATGTTTGTTGTATGCAGGGAAAGAACAAAAGATTGTCATGTTTATTGTTAACGCTTTGCCCTTGTCTCTCTGCTTGTCCTCTTCTCAAAGACAGAATTAAAAGGGAGTTACCTAACTGATAACTCTCTGGAATTTGTGATGTAACATCCTCTTTATTATTTATACAATTTTTTTATTGTATATAGTAAAGATTCTTAACAGTAACATAAAAGAATGAAAGAGAAAGGTAGAAGAAAGCAGAAGCTGGTGGTCCCTCACTTTTGGGATAAGGCAACAAACTGCACTCGTGAGCATAGCAAAAGTTAATTTGTCTCGAAACAGAGAACCAAGAACGGTACTCATCTCCAGTTGTATAGTGTGAGAAGGGTTCCAGACCCTCTGCGAGTATGGCAGAGATACCATACTTTTAATACCATTCGTTGGACGACATCCAATACCGTATGTATTGTGTTGTCACACATCGTGTAAATCAAAACTTGACTAGAATTTGACTCTTCTTTCATTGTTTCATCATTCCATTATCTTCTCTTCTATACAAATTTGATCAGCTGCTCTCCAGGTATCCTTTTTGTTCATTGTTTTTTAATTTAATGGATTTGTACTTAATTTGGGTTTCTATTTGAAGATGCCATGGAACTACTTAGCCAGAAATTTTAATGCTGATTATTATCAGCACAATTCTTCCTCTCAAACCCGTATGCGGTTATGCGGTTGGTGTAACAAATAGTTGTTGTAAGTGCCATAGGGCATAGTACTTTCTTAGATATCAGGGACTTTGATGTATTGGTATTTTGTTGTTGTTTTTTTTTGAGGTATATTTTGTTGTTGTTGCTGCTGTTGTGCAAGGATGTAGTTTAGACTTGTAATTCGGATATTTTGTGGTTTCGTTGATCTTTCATTAATGAAATCGGTGACCACCGTCACTTTTTATCAAAAAAAAAAAAAAAAAATTTGATCAAACGGTTCAATATGCATGGGTTTATTATCACCTCCAAGGGGTTGCATCGTGGTCAGTTTCATAATCTGGGGCAAATCCGACGAGGCTAATGGGTCCGTTCAACTACGGAGTGAATGGATTGGTTCTTCTTCAGCCATGGGTACAAAAAATACCTCTCTAATCCTCATAATTAGACCCAAATTATGATTTAGATGATGTGCGTTGTATTACAACCACCCGATAGATGGTATAAAAGTATGGTTTCTGTACGGCACAGGATCCGGATTAGCTTAAGTAGTCTTGCTTTATGCAAAGCTGCTAACCTAGTCAAAAAGAGGATGGTTGCTAATTATTTGTAAAATGGAAGGAAAGGAAGAGACGGTTTAGATTTTTTAGGGAATATAATTTTTTGGAGAGTTTGAAGTAAATGTGAAGTGAAAATTATATTTGTGACCTCTGATTGTGGAGGGATCAAGAGCAAAAAATGACAGAATTAACCCTATATTATTTTTTTAGCTCTGTTATGTTTATGGGGGCATGATAGTAAAAAACTGTCAAAATAGAGCTTTGCTTAATAATAGTAGAGATGGCTTCTGTATGGCACTGGATCCGGATCAGTGACAAGTTAGCTTAAGTAGTCTTGCTTTGTGCAAAGCTGCTAACCTAGTCAAAAAGAGCATGGTTGCTAATTATTTGTAAAATGTATCCAACCTAACATATTATTATTCAGAAAAGAAATATTTGAAAATAGGTTCTAAAAAATTGATTTGTTTGAATGTAGTTTTACTATAGTGGAGGATAGAGTGGAGAGAATGAATTTTTATTTTAGAAAAGTAGCAAAAAATAATTGTACATAAGTATTTGAGGTTATTTTATTGGATAATGTGAAAAGAGATGAAAGATAAATTAATTTAAAATTATGTGACCCCCTCTTTTCCTCTCATTTTTACTGGAAATCAATGCGATCAAAAAGTGATACAATAATGTTATGTCGAAATCAAATTCTCTTTTAATGTCAAACAACTTTGTAAACAATATTATTATTTTTTTTCCTTTAGAAAACATATCTTTCGGTGCTTTTACTATCAAACAAACTAGAGCCCAAATTGGGATTTTTTTTTATTAGATGCCACTTTTTGAAAATATTTGCACGTATAGAACAGTTGCCAAAATATTTCTCTTTGTGACTCAATAACTAAACTCATCATTCCCAACGGCGAGTTTAGTTGTTTCGTGCTCGCCGTTGGGACACGGCGAGTTAGTGCTAATTTTTTGAAAAACTCGCCGTTCCCAATGGCGAATCAATTCAAAAAATTTCAATGAAGACTCGCTGTTTCCAACAGTGAGGACATTTATACTAGACTCCCTGTTGGGAACAGTGAGTTTAGTTCAAATTTTTCAATGAAGACTTACTATTCCCGCAAGTACATTTACACTAGACTCGCTGTTGGGAACAGCGAGTTTCGTTCAAAAAAAATTGTATGAATTTTTTTTTCCGAAAAATCACTAAGTCCAACAGAATGTTTTACTCTCTGTGAAATTTACTACATCATCGCCGTTCCCAACAACGAGTCTAGTATAAATGTCCTCGCCATTGGGAACGACGAGTCTTCTTTCAACATTTTGAGCTAAACTCGCTATTCCCAACAACGAGTCTAGTATAAATGTCCTCGCCGTTGAGAACAACGAGTCTTCATTGAAAATTTTGAACTGAACTCGCCGTTGGAAACGGCAAGATTTGCTTAAAAAAATAGCACTAAACTCGTTGTGTCCCAACAGCGAGAATGAAACAACTAAACTCGTCGTTGGGAACGGCAAGTTTAGTTGTTGAGTCCACTGGCACACATACTTTAGCCAGTATCATCTTTATGCAAGTATTTTTAAAAAGTGTTATTAAAAAAAATATTCCCAAATTGGTGAGAGTAAGAATTGAGCAAATATTAAAGCGGGCTTTCCGTTTTCCTCAAGGGGTAAACATCAATCTACAGAAATAGACCTTGGTTGGGTTTAAAACCCCCACAACTCAAAATTCCATTATCTTCTCTATAAAAACAATCTAGCTAGCTATTAATAGCTCCTCTCACAAACCACCCAAATCAATCTCCAAGCTCTGAACAATGGTGACTACAATCACTACAATCTCTTCCCTCCTCCTCTGCTTCATAGCTGCCTCCCTCTCAAGTGCAGGTGGGGTTGGTGGTGGGTCCCTCTACCTCCCCATCCTCAACCTTGTAGTTGGCCTTGACCTCAAAACATCCGCCACCATCTCAGCCTTCATGGTCACTGCTGGCTCAATCTCCAATGTCATCTACACCGTATTCTTCACCCCTTCCACCAGCAGCAACAACAACAACAAACCACTCATAGACTACGAAATCGCGCTTCTTTCGCAGCCATGTATGCTCTTAGGAGTGAGTGTTGGGGTGGTGTGCAATGTGATCTTCCCAGAGTGGCTCATCACTGCTCTCTTTGCTCTCTTTCTCGGCGTTTCGACGTTCAAGACTTTTCGGGCAGGGTTCAAGTGCTGGGGGGCTGAGTCTGAGGAGGTGAGGAGGGATGACAAAGGTGAAATGGAGGTGGGATTGTTGATGGGTAAAGAGGATGATGATGATGAAGAAGAAGAAGAAGAAGAAGATGCAGGGCTGGGCATTCCATGGGGGAAGATGGTGGTTCTTGTGATGGTGTGGCTCTCTTTCTTTGTGCTACATGTCATCATTGGGGATAAGGGTGGCAAGGTACGTTTGCATGTGTGTGTTTTTTGTTTTCGTCTCTTTTGTTGTTTTCATCTTTGCCGCTTTGGCATTGTTTCCATGTGATTCAGGAAACATGTTTCTTCATGCTTGATGTGTCTTTAATGAATAAGTCCAGAGAACTAGAAATGCTATCAATAATTCATCAAAAAAGAAATGCTACCAATACTTTCTTCTAGTGTATTTTTTTTAAAATTTTTTTTTATATTTTAGGTAAAAAGATGACTACTGTCATCGCTTTATTAATAATAATTAACGAAACATGATGATAATACTAATACACTGTAAGCCCGAAGGCGAGTAAGCATCCAACCAATCCAAAAAAGAGACTAACGCCTCAATAGCCTAAACACGACTAACAGCCAAAAGAAAGTACAACTAACAAGTGAACCACAATCTCCCTTCTGCGCCTGTTGACCCATCTGCCACCCCCCATGAGAATCAGCTACACGTCGTCCTGCTCCAGCCTTGGTTTCTTCTTGGAACCGAGGTATCATGTCCATTCATGAATGCAAATGTAAATTTTGTGCATCAAAACTGAACTAGTTGTAGCCGATATTTTAGTTGATGTATTAATAATTAACACAGACTGCTATAATATTTAAAAAGTTGATATATATTATAAGTGGTGGTACCAATTGAATTCTATGTAAAAATCCAATATATTAGTTGCATTAATTAATAGGTACATTAACAAATACTTGTTGCACTCATCTTTTGATAAATATATGTAGCTTTAATTTTTTATGAGTGCTAAATACCTTGATATGTTATTAATTTATAGTAATAGCAAACCCAACGTTAGGTTTGATTGTTTGATACTTAATTTGAGTTAGTATTTTCCTCACTTGGATAGATAGAAAAAAAATCCATGTTCACATCATGTAAATAGTAGATGACCTTTCTACTTAGGGCTGCAAACGAATCGAGCTATTCGGCTCAAGCTCGATCAAAGCTCGGTTCTAACCGAGCTCGAGCTCAAAACTGAGCTCGTTTCGTAAACGAACCGAGCTTGAGCATGAAGGTATTCGGCTCGGCTCGGCTCGATTGCAGCCCTATAATTCTACCATCCTGTTGATTCATAATTCCTTTAAACTGGCAGGTCTCTTCGTTTAGCCGGCCGGTTGTCTTTCTAAACATGTATATAAGTAACAGAGAAAAGTGAAAACGATCGAGGTTTTGAGTGAAGACCACCGTTTGGTCATCCTTTGGGTGTAAATGAAAAGAAAAAAAGGAAATATAAATAAGGCCTATTGTTTGACAATGAAATTGTAATAGGGCCCTTGACGTTTCCAATCCATCATATAGCATACATATACCCCCAAATAAAAGTATAGATTCTATACTCGTCTGAGTTATGTATTGTTATTGTTTGCTTGTACTAGTTAGAGCATCCACTATAGTTGATGCTAAACTATGTATATATAGCATTTGTAAAAAGCATTTGAAGGAAAGCGTTGTAGTCATTAAAAGTCGAAAAATAGAAGACATGAAAGATGATCATTCCGTCTAACAATTTTTTTAAAAATTTTTTGAAAATGGTATTTTCGTAAATGTGAAAAGAAAAATTGTGAAGAAACTTATCGGACGGAAGAAGATCTTCCGCCTGAGATTTTAATTTTTTTTCTTTTCATAATGGCATTTTCGTAAATATGAAAAGAAAAGTTTTTAAGAAACTTATCGGACGGAGGATCTTCCGTCTGAGATTTTAAAAAAAAAAAAAAATCATAAGAAGAAGATTTTCCGTCCGTCTCTCTTAAAAAATTTAAAAATAAAGAGGATGATTCATCATCCATCTTCTATATTTGGCGATTGTTATTTAGACGTGACTGTTGACTGCAAACGATAGTGGAATCCATCTTCTATATTTAGCGATTGTTAAATGAGATTGTTATATTTAGACGTGACTGTTTACTGCAAATCGATAGTGGGAGATCTTTGCCAAAAACTATATTTTTGGACAAATAGAAAATGATAGTGGATGCTCTTAAGGGGTTAAATAAAGTTGAAAAAGTTTAGGAGTCTGATATAATTCAGTGTCAAACCAGGGGCCTATAAAAATTATCCAGAATTCAATCAATCTTCGAACACCCCTCTCTCACCCTAATGCCCATCATTTCCAAGCTGGCTGATTTAACTAGTAATATTAATGCATCTAGTGGGGTTTATCTGAGTTCCATTGTGAATTTATTTTAACAAGAATCCAAGATGTGCTTAAGCTCATCTTTGTAGCCAGCCCCATGCCTAAATATCAACTCTTATGATATGACAATTTTAAGCTGGTGAGTTCCACATGGGATTATAAAAAAGTAAAAAACCAATGTTTCCAGCCCAAAAGACAAATCTGTATGGTGCATGTTACATTTGGATGCTATCTACTTGCTAGTGGTCTCAATCTAAAACAATCTGAAATTCCTCAAGTTCAAATGATAATTATGCATGAGGATACTTTCTCTATTCTTTCAGACCCTACAAATAAACAAAATAGATAGATGCATGAACCTGTTGGAAATCCTAAAGCAGTAAAACATGCTGGAGTACCCTTGCTCAAAACTAACCTAGCTATTTGTAATTGAAGCATGATAATTTATTATCATGGTTTCAAATCTCGATATGGTATTGATACTGTATCAGCTACTATTTATTGGTTGTTGCTGCTGATTTCGGGTGTGTGAGCAAACAGATGAATTTGTGAGTTCTTTGAGAAAAACAGTAAAGCCAACCTGTTGACTCCACCTATGTGTTGACTTGTTCCTTGCCGCTGTCACGAACCTGCACCAAGTTCAATACATCGGGATGGGTCCCGGCGACGAACACTCCGACGCTCTTGTCAATAATCTTCAAAGATTAAGAAAGAGCTTTAGGTTGGAAAAGATTCATTACCTTGTTACGGTGGGAGGAGAAGGATATTTATAGTCGCCTTAGGGATCCGTTTCGAGATAAGGACAAATCTCTACTTCTCGGTATGGATGGATAAGCTGGGAAGTTTGAACTCGTCTCCTAATAAGAAGTGGTTAAACCGCCTCTTAAGGATAATGACAAATTTGGATTTCTCCTGATCCTTCTGAATTGGTTTGTAACGGGTTGGTGCCCGTATCCAATATGACAGATCCGTTTACGGGTTATTGGGCTTTGAAGAAGAGATCCAGTTTCCATTTCGGACCCGTTTGTAGGTGAAATTACTGTTTTATCCCTAAGAGCTTTAAGATTCATGCCCAATTTGAACTGTCCCGATTTATTCCTATTTTTAGCCATATCATTGGTAATATCAGACATACAAGGACCGAGGAGTATCAGTAAGCAACTTTCCGATTCAACTCTGTCAACCGATCTCAGTATTGGCCAAGATTAGCTAGCATGTTCTGCTAGTTCTTGTCGGATTGTGTAATCGGAAATTTTAATCAGTCAGTCAATAAGCTAGGCAAAAGTGTACCTGGCCTTTCAATTTGATTTTACCATTCAGTTTGATCTTGAGTCTGCTATAGATTCTCTACTCTAATTTCATTTATGTAGAAAATAAAATAAAATAAATTTTTTAGGATTTTCAAACACCGTCGCATGAACATGGATCTTGTCATGCAATAATAACATGGGTTCTATTTTGTAGTTTCGTTAATCTTTCATTAATAAAATCTGTGACGTTGGTCACTTTTATTTCAAAAAAAATAAATAAATAATAACATGGGTTGAGAGGCAGTGGAGTTCGTTGCTAAATCTGTCAGTTAACGTAGTTGAAGTACTGATAAAAAAAGTAACCAAGAAAATATATGATAATGCATAAATCAAGTTTATTTGATACTCTTTTATTCATTCAGCAATCGATTATTTGTTCATTTTAATTTAGCAATAAATGAATGATATCCCATTAATGAAGCGATGACTGGATCATCTTTTATCAAAAAAATAAATAAATGAATGATATATACAATCTCTCTGCAGAGTGTGCCACAAATTAAGCCGTGCGGAGTTGGATACTGGATCATAACCTTATTCCAAGTTCCTCTTGCAGTTGGTTTTACAGTGTACATTCTGTACATGATCCGGAAATCACATCATCAAACTTGTGATCATGATAACAGTAGCAAGGTGATTGACTCTTCATAAAACTATTTATTTTTGTTGATCACTAGTAAATCTACAAAATCTTTAGTTCTTTTCTTTGTATATATGTAGGACATGATAGTTCACTCTAGGATTGAGAAGTTGCCTATTGTCGTCTTCCCGTTGGCTGCACTTCTATCAGGAGTTTTGGGGGGACTGTTTGGCATCGGTGGTGGGCTGCTCATAAATCCTGTGCTTCTCCATATTGGAATACCTCCGCAGGTAACTTATTGTTAGATATATAGGTATATTCTCAATATTAATAGAATATTATTGTGTATATATAACGTTGCATGGGGCAACACGTCTTTGCACGTGTTATCTGTTAGTTATTGACCGGATTGAGTGAGCATAATGCCCAGTATCCAAAATCCAGTCTTATCCTCTATATATACTGTTGTGATAGTGGCTGAGATTATTCAAATTCTGATAATCATGTATAATATCTCAAACAGTAGAGATATTAAACCCTAACCCTAATTTCTCTTTGTTCTTATTCTCATTATTATTCCACACTTATATCTTTATTCCGTTATTAGAGAAAAAATAGAGAAAATCTCACCTTGAACTTTTAAACACTAAGATAGGGTTTACATCAAAATATCTCCTTAAACATGAAATGGAGAAAAGAAAGGAACTAAAAGAAATTACAGATGTAACTACTTCAACTAAGCAGGGAAAATTCAACCCACCGTTAAACGATCAAAAAACTAAGCAGGGAAAGAAAAAGCGGAAAACACCTAGCGTCACTCTTGTTGGTAGCCAATTTATTAATGAAATCTGCGACATTATCTTCCTACTCTTAAAGGACTTATTATTATTATTTTTTTTTGAAAGAAAGTGACTAACTAGTCACCTGTTTCATTAATAAGAAATTAAGGAAACATACATAGACAAAGTACTACAACCTCCACCCTATCAGATAGACCAACACTGGTCTAGGTACAACATCCACAAAATCCATCCAAATACCACCAAAAACAACAAAATACATCAAAGTAAACCCATACTCATACGGTGACTATCCAACTTCACATCTGAGTACCATGTAATGGCCCCTCCCTTAGTGTCCCTCGTAGATGCTACTGTTGAAAATCCGGCTGCAGCCTCCTCCTGACACCTGTCTTGCTTGACCAAGCAGAAATGTGATTCAGAGTTTTGTATAGCAAAATGTTTAAAGTACATCTAATATTACGAAAACAGGTGTTGTTTCTGTCTAGCCATAGGGTCCAACACGACGCTGCTACCGTGAGGTCCCACACTGCCCTACACTCGGATCTAACCCATTTCGCCCGCCATGTCCCCCAGAAGTCCTCAATTCGAGTAGGAACTTCTAGTACCCCAAAACTCATAACAAGAATTTCCCATAACAATTTTGCCCTCGGACACTCTAAAAAAATGTGGTTGGCGTCCTGTTGCTATGAAAAACTTATTTTAAGTCTTTATTTTAAGTCAATTATTTCCTCAACTTGCTATGAAAAACTTTATCTGATCTAGTCACCAGAAAGAACTCTTATTTAATTAAATAAAAATGATGCTTATCTGAAACCATTAATTTAAAAGAATGGAGTTCTGCCACTGTATCTTTCATTAAAGTGGAATATTGATGAAATTTCTTCAATAATTCGAGAAGTACACTACCCATTAGCTGATTAGGTTAAACAGAGAACAAGAGTCTAACAAAATAACCCCTTGTACATTCCTTGGGATAAGAAAAAGAATCAAAATTAAGGTCCAATTCAGAAAGACAGGGCGAAGAAGCTAGTCATTAACTTAGCCATGCATGCCTCCCATATACATAGCTCGTGTACGTGTCGCTACGTACACTAGTGCTCGTTGTGTTTTGCTCTAGCACTAATGCTCAGCACTCGTGCACACATGCCAGTGTCATTCTTGCTGCTCTAGATCTACTAGTGTAATACATAAATGTGATTAATATACTTAGATAATGTTGATCAATTTACCTACATTTCTTGAAATAATGTGCATCTTTCCACCAAATAAATTAGTATCCTCTGTTAAAACATTTCTTTCCATACAAAATAAATTTTACTATTATAAGTGTGTAAGTTAGTTTTTTTGTTTAACTTCACATTCATTGCACGAGTCAACTGATCAAGTTTCTGTAACTGTTTAATCTGAAAGGTAACAGCATCGACCACCTCCTTCATGGTCTTGTTCTCATCTTCAATGTCAATGGTTCAGTATTTGATCCTTGGCATGACGGCTATCAAACAAGCAATGGTTTTCGCTGTGGTCTGCTTTGTTTCCTCTGTTTTTGGATTGGTTACTATTCAAAGGGTCATAAAGAAATCAGGTAGAGCTTCTCTCATAGTGTTCTCAGTGAGTACAGTGATGGCTCTAAGCACAATTTCGATCACTTTCTTTGGAGCAGTCGATGTCTGGGGGGATTATATGAGTGGGAAAAACATGGGGTTCAAATTCCCTTGTTAAAATTTTGTACTCAACTAATTTATTTCGGCATAAGAAGTTTTGTGTATATGATCTCCCTTATAGTATCCATTGAGTTTTTTTTAGTTTTTTTAAGTTTTTTTTTTCCAGAATAAAGATAACCGTGTTACCGCTTCATTAATAAAAATTTAATGAAACAAAATAGGACTAATTACAAAGTTCCATACGACTACTACATCTACCACTCAACAAATGGTACAGATACAAACAAGACTCCTATTCTGCCTACACCCCCTCCTCCGTGCACACTCTTCTCTTCGTATTTGCTTGACTTGCCCAAGTATGAATGGACGCAAAAAAATTATGCATCATGATCAAAAATCTGCTGTTGTGATTACGAAAGCAACTCGTTACGATCTAGCCATAGACCCCATATGATAACAGCAACAGCAGAGATATTCCAAGCTTCTTTAAGCTCCATCCTGACTACCCTAGTTCTCCACTGACACCAACCAATGTCGAGCTCGAACACTCCAATATCTCATAGCCTAAGCACACTACTTCCCAAGCTAACCTTTCCCTAGGGCAAGTGAGTAAAATGTGATTAGTGTCATCATCTTCTACCAGGCATCTCGAGCACCTAACGTCCACCTGGATGTTTCGTTTGCGAATGTTGACTTTTGATAGAATTGCATCGTTCGCAACAAGCCAAATGAAAGCTTTCACTTTCATAGGTGCACTGGTTTTTCAGATTGAACTGGCGTCCTTGCTTCTAAACCCTCCCATCATTTAGCCACTTGTACATAGACGACACGTGAATGTATCATTAGGCTCTAAATTCCATCTTCTGTCATTGTCCGCTCCGTTAAGGTATTGGCCTTCAGTCCTAATAAAGTTCTTCAGTATCTGCAGTTGAAGAAGACATTCCTGATTTGGCTGATCACGTAATTGAATCATGATTATACCATTTCTCCAAACCTCATTGATAAGCGAATTAACGTTCACTGTTTCTCTGGCGACCTCCAAAATAAAGGGATTGAAGTGTGTTACTCCCACACCATTTATCCTTTTAGAATCGTGTCTTTCCCGTTGCCAATCACACATCTTGTATTAGCATGAAAAGTCTCCTCCACCTTCGTGACCCCTTTCTAGAGGAATGATGCCTTACCATGCTCACTTTGTTGGGTTAATGTCTTGCATACTATGTTGGATAAGAAGACGATGAGACGATGGAGGAATCGAGACGATCGAAGACGGAGTGAAAGCAAGGAAAACAGTCAGCAACTGTAGCAGCAGATGGAGTTGCGGTCGACCATACTTGGGGTGCGGTCGACCGCCCAACTCTGCAGAAGTTCCCGAGAGGGGGACGGTCGACCGACCTTGTGGTGCGGTCGACCGCGCACGGTGCTGATGGATAATTTGGGTCGGATCTTGGTGATTCGTGAGAAGCCCAACTTGCTCTTCAAGTCAGATCTGACAGCTCTTATCGTAGGGTTATCTCTTCAGGAATATTCAAAGGCTATTGTATCAAGATATCAAACTAGAGTTTCTCTAGATCTCTATATATTGTTGTTATTGACCTCCATTGAGAGCCAAGAGAGAGAGTACATCATTGAAGGAGAGATTAAGTGATTCTCTAATTGTAAATAACTAGTACTTGCTGGTGGGTGTATGTAACACCTCGTAATTTTCAAAGCGATATATAAAATATATATATAAATATAATATAATATAAGAGGAATTAAATGGCTGCCCTGTAGAATCTCTATAGGGGTGATGTGTGAGGAATTCCGTGCGTGGGGCCCGTCCATGCAGGTGCAGCTCTGCTGCAGTGCAGCTGACGTCGGCGAGGCCCAGAGCACAGCAAATGGGGGGGTCTTCTGTCGACGTGGCAAGTGGGGCCCCGGGCTTTCTGCTGTGTGTCACGGAAGAAAAAGAGGAGAGAGTGTATAGAAATTTGCCCCACATCGGGAGTTGCAAAGAATTAATTAACTATAAATAATATTTCCTATGATCAAGAGTCACCACTCCGGTTAACCACCTTCTGAGAGGCAGTCTGTGGTGTACAGTTGTACTATACTATACATAATTTGTCAGATAAATTGTATAAATTGTCTAAGCTGGGGCAGGGGCGTTACAAGTAGATCTGCTAGTGAAATTATCGTTCTGCCCTTTGAAGCTTTGAGATGCATGCCAGAATCGTACTACCCAAATTTGTTTCAATTATTACCCATATCATAATCCCCCACTCCCGAAGGTTGATTATAGCCATCTTCAAGGAGTGGTTCGCCCTATTTCGGATTATTTGGAGAGCTTGCCTAACTTTTGGTGATGATCTAGATTCGAAGCTTCTGGGTGAAGTAACTATTTTTCTGGACCTTCTGTTGATTCTTCCGTACTCATAGCTATTTTGAATTAATTTTTCCGGACTAATAACTTTTTTTAAGTTTTCCGGATTCATAACTATCTTTTTAGAATTTTGAATTAAATTTTCTAATTTTTTAATTATTTTCTGGAATTATTTTATTAAAAAACAAGGGAGTGGGCCTGGCCGTCGGATCAAGAGAGCATGATTTCTTGGAGATCGGATGGTTGAGATTTACTCAAACTCCCAACCTCCTCGGACGACAGATGTGGCATTAATGAAATAGGGTGGCACCGAGGAGCTTGGCACAGATTTTGAGAAGATCCGACGGCGGCAGAGGGATGGCACAAATTTTGAGCGATCAATCGCGATAGGCAGTAGAAAATGCTGACCTCCTTAGATGATGTGATTATCGCCGAAGAGGGTCGGACACGCTTTTAGAGGCTGATTGGACGACTAGGAGAACACCATGTCAGCATGCCATGTAGCCATGAGTAGGGCCCATGTGGGACCCGTCACCTTGCCACGTCAGTACTTATTTGACTATGTCAATCTTGCAATGCCAGTGCCACATCATCTGGAACCGGCCACGTTAGCATTTCTTTGACTGGGTCAATCTTGCCACATCATCTCCACGTCAGCGTAAACGTGGTTACTCGCAGCCATTGTAATGCTTTTTTAACGTGGTTACGCGTTAAATTTTTTTTCCTATCCCTATAAATTTATTGGCCCCAATTCATTTTTTCGCACTTCATTTTCAACTTTTCACTTCCAAATTGTTCCTCTGTCTGTAGAGCTCGACTCTGGCCGCTTTCTTCGTCGAATTCTCTTTCAATGATCAGGTCATATTTAAAATATTTTAAGCAAGGCATATCTAACGTGGAATTGGGTAGCTCTACTACTTCTGGTTGTGACTAGCAGGAAGTGCTCTCAGCTTCTCGATCTCGCAAAGAAAAGGAAGTGGTTGCTCTTCTGTAATCATAGAGATGATTGATCAGATGAAAGATGATTGGGGTGTACTTCTCACTTCGTAGTAGGAGTCCAGAGAAGTTCCGAGAAGGCTTCTTGACCATGGATGCTTTGAGGTTGATGTGGAGGACGTTGTGACTAAAAGCGGTAGCTGCCACGGCCGAGTCAAGGGAGGAGATGGATCGAGACTCGACTGTAAAGCGTCTGACAAAATCTATGAGCGGCTCCCTTTTCCTTTACTTCAAGTCAAGCAAGGAGGCACTCGACTTCTCGATCTTGCGGCTGCTGACAAAGTATATGAGGAACAGCTCCTCAAACTGTTCAAAAGAGAAGATAGACCTTGGAGAGAGATGTGAATATCATTCCCGTGTTGATCCCTTTAGGGTTGCTTGGAATGTTCTGTAGAGGAGTGCATCGGAGGCTCGGTGGATCATCATGAGAGTTTTAAAACCCTCAATGTGTTTTCGGTCAGTTTCACCGTTGTATGAATCGAAGGTTGGTGGTTTGAAGTTCTCAGGGTCACAGCCTTCGAGGGTTGTCTTGGCTAAAGGAGGTCGACTGGGGCAGTATCCCACGTTTCGGTGACCCTCCTCTCGGCCAATCTGAGCAAGGCATTCCTCCATCTCTCGGAAGACTTCATCTACTTGCTCCTTGGATTGAGTTGATCCGTGGGCTCCTCTTCTTGTTCAGGTCTAGAGCACGATCTGCTTGTCTTGCGGCTCCTACTCATAGCACTGTGGAGGGCTTTGAGAACTTGGTCGATGAATTCCCGGAACTCTGCCCTCGTCACGAGTGCCTCCTCTCCTATGTTGTCCCTATGAGCTCTGCGACTGACGAGAGTTAGGCTCCTCTTGCTTCTAAACGCCGATGGGAAGGGCTCCTTTTGGCATTCTGAATGGGGGACATCACCTCGGGAGCGCCTATTTCCTAGGCGCTGGCAGATGTCCATTCCTTGTTGTCTCGCATTAAGGACGCTACAGAGATCTGGTTGCGGAAGGGGCACTACAGGGGGCACCACGAAGGGGGTCAAGGTGCGAACTGACCCTCTATTTTCTGCAGGATGAGGCTCAGGGCGAGGCTGTTGGGAGCCAGCCGAAGCAGCCCTACCACGAGGGGGCGACGATGGCAGGTGAGTTGGCTCCTCCGGCGGAGGAGGAGAAGGATCATCAACTTGTCGCTAAGGGCCGCCGCCTTCTTTCCTTTGGGAGCCATGGCTGGAAAAGCTGATCTTTAGTCGGCAAGATGTGATCAGAGACGTAGATTTGTGTTTTCCCACAAACGACGCCAATTTGTTGTTGTTCTTTTTTTATGTGGAAGCAATCAGATGATGATTTTGGATTTTGAGGGAAAACTAAAGATATATACCATCGATCTTGACCTGAATCTGAACGGTTTCGAGCACCCAGATTTGGATTGCAAATCCTCGATCTGAATCTACAATTAATAGGTATTCATGCGAGTTTTTGCCTAGATTTGACTCATACTGTAGATAACATTGATCTCCATGTCCTTTAGCTAGATTCATCGCCGTAATTCGGTCTGAATTTGAGTACCTCAGCAATGTTACAATCGATCAATTGCAAATCAGATCCTTTCCCATTCTTGATAGCGCACTCAAAAACTCATTCAACATACACTCCTACCTACCCCAGCCAGCCACACACCGGACACGGCAAACCCTGGAAGCTCACATTTTAATCTCTACAAGTAATTTTAAAATTTTGGAAGAACATCAAGTCTTTAAAATCCAAAGGAATACTAAGTACCTTATAATACACATGAACATATATTTTTTCGCTAACACACACATAGAATATATAGTTCTATATGATGTTCTTTTGCTTCAGAGTTCTAATTAACAGAATGTTATTAGCTCTGCACTGGTTTGTCTGAAACATTCAAACCTCCATAGTCAACTACCCAAATTGTGTTCCCAGTCAACAGCACCAATTATGCGCAAAGTATTGAAGATTAATGCCAAGACAAACAGTAGATCTACCAATTCCTCGCAGACTTTTAAATTCTCTATTCACCTAAACATTCTAAGAAACTATCTGTCGTTACCCGGTTTTTCAAACGTTTCTGCTTCTGACTTCGTGAAGTCATTCAATCCTTGATAACAACTCTACTAACATCCCACTATATATACAGGTCTTCTCCATCCCCTACTTCATAGCAATCTCTCTTCCATTTTTGTAGTTTCTGATATAGGCTGCACAATGGCTGCAATGAGATTTTTCCTAGCTCTCACAGTTGTAGCAATTCTGGTTCAATTGGCAATGGCCGATACGTATATAGTTGGAGGTGCAGAGGGATGGAGTCTAGGAACAGACTTCCAGTCGTGGTCTTCGTCCCAAACCTTCCAAACTGGTGACATACTAAATAAGTGAACATTGGCTTCAACTTTCTCGAGAGATCAGTACATTCTTCTCTCACTGTTCGTACATGTCGAATAATGTTTTCAACAGCTTTCTTGTATGACAACTATGATGCATGTTCACTAAGCAATCCAACTGCCAGCAGTACTGATGGGAACACACTTGTGTCACTCACATCTGCAGGGTTTGGATACTTCATCTGTGGAACTCCAGGGCATTGAGAAGCTGGCATGAAGGTGGAGGTCGACATGCTTTCTACAGCAGGCGACACTCCATCTCCTGCAATTTCACCAATTGAAGCCCCAACAAAAGTAAAAATACAATCATTCTGTGCTACCATACCAAACAGTATTTTGTAAAAGATGACGAAACAGAGCAATTTTCCAGACCACCACATTTATCCAATGTAAGTTTTCACAAAGCTATATAGCGGTAAGAGAGTTATCATCTATTTACAACAAGATGGATCTGTTTATTAAAAAAATTACAGTTAAACCACAGGGCAATCTTACCAGCTATTGAACACATAACAAACTGGACTAGTTCAACTCAAGGTTAAGAACTTCGAGTTACACGTTAGCAAACAAAGAACATAATAAAATGTCTTCCAGATCTCTTGGGCTTACAAACAGAACAAATATTTGGATTAAGCAACAGGGGGGCAAGATTCTGCATCCTGGGAAGTATCGATATCAGCAGGTGGCATGAACTGCCACATGGGGTACCCAGGGTAGCCAATGAAAGGCATCATCATCTTGGGGCCAGCCGCTTGCCCTGGTGCAGTATAAGCTGTTGCTGGAATCATAGGTGGGTGAGGCACATAGCTTGCCCGGGCATTCAACAATTTAATTTGTTGCTCTACGTTCTCCTTCTCTTGCTTTAGCCTCTGCTTCTCGTCACGAAGATCATTCTTCTCTTCCTGCAAGATAAACAATATAATAGCCATCAAAAAAATGAAATTCAAGAATTATACTGTGTATCAACAATTTATTAGCAGCAACAGCTTATACAATGTAAACAAATGTGAATTTGTTCATGGTACTTAGCTTAAAACTGTATGTGGCATAATCATCGTTTAATGGATATATTCGGATTTATTTCATTTTGTATTGAAAGGGGCAGTTAGTCATGGTATCTTAGTGAATTTCTCGTTCATTTAACCAATTCTAGGCATGTGGTTATCAATATTTAAAGTTCTAGGCTGAGGTTGCAGGTTAGATTTTTCCAACTAGTCATGCTACTACTACTGGATGTCAAGTTCCTGTATGTGGAGTCAAACTGTGTGCTCATATTCTTGTTTAAACTCAACTGTCTGTGAACCATGTCAATCAACGTGGAGGCTTTTAGATCTTTTGTTAGGGAACCCAGTATGCGGGACCATTTTATTAACTTTTTACTAATGAAAAGCTGCAGCCATCTAAAGTCTAAACTTGTTTGCCTCAGAAAGTAATAATAGTATAAAATGAAATTTTGAAGATGGAATAAACTGAAAATTTTCAAGTCCTCGACGAACTAAAAACTGTAACACCATTCAACAAGCATCAATGAGCAGCAAATCACCAAAACATGCATATGCTAAATTGCATGAAATCTTAAAAAGCCGCACTAACGAATGTCAACCTGAGATTGCAATGACTGCTAAACATTATACCACTTTGTCATTTACAAACTAATTTCTTTATGTCCTCAAAATCAAAATGCATCAGATCTTGGGGAAAATATAATCATACCTTTTAAGAGGTTCACTTTCTGGCTTTTTAAATTATTTTCCATGTTTTACTTTTTCCAGCTAAAAATATTCAGGAACGCAAAAACTAATAGAGATCATGCTAGGAAATACAAATCCAGTTACCTATTATAATATAATAAGCTAATATATGTTCTAACTAACATGTACCCAAGTAGATGAATAATAGATGAAACAGCAGGATGACAGAGAAGTGCCAACTGACCTTCAAGGAAATACAAATCCAGTTACCTATTAAAATATAATAAGCTAATATATGTTCTAACTAACATGTACCCAAGTAGATGAATAGTAGATGAAAAAGCAGGATGACAGAGAAGTGCCAACTGACCTTCAACTCTTTGATCTTCTCCTTGAGATTCTCATTTGAATCTTTCAGCTTCGCTGCTTCCGTACGCAACTGGGTCACCATTCGGATGGCATCATTCAAAATTGCTGCTTTATCCATCTTTGGGGGTTTTTCAGGCTCCAAGATAGAACCCAGCTCCATGAACCTAGCAGTCGGCAGAAGTCAACATAACTAAAAAGATTAAAAAAAAAAATCAAAAGGAAAACATATGGATAATGAATGGGATTAACATACTTGTCATTCAACCTATCCCTCCTAACTTTCTCCCTACAAGCTTTAGAACTAGGTGCACTGCTGGATTCTGACCTTCCACTACAAATCATAAAGTGCACCGTGATTACCAACAAAAAAATAATAAATAAAACATTGAAATTAATCATCAAAATGTTGGAATTATAATAAATAATGTCAAACCGCTTCTTGGAGCCAGATTCATTAACAGCAGCAGCAGCAGCATCAACCAAGGAACCACCATTTTCCACACTGATGCATCACAGATTATTATGTCAATGAGGAAAACAAATAAGAAAGACGAAACAAAGAGCTGAATGGATAAAATAAAACGTAAAATTGATAGCAAAGGTTAAGAATGTTTTGGTTTTATAACACAATCGAACATAGTTGAATTTGAAATTAATCTGCAGCATTGTCAGAGGAAATCAACTACACCTTCACCTATACTCTCAGATAAATAGAATTTACAAAAAAAGAAGGAATTTGATCAACACTTCATAATGTCTTGACTAAATTTGATCAACACTTCAATGATAAACCTTCCGTTGTGCACTAGCATCCGTGTGCACTTGACCTTCGGGCCTTCGTATCAACGATCCGAACCATTCACATTGATCTACACGTCTAAATTAGTCTAAATATATAAAATCAACTCATTTAAAATTCATTTGCCCATCCATTGAAGTGTTACAAAATTGTATGGTTGAATATCAGTTTTTTATAATGACACGATGGATGAACATATGAATTTCAAATGACTTGATTTTACATATTTAGACTAACTTAGATGTGCTGATCAATGTGAACGGTTCGGGTCATCGATACGAAAGGCCCGGAGGCCAGTGCACAACAGAAGGGGACTCATATCTCAATTATTCTTGAACAAAATGAGGAATGTAGATGAAGATCATCCTTGCAATGACCGACCAAAAGTGATTCCAAAGCTTTACCTACTTTTTCTACTGTAATTAATAAACATATATCCTACGAAGCAGATATACCGATATATACAAATCGACACAGCCAGAAAATTCCAAAATACAACATTGACGTTGGCTGTGTTGTGTCAGATGTGTCAAACACAAGTAACAGACGTGTTTGATACAACACGAATACAAGTGTTTACTCCATAGCTAGTATTGCATGCATATACCATGGTTTTAGGAATCGTCCGATACGTACCGGTATCGGTCGTATTGGACCGGTTTTGAAGCGACCCGGGACGAAACTTGAGGATGAATTTCGGTACTGACCGAAACTCAAAAGAAAAAGAGGGGGAAATCTCATAAATTGAAGGTATGCTCATGAAAAATTGAAGTAAATGCCTAAAACTAGAATAGATGAAAACCCTTGTCATAAATTTCAAAAAGATAATGAAAATAGAGCAGAGGAGTAAGATCAGTACCATTGAGATTTTCGTTTTAAGTTCTCTTCCTTCTACCTCTCTTCTGTTACTCCCTTTTTTCGTTTCCTTCACTATTTCTCTCAAGCGTTTCTTCTTTTTCTACATTATTTTTTGTTCTTCCATCTAAGAAGCATCGCCACAAGGTGATATTTAGAGTTAGGGAGGAGTTTAACTGAAGGGTTTTGGGGTTGGGTCGGCCTGTTGCAATTAATTCCTGTGCCTTGGAGTCTAGTACCTCGTCAAGTTAGGTTGAATTAGACCCGCCCCATATAAATTAAGTTGGATTAGACCCAGCCCATGTAAATAATCATCTTAAAACATTTAAAAACCATGCATATTATGCTCTTTGTTCAGTTAGACCTCTATACATTTAAAAAAAATCTAAAAGATGTATTATTTTGTTATATTTTCATATACAAAATACCAAAGTATATGTTAGAACCGAAACCGAAACCAAAATTCGGAACGAATCCAAACAAAACTTGATGAGATGTATCATTTCAGAAATTTCCGAAACCGACACCGAAACTGAGTTCTCAAAACATGATAAATACTACCATATAGTGAGAGGAGAATGTGCCATTGGCATTCTCTCCTCCCTCCTCATTCATCCTTTAGTAACATAGAAGTGTGTGCATGTGGATTTTATCTTTCCACAAGCATGAGAAAAAGCAGTGAATATTTTAAAATAGTTTATGATTCGTTGCAATTATATAATTCCCAATATATTCTTGGAGTTAGAAGCAAAACCTGTAAGACGTAAAAATAAATCTAGTATAATCTACTGAAACATGTGACACATCATTGAGTTCCATCCTTTTATAAAGGTAGCTTATCGACTTGTTTATTTCTTGTTCAGTTGTAAGCTATTGTGTCTATATTAGGTTTTAAGACTCAAGAACAGGAGCATGATCGGGTTTTCCCAAATATTTGGAACATGATCGGTATTGGCCAGATCAGTTTTTTTCGATCGGTATGTCGGGTTTTTTGAATCAAACACTTGCGAAAATTAGAAGAAAAAAAATCTAATGTTTTTCATAATAATAATTAATTTTTAAAAAATGAACGGATGAATTTAAATAATTCTTCTTTAAATTTTAATATTTTTTATTACAAACATAAATGTTTTAATAAATTTCATAAAATTATTAAAGTAGAGTAAAACTAGAACAATAGCAACAGATAGGCCAAACAATACAAATTTTATTTACATACAAGAAAAAATAAAATATAAGCAAGACATAAAATGATGTTCATTACAGAATTAAATTTTCATTGCTTGCATAAAAGGATCCCCATGAATAGAAAAATCAAATACTGGAATTTTTTTATCATATGATTGGTAGTTTCGAGTTGGGATCAGGCCGGTCCATTTTATTCAATTGCTAACTCGACCAATCCCCGAGTTACCCCGCCGATCTCAAGATTTAGAGGTGGTATCAGAGCAGCCCATTGACAATTGACCCAAATCGGTCAGATCGGGATCAGGATCTTGAAGCCATGGTCCATATCCTGTGAGGCTGTAGTTGTCTACATACTTATTAGACTGCATCAAGAGATTGGAGTGGGACCCTACATTGGACCTCATAACTAGCACGGATAGTACTCGGGTCAATTTTTTACTACGTACAAATCTCATATAACTGATTGGTGAGTGGGAATGTATGTTAGCGCGTTACAGCCAGTTGCAAAATTTTCTGTAGCGATGCTTAGGCATGGAACATAGACTCATTATAATTCTACAGTTGTAACGAGACTTGTTCGTGAAATTAGAAAGCATTTACATGTCTGTGCCTTGTCCTGTGAGTCGTTGCCTTGGGGATTGGCTAGTCGTAGTCGTTGCCTTGGGGATTGGCTAGTCGTAGGAGCTGCTCTTAAGGAGCATTGGACTCCATAGTTGTTGTTTTGTACTTAGCCAGTTGTGTGAGCAACACTAGGGAAGAGTTGAACTCTGAACTTGCTGTATGAATCCTCCAACAAATTGTGAGTCACTTTGAATGGCGAGTTGAACTTCGAATTTTGCTTCAACAAGTTTGTTGGAGCAACTACAATCCACGATTCTAGATATTTAATCTGTCTTCAAGAAAATTTAACTAGTTTCAAGAAGGCTAAATTTAAAAAAAAGTACACAGGTTTGAGCCAGTTTAAAAAAAGTACACAAAGGTTTTTTTTTTTTTAAAGGACACAGTTTAAATTAAGTCTACTGGGTTAACTAGGGTTAGGGTTAGGGTTAGGGTTAGGGATTACAAAAATCACTTTCATCTTTCATTTTGTTTAGAAAAACCACATTAGTCTTTTATTTTGTTTTAAAAAACATCACTTAACTAATCAAATGTTTAAATAACCCCCCCCCCCCCCCGAACTAACCCTAACCCTAACCCTAACCCTAACCCTAACCAACCCAGTGGACTTAATTTAAACTGTCCTTTTTTTATTAAAAAAAAACCTTTGTGTACTTTTTTAAAACTGGCCCAACCCTTTGTGTACTTTTTTTTAATATAGCCTTTCAAGAACATGTTGAATGGCGAATTGGGCTCTGAACATGCTTAATTGCAAGTTGCTAAAGCAACTCCGAGCCATGGATATGAATTCCGAACTTGTTAGTTTAGAGATTTAACAGGTTGCGGGAGCAAATCGCATGAACTCCAAACTCGTCTCATAAGAAGCTTCCAATAAGTTTTTGGTGTCATTTTTAGGAGTAAGGTTGGCATTTAACTCATTGTATGCATCCGTAAACTCGTACAATAATTCAGCAAAAATTAATACTAAATTTTATTGAAAAATAAAACTAAGTGGCTGCTCTAATAGCTGGCCTTTATTACATGCAGTAAACAGTAGCAAAAGCGGTCTTTATTTAGAAAAATACTGAAAATACATAGAGGAGGCGGGTGTTAAGTGCTCTTGTTGAAGTTCATGGGGTGTTCCACTTTTCAAGTCCCTAAAGATATCTCCTGGCCCCCGAGTCTTCAAGTTGATGAGCCGCTAGGCGAACAACTTGGTAAACCATGTCTGGACTTGTCTGTTTTGGAGTGAGCCTCTCATTGTTTTGTACAGAGAAGGAGAGATCTTCAGGCTTGCCAATGTGTTTTAGCATTACTAGTTCTTTCCATTGAATGAGCGGAGTGGCTTCAAAAGGAGGATTCAGGCCTATTATTGCATTCTGATGAGTACGAATTTGAAACTGGTGAGAGATGATTTGGCAGGTTTAAAAGTTCTCGGTAGGATTGTCTAGTGCAGTAGCTTCGAACTTGTTTACAGACTCGATGTTACTTGATTGCTTTCTGACAGTAGCTTTATAGCATCGAGGGGAGAATCGAGCCCCCATTGTGACGGTGTAGCATGCTTGTGTTGCATGTTGGTTCCCTACAACTTGGCCTATGCATATTGTTGTTAGAAACTTTATTTTCATGTGATAGGCGAAAGCAACTGCATGAAAGGCCGTTAGGCCTAGACGGCTGAATATTGCGTTGTATGCAGCTTTGGCGTTGACTACCATAAAGTCTAGTACTTTTATTCGAATAGCACGGGCTTTTTCTGCTATCACATTGAGTGTGACGATTCCTTCGACTTGAACAAGAACACCGGAGAATCCATGGTGTATAACCAGCTGGCTTGAGTAAGTCTCGAGAGAGCTTCAAGCTATTGAAGGTGTTCATGAAAATGATATTTACTGAGCTATCGTTGTCCACCAGGATGCGGCATACTTCATGATTTACTATGCAAAGGTTTATGACCAATGCATTGCAATGAGATGTTTGGACACCTTCCAAATCCTTGTCGAAAAAAGATATCAGAACTTCGGTGTTTGTGGCAGGCAGAATGTAATGTATTGAGTTGACTTCCCTAACGAAGGCTTCACGAAAGTTCGAATCACCCCCCACCGGACCTCCGTGAATAAAATGGAGAATGACCATATGTCTTGAGTCTTACGATTCGGAGGGCCTCTCTCAACGCTTATTTGCCCCATGCCGGAGGAGTTTCGGTATTGTTTTGTTAGACAAATTGAGAGAGATAAACCTGATGAATCAGGCCTTCAAGTTCTTCTATGAGAGCTCGGCAGTTATCAGTAGTGTGTCCATGATCTCTATGAAATGCGCACTTGTCCATGTCTATTCTTTTGCTAGCTATGGACATCTTGAGAGGAGGGCTGATTATTCCGTCCTTTTCAACTTCCATGAGCATGGCTGATACATTTGTGTTGAAATAAGTGAACTTATCGAAGCGTGGTGTTGGAGGAGAACGGCATTGAGCTGCACCATTTTTCTGAAACATCCTAGATCCTTCCTCGCCTTCATTCTTCTGTTTGTTTCCGAAAGGTGAATCATTCTTGCCTTGAGGATAAAGAGCTTCCACAACTCTGATATATTTGTCACTCCTTTCTAGGAGCTTAGTGTAATCTTTTGGAGACTTTTTTGCAAGAGAAGCTTTTAGTTCTTTGTTATTGACGTTGTGGTGGAGAGCGGCAGCCGCTACTGATGAGTCTAAGAAAGAGATAAGAGATAGACCTTACTTCGGTTGTGAAGATCGTGTCAAAGTCTTTCAGCAATTCTCTTTCCTTTTGTTTTAGTTCCAAAAGGGAAGCACTTATTTTTTTGGCCCTGCAGCTAGTGACAAAGTGCTCTATGAAGAGCTCCTCGAGCTAATCGAAGAAAAATATTGACTCTGGAGTGAGCCGGGAGTACCATTCCCTTACTGATCCTTTCATAGTTGTGGGGAACGTTCGGCACATGAGCGCATCGGTGGCATTGTAAACCATCATGAAAATTTTAAAACTTAGTATGGTCAGCCGAGTCAGATTCACCATCGTACGACTCGAATTGAAAAGTTTTGAAGTTCTTAGGAATTGGTGCATCAAGGATGAATTTGCTGAAAGCAAGTCGACTGGGGCGATAAGTCCTGCTAAAGCGGCTCCCCTCATTCTTTATTTGTTCCAGACGATCTTCTACTTCTCGGATATGGCGAAGGACTTGGTCATCCTTCCCTTTCGATCTAGTTGAGTCGCTGGATTCATCTCTTGGAGAAGTAGAGTAGCGACTCCATAAGCGTCAAACCTGATCATGAGTTCCTCCAATAGCTTGGAGGATGTCATACTTGAAGTTCTCTAGTTCAGCTCTAGTGATTGGGGCCTATTGCTCTTTGTTTCTCTCAAGATGCTTTCGACTATCACGAGTAGGGCTTCTTTCTACAGTGTACCTCCTGTGAGAGTATCTTGATCTTGGCCTTCGAGGAGAGTTGCTTCTCCGGTTTACTTGACATTTAAGCAGGAGGCCTCGGTTCGGACGCGTCTCTCGTCCAAACGGATTCGTAGGTCAGTTCCTTGTTACCTGGCACTAATAATTTGGCAGAAATCTCTTGACCATCGGGGCCTTGCGAGGCCATCGAATCACTTGAGGGATTATGGGCTGAGATATGGTCATGCAGAGTGCATTGTTCATGACGACTTTGTCAGGAGTCACTTGGTGCCTCTCCGTTGACAGGAACTTATGTAGGCTGTTGGGGCGGATCTGGCTGATGAGGAAAAATTGGGTCCTCCACGGAAGGAGCTTGGTGACGAAGAAGGTTGGTGTGATGGCTTGAGGCCGCCGCTCCCCCTCTTAGTCTTCGTAGCATAGCGGTAAGTTTAATCTATGTAGTTTCACACAAATGGTGCCAATCTGTTATTACTTATTTTGGTGTAGGAGCACACAGATAGCAAGTTTATATTTGAAGAAAACTACTAAAGATTTAACCTTGAATCCGAAAGTAGATCTGGATCATTGAATGAACAACGTGATCTGAATTCGATGATTGCTGATGCAACCGATGAACCTACAAAAAGCCCGAAACACTAGGGGTGACCCTACCAACAGACCCTCTGACGCTCAAGTCAGAATAAGAGAGAGAGAGAGAAATTGAGAGAGAAATTGCATATTACCTTCTGATTGGAGAAGGGGGAGGGTATTTATATGCATAAAAAATAGTTTAGGAGATTGATATAGATTCGTTAGATTAGTATGAATCATTTATCTCTTGTTGATTTTCCTCCTTAAGAGATAAGACCCTCTTGTTTGAGGATAAGAGATTTGACTTACTGCCCTCATGGGTTGGGTGTCTCTCCTAGTGGGCCTAGTCACTTTTAATGGATTTAAAAGCGGTTCATGTCTTGTAGATGAGCCTGAAGAAGGCACGTACCTGTTAAAGAGGTCTGTTATGATTAATCTGCCTGTAGAAATGTTAGGATCTGTACTGGAATCATATGGCCCTGATTTGCTGCGATTTTTACCATTATCAATTTAATAGGTGAATATTTTTAGCAAGTTTGTCATTACATGCAATTCCCTCTTCTAAGCTTCACTGGAAAATAATTGAATCAAAAAACCTTTTGCCATTGATCATGTATAATCACTTGATGCATCAGCATAAGGTTAACCAACACACATAATTTTTCAGCTAGAACTCTGAAAAGCTCAAAAAGTATTCATATTACAACAACTAGATGCATAGGCAAAAGTAAACCAACACATGTGATTTCTCATCTAGAAATATGAAATGCAAGACACTCATAACGAATCGTATGGACCATCGTGTTAACTATGTAAAGCATAAAGACCATAATGAGTCCCACCGGCTATCCCTCAGGAATGTTTTGTTCGACAACGAACGAAATTTTCTATCCATTTTGAGCGCATTTCTTGTATATCCTATCTATATATATTCCAATTCTAGCTAGTTTCTACAACCCACATCTGAAACAAACATCAAACCCAAACCTATTTGAACCATTTTAATCATAAACTCAACATTAATAATCAATACATCATTAAATATACCAATCAAATGATATATAGAAACAAAATCAAATCTTTAACAATCCAAAGTACGAAGAAGTACCAAATGTTGTTGGAACAATTGGTCCCGGATGAGTTCCAGAGGAATCCATTGACGGGAGTTCCAAAATCGGCGGCGTTGACCGTGATGTCGTCGATCAGGGGGAAGTCAAAGCCCCAATTGGGGTTTTCAAGCGAACCCATCTCCCAATTTCCACTCTAATCCTAACCCTAACCCTAGCTCTCGATTTGGGGATTATTCTCTGTTTTTTCCTCCTCTTTTCTTCGGGTCAAATTGGGGGTAAAATACCTCGGAAATAGCCAAATAGGTTTTATGGAATTCAGTTACCTGTTAGACTAATGTGATGTTTTACTTTTTGGGCTATGAGCTTTGGGCTCTGGGCCTTGGGTTTGGGCCAACATTTACATTGAATAGTGGTTTACCTTCCGTAAGAACGCTGCAAATCTTAGACGGGAGGGGCAAGTCTTGGACCGGATTACATGCAACTTGTTTACGTCCGCATATTTTGCGAACACGAATGTCGGACCGACGTAAACCCACCCCATACAGAGCCAATTTTACTTTTCCCGATCTGTAACGAATGAAATAAAAATTGAAACTATTTTATCTACCATTTATTCACGTAACAGTTTTGTCTGTCGTTACAGTAGTGCATTTAAGTTTCTGTTTGCCGTTATAGCCAGTGCATTAAATAAGTTATCTGCCGTTATAGCCAGTGCATTAAATAAGTTATCTGCCGTTACAGTGGATGCAGTCAATGCGTTGTCTACCTTTACAATTCTCACCATAGCTCTATAAATAGAGGCTCCTCTCCCTTGAATCACAATACCGTAAACTCTTCTCTTCCCCAAACTCTCTGTTTTGTACTTGTTCCATTCTTCGATCATGTGGTGATAGATTTCAGCCACTGTCCAGTTCGAGAGCGTAACGTGGTGCCTATGTCAGCTCCTCTTGTCGTTGCATAATGGGAGACAGACGCCTACGCAAGTTCCAGTACCCGGACGAGGCGAAATCTGTTTTAAGGAGATTGTGTGATACACAAGCCTCGACATAAATTGGTTCGGTTTTACTGTTTTTTCATTTTTCTTTAGTTGTATTTGTTTTCTTATTCTCCTCCTTCTCTGATTTTTGTGCCCCTCAATCATATTTGGATTTATTGCAAACATTCTGCAACCAAAGTTGTAACAAAGAAAATAAATTTCTCAAAATTGGTTTTATTGTGATACAAATATCATAACAATGACTTGTGCTCATATCATTAATGTATAAGAGCATATGTAGTCGTTTCAGTTAAAAATGGGTATATGAAAAATATAGAAATAGCGAATAGGAGTAGCGCTGCAGTGGTGAATACTCATAAAATGACTTTTTTTTATCAAACGGAACATGATATACCGTCCGAAATTTTTTCGAAGAAAAAAATTTGAAAGACGGCAAAACATCTGCCGTCTGATGAAAAAAATAAAAATAAAAAATTGTGAAGGTTCCACATGATTTTATTTTATTTTTTAAATTTTCCCAACCCTTTCCTTTTTTTTCTAACGGCATATCATTTGCCGTCCACTCAATATATGACAGATTTTTCTTCAAACGGCATATCATTTTTCGATTTCTATAATATGCATAATACCATTTCCACTGCCAAATATAGCCTAATCATGTTCATTCGATACCAAAAAATGGGTATTTAGACAATAACTACGTTTTTTTTTTTTTTTTGATGATACGGATAGAGCCAAAAGGCTCCAGCCAAACTATAATTCAATCAAAATGTCTAATTACATGATAGGTTTTACAAGACGTAAAACAATAACAAAATGATAAAAGATCAACAATGAATAGATAATAGCTAACACAGAGCACATAACAACAGGAACAGCCGGCGAGAGGCTGGTGGTAGCCGAGAAGTCCTGATGGGCTCCCGAACGAAGATCCGGCCCCGGAGCGCGAGATAGGGCGAAGCCCGGGAACGCTCCCACACAGCTAACGAACCAACGCCCGAATACTTCTAAGTCACCACTAATAAGCGATGAGGATGAGAATAGCCCCAAAACATCTCAGTAAAAATCAGAACAGCCAATAGAGGGCGTCAAAACTGAGAACTACGTTTTTTTTTAATATCTATTTTTTGTATATATAGCGGACGACTCTAAACCAACAGATGAACTGTACCTTTCCTGTAATATAACGAAAAATGCTAAGTGAACTTTTCTTTTTTTATTATTTTGATATTACTAGACTCACGAAGACGAAGGTAGAGATCATGTGACATAGGTTTGTAATGATTGTCTGTCGAGAAAAAAATTAATAGTAGAATTATCATTTTCCACAACACGATTGACAACCAGTTCCTCTATTTAATTTACGCCAACAAATTGTGTTGATAGGCTCCCCAGTCAGTCCGTACACAAGGGTTGCTATAAGGGCTCCATGGCTGTACCCTCAGACGTGATTGCTCACCAACCATTAAGTCGATTTGTTGGAACTCAACTAAGAGAAAAGACTATTTTAAGAGCATCCACAGTCGTTTGCTATATACCCAAAATTTAGAAAAAATAAGAAAAATCGAGCTGCAGTCGTTGTCTAAAAACCCAAAATTTGGATGTACGATGAACAGTGGGGTGCCAAATATAGCCGGCGATATGGCCAAATGGAAAATATAGCTCACGGCAGATTAAAATCCGTCCGATCTAATTAACGGCAAATAATCGTCCGTCCCGTACATAAAGTACTGTTTCCAATGATTAAGAATTCTTCGGGAAAAAAAATTAAAAATTTCAAAAAAAAAAAATTTTAAAAAAAAGTCAAGCGACGGTGAATAATATGCCGTGTAATATAATTAACGGTGTATTATCATCCGTTGTAGGGTTTTTTTTTTAAAAAAAAAAAAAAAAATTCAACGAAGTCAACCCACGGTAGATAGTATGCCGTGTAATGTAATTAACGGGGTATTATCATCCGTTGTAGGGTTTTTAAAAAAAAAAAAAAATGTAAAAACCACCCAATCTCAAGCCAGCTTTTTGTACACGTCACCACACAATGACGGGCCATTATCAACCGTCCCAGGCCTTTTCTTGATTTTTTTTTTTTTAATTATTTTTTGTCTTCTAGTGCAATTTATAAAAAAAAAAAAAAAAAATTTGGAACGGACGATTATACTCCGTCATTCTTAATGGACGGATAATAATCTACCGTCCGGCTATTTTTTGGCTTTCAACGACTGCAGCAACATTCCTTTTTTCCTATTTCTAAATTGCTATATACCCAAAAATTGGCTTGAACGACTGTGGATGCTCTAATTACATTAGAGCATCCACAGTCCGTTAGCCAATTATGCATAAAATGTATTTTTTTTTTTAACTGTTCTGTAATTGTTATGTAAAAATGTATTTTTTGTCATTTCGGCTACGGTAAATAGGTAAATATACATATGAATATAGCAATATGTGGACGTTCCAATTATTTTATAATATTTTTTGAGATCAGAAGAAATATAATGTTTTGTCCGACGAAATTTGATTTTTTTTAATTTAAAAAACCGGAAAAAGAAAGAACACAAGTGGTTTTTATTTTCAGAATTTTGGGATTTTCGGGAATTCTATGGGTGGAATTGTATATGATTTTTAATAGTTTATTGATTGAGACCATTAGATTTTTTATGAATTATTAGTTGACTCATATAATTTTCTCTAGGTCAACAAAATTAGTTAAATGGGTTAGATAATTAGGTTTAGTTATATACTTAATTACTAATTAGTGATTAAATGGGACAAGCTGATGTAGAACTTTTGCTTTTTTAAAAAAAGAAATCTAAAAAATTAATTAAAAATAATATAAAATACAAAAAATAAAAATATTTAGAAATTTGGATCGAACGAAACATCATGTTTCGTCCGTTCAATTTTTTCTTAACTTTACTATTTTTGGCTTTTCATTACAGTAGCGAACCCACAAATTGCTATTTCTATTTATGCATTTATGCATTTTTTAGCACTCTTAGAGCATCCACTGTCGTTTGTTAAAAACTTAAAATTTTACAATCTAGTTGGAAAAATAATTCACTATCGTTTGCTAAAAGTTTAAAATTTAGAATAGAAATCAACAATAGACTGCTAAAGATAGCACTGGCTTTAGAAAATTGAGAAATATAGAAGACGGAACATCTTCTTTCGTCTTATTAAGTTTTTTTATTTTAATATTGACGGACTGAAGATCACCTTATTACGTCCACCAACTTTTTTATGAAAATTATTTTTCCAAAAAATTACGAAAATATTATTCAAATATTATGAAAATGTTATTTAAAAAAAACTCTCGGACGGAAGATCTTTTTTCCGTCTAATAACTTCTTCCATTTTTTGTCTTCCAAATATTACTAAAATGCCATTAATTAATTACGAAAATATCATTTTAAATTTATTTTTAAATGAAGGAGTAAAATTTATTTTTAAAAGAAGGAGTAGACAGAGGAAGATATTTCGTTTTTTTATTTGCAAATTTGACACCAACAATAACAGTACTCCCTCTTTATTGCTATTTGCCAAACACTATAAATTTGTAAATTTTAAAGCAAACCATAGTGAATGCTCTGATACATGCACGTTGTGTTTTTCCATATGCTACAAGCTTATCAGAGTAAAAGATAACAGAATCCATATTACACATAATGATACTTGGTTTATCAGTCCACTTTCCATGATAACCAAGGTTTTTTTTTCCGGAAGCACGTCTCTTTTTTAAACTAATTTTTAAAATAAATCTGTTTCGAAACTAATTTTCAAAATATGTTTCATAAAATCCAGTTTTTAGCACATAACTGAGGCCATTGTTATGAACCGTGGTCTATGTTATATCAAGACCGCAGTACCCAACTGTGACATCATATTTTTCACATTTTACACTTAGGAATTTTTTTTTTCAAGTGTCGGAGTTTAACATTATATGGCATGTAGTGAGGCCACAGTTCTCAACTGCGGTCTCATTATCAAAAAGGCTACAGTTCGGTATTGCGGTCTATGAGGACAGTCCTATTTTGGAAATTAGTCTTAAAAAGAAACCTATTTCGGGGAAAAAATCGATAACCAAATAGACCCTAGTAACAAGTTGACGAGTAAGAGCATCTGTAGTCGTTTGCCAAATATGCATAATATGCATATTTGGCGCAAAACGGAGCTGCAGTCATTTGCCAAATATGCATATTGGCTGCAGTAGATTGCCAAAAATGAGAGAAGATTTGAGAATTATCCATATATGAGAGACGGCACTTCGAGTGCCGTGGCACAAATTTTTTTTTTTATAAAATTGTCGGACGGCACTTGAAGTGCCGCCGCACAAAAAAAAACAAATTTAATGGTCGGACGGCACTTGAAGTGCCGTCCCACCCAAAAAAAAAAATCGTAATTAAAAAAAACCAAAAAACCCCAAAAAAAGCCCAATTTCTCGGATGGCACTTGAAGTGTTGTCCCACCACTTTTGGTTTTTTTGCAATTTTTGAATTGTTTTTGTAATTTTTTGTAATTTTTGTAATTTTTTGTAATTTTTGTTTTGCACTTCGAATCCATTTTTTCCTCCGACGGCACTTCGAGTGCCGTCGCTCCAATTAATTTTATTTTTTTTCGCTCTGACGGTGCTTCGAGTGCTATCCCACAAATTTTACGTGTTTTTTATTTTTTATTTCTCTCCG
Organism: Hemerocallis citrina; assembly: GCA_017893485.1. Taxonomy (NCBI): domain Eukaryota; kingdom Viridiplantae; phylum Streptophyta; class Magnoliopsida; order Asparagales; family Asphodelaceae; genus Hemerocallis; species Hemerocallis citrina. The sequence goes on along the minus strand of CM030364.1, from coordinate 285,192,441 downwards.
GCCGTCGCTTATTATTTTAATATAAAAAGCTAAAAAATAGTTTTTGACGACTGCAGCAAAACTTCGATTGCTATTTCCATTTATGCATATATGCATATTTTTTACCCCCAACGACTACAGATGCTCTAAGCTAGTAAACAATCTGTCTTGTATAGTACTGTATCGTAGGAGCTACCAGAAAACACCAATCCTCGCTACTGAAGGACCATTGCTTTTATTTAGTCCCCTTAAAGCATCTGAAGTCGTTGGCCATTTCGCAAAATTTGCAAAATTTAGCAATTAAAATTTAATTATAATTAAATTAATTATTAATTAAGCAGTAAAATCTAACAACAACTCTCGAAGAGGAAATGATTCTCCATCCAAAAGCACATTTTTTAATTAAAAATGCCGAAACAGTTCCCATCTCTTGTTTTCTTTAAAAATAAAAATAAAAATCAATAGACTGGAAATCATTCATCGCCCAACACTATTTTATTAAAAAATAATTTGGGATGATACATCATATATCATCCCTCGATTTTTTTTAAATCAAAACCTAAATTTTAGGTTAAAATAACTACAGCTCAAACCAAAAATTTATATTTCTTTATGCTAAACTAGTATCATACACGTGGACACGTGCACGTGGAAAAAATTGAACGGATAATGAAAAGGGTAAAAAGAAAATAATTTCCAAACTGATCCACTTCGGGAAATATTTACCAAAATGGTCCACTGCCGAAAATATTTTACCAAAGTTAGTTCATAACCCAACACGTGCGCTGCACGGGTTGGATTAAGGACTAAGGGATTCTCCCATTATAGTAGTAGCCATTATAGTAGTAGAGATATTCAAATTATTCAAATTTTAAGACTGAGCACCTACATATGCTCTTAACTTTATTTTTGTTTCCTATCTCATCAATTCCCTCACTATTTATTCTCTTTCGGAATGCTAAACTTTGTTTTTTGTTTCTTTATCTCATCAATTCCCTCTCAATTTATTCTCTTTCGGAATGCTAACAGTCTCGAGTTTGACAATCATATTTATCATCCCTGCCACCCGTCATCATCATTAATGAATAACTTCACACACCATTCTACCAAGATGGCCAGTTGGCCCAAGTCGGTAAAATCACTGAGTTAGTTAACCCACTTTTAGAAACATTTTTGACGGATCCAATTTTCAAACTAATTTCTAGGTTAAACCAATCATCATAAGTTACTGTTGGAAACTGCAGCCAATTCAATTATGAGACTACAGTTTTACAAATATAACTTTTAAAACTAGAGAGATTGATCGACTTCGAGACTTATACAAAATTTCAAAATTAAAATGTGTTAAATATATGCCGCAGTTCTCGTGGGAACTGTGGCTTAACCTAAATATAACAAAGACCACAATGCATCTCTATAAAAATTAAAAAAAACTATGACAAGATAACAGTTCCCAACTTAAAAGAACAGAAAAAATTATAGCAGTGGCAGACTGCAGCCTTTGCTATAATTAAGCTGTAGTTGAGAATAGTGACTTATATTTATCTTATTTTAACTTTAAAAATGTTGTTTAAGTCTCGAAGTCTCTTTAACACAATATGAAATGAACTGAGACCACAATAGAGATCACATTCGAATAAGCTGCAGTTCTCAACTGCGATCTCTAAGGATTGATTCATCCTATAAGTAGTTTGGAGGGTGGATCGTCTTCGAAATAGTTTCAAAAAAATGGATTAGCTCAGGAAAAAAAATCGTAAAATCACATGCATTGAAAACAACTATCTCTACCATGAGTAATGCTACACATGCTACCAAATCCACTACATTTTTTTTACTATCTTAGGTAACACACTATTAGTTGAGGTTATTGTAGAGTGTGTAGAAATATCCAATAATAGCGCGACACCTAAAATGGTAAAGAAAAAGATAATAAATTTGATAGTATGTGTAGCATTACTCCTCGAGGTCATCATATTTTAGGAAAGGAGTCACGAAAGTAGGTGATATCTTCCACACAAATACCTCGGTCAAGGTAGGAAACTGGAAAAACACACGATTTTGGAAGGATAAGTGGTGCGGGAACAATACTCTGCTAAGTATGTACCCGGAAGCAGCAAGGAATATGGTTAACACAGACTCGCTGGCTGCGGATGTCTGGCGAAATGGAAGGTTGAAATTATAGCAACGAGAACATGTCTCGCAGGAGAGTTCAATTCAGCTGCACAATATGAATACACTCATTCGAAATGAACGAAGGAGTGATGAAGGCACAGAAGACATCAGGATTTGGTCCCTAGAATCAAACAAAAATTTATCGGTAGCATCCCTATACAGAAGGCTGAACAACAGGGGAATCAGAAGCAAAAACAGCAAGATCATATGGAACACACAAATATCTCTCAAGATAAAAGCTTTCCTATGGCTGGTAGCGAACAATGCTATTTTAACAAGGGTAAACCTACTGAAGCGGGGAATGCAGCTGGACATAGCATGTGCTAGATGTAATAATGGTGAGAAAGACACGAATCACATCTTTTTCAACTGCAATAGGGCAAAACTAACTTGGGAGGTTGTCAGTCGTGGGTTTGGGTCTTTACAGTGTCCATCCTCACTATCCGAGGCATGGGACATAGGGAGAGGGGTTAGCATTAGAAAGGAGGATATGGAAGCTTGGGATCTGTCAGTGGCAGCAGTTGTATGAAGCTTGTCGCTAGATCGAAATAATCTGTGTTTTCGTAGTTGCAACCATAGATTTACTGTACTTATGCATCAAATTTACGGTTTCATTTATGCATGGGCAGGTCAAGCGGGACAAAGAAAGAAGCTGCGTATGGAGGAGGAGTAGAAGACCAGACTGAACATGAAAGTGGAGAAGGAAGTTTATTTTAGTTTATTTTGTCGATCATAAATCTGTAGCATCTACTTTTGATGTTATTGTATTAGACTTTTGAGATGCGTGATTTAACGATCTTTTATTTTTATTTTATTTTATGTAATTGGCTCTACTATGTTTCGTTAATCTATCATTAATGGAACGATGACCAAGTCATTTTTATTCTTAAAAAAAAAAACAAAAACAAGAAAATATAACACTAAAAAGTAAATTTCAGAAACTAATCTGTACAACTGAAAATTGAGAGAACTCTTGACCAAATCAAAGCCACCAACTAGCTAGCTAGCTAACTAACTAACTAATTAAGAAGTCACCGGGCCAAGAGCAATCGAAACAAGGTTTGGTGGGCTGAGGATTGGCGGCGCAGCCGTCGCAGTGGCAGGAATGGGCCGTTGGAATGTGGGCCCTTTCTCCCCTTCCCCGCCGCCGTCATTGTTGTTGTGGGACCCAACGCCGTGGTGGCGGAGGACGCCGAAGCCGAGGATGAGTCCGGCGACTGCGAGGATGGTGACCACTATGAAGAAGATCTTAGTCGCCTTCCCTACATAACAAAACATTTTTCACACTCTCTCTCTCTCGCTCTGTCTTTAGTATTCTTCACTTTGTATCTTTCTATAATCATGTTCTTTCTTTAGTTCTCTATGTAAATGGACTAATGGAGGTTCACGTGATGGCACGAGCGTAAAGGGAGAGAATGGAGTGGGAATTACTTGAATGCCCTTTTGGAGTTTAATGTTTTTGTTTTGGGGTAATGCTACACCTACAACCTTTACAACCTTACAACCTTAGGTGGCTCAATCTCATTGGAGATGTGTACAACCCACTTCCACCTACTCTACAATACATTCCAATGAAATTGTGCCACCTAAGGTTGTAAAAGAAAGGTTGTAAGAATAGGTTGTAGGTGTAGCATTACCCTTTGTTTTGGGGTTGTTTTTCACACAGGTCCCAACAATTGTTGAAATTCCATATTAGTCTCCCTTAATTTATTATTTTTATATGCGTAAATTTCAGATAACGCTACTGAGTTTTATGATTTTTGCAGAAAACCCTACCAACTTTATTTTCCGTTAGGAGTGTCTGACGCCGTTAACTTTAGCATGAAATGTCCAAAATAACTCTAGTGTCTTAACCGTTTAACAAAACTACCCCTTGCCCTCTTCTCCGAGTAAAACCCAAACCCAAATCCGATATTCTTCTTCTTCATCCCCCTCCTCAAAATTCAAATATCCCCCGCTTTACTCTCCAATTAATCCCTGGCTTTCTTCCATTTTTAATTTTTAATTTTGAAAAAATCAAGAAACCCTTGATCCAAGATGATGTCATCATCGTCGTCCTCATCGACGGTGACGTAGCCGCTGCAGAAGCTGCAAGCGCGGGTGGGGAACCACACGTGCGTAAACTGTGCGCAGATGAATCCGCAACCTCCGCCACGCGATGCCCGGCCTCGGCATCGCGCTCGTCGCCTTCGGAATCTACCTCGTCTGAGAAACCGTCTACAACCGCATCAACCACCAGGATCCCCATTTCAATCACTGATCGATCCAAATCCCAAGGGTTGCCTTCAATTTTGCTAGTATTTCGTTAGTTAATTCCCAAATCTGATTGAGATTGAGATTGAGATTAGATTAGGGTTTGATTAACGGGATTAGTGAAGAATTGCAATTTTTTAATAAATTGAAAAATGACATAGAAATATGAAATTCTTTATCGATTAAGTTTAGTGTTTTGGAGGGAGAACTGAAGTTATGATAGTTTTGGATCTGCAGAGTGGGATTGATCTGCATGTGTTTATGTTCGAAAACTTTAAAAAATTGGACAAAACTTGGCTGGACTTTCAAGTAGCAACACTTGGTCGTTGCAAATTTACAGTAAGAGCCTCTTGGGTGCTGTTCTTGGGTATTGTTCTTTTTTTTTCCTCTTATATGAGGTTACCTTACCTCTTATAAGAGATTTACAAGAAGAGCCTTTTTATCTCTTATAAGAGATTTACAGTAAGAGCCTTTTGTAAGAGCCTCTTTTTGAGGTGTTCTTTTTATATAAAAATAACCTCTTATAAGAACCTCTTGTAAGAGATTTCTGTTCTTTTTTCACCTCTTATAAAGAGCCTTTTCTCTACTTTTACACATTTTGCCTTTACTATATAATTTCTCTATTTATACTTTGGGGTAATATAGACTTTTTAAGTGATAGAAGGCTTAAAAGAATTTGAAAGAGGCTACTAGAAGCCGTTTAGGCTTATAAGAGATTTTGGGAGAAATTGTTTATAAGAGGTAAAAAAAGAACGCTAAAAATTATGGGAAAAGAGGTGGACCACCTCTTATAAGAGGTGAATCACTTATAAGAGGAGAAAAAGAACACTACCGGTGTTTGTCTTAACATCAGACAGACAAACATCAAAGTTAGTTAAATGCTTGAGATTCTAACCCAAACAATTGATGGGCGGTAAATGCGTCTAGTATTATAAATTATGAACTAATTATACATAATCATCTACATACCAACCATGTGTTAAACAATGGTTAGCACCTGGTAAGTTATAACCAGGTGATCAAGGCATGTTTAATACTTAAACATGTCACTCAAAATACCAATCACGTTTTAAATGGTTAGACTGTTCTCACAGTCACAATCTCTTTCTCACAGTATAAAAGGTATTGTTCATATATCTGTTTTCTGGTTCCTGATAACTTCAATTTGTATTTCATTTTTGGTTATTTTGTTTGTGCTTGCAAACAAAGGCGGCTGTAAGGGGACTGTTGGTAGCAGGACAAGAGAGATACCCACTTAGGAGCAACCTAAACTGAGAGCCCATTTCTCAAGGATTTATTGGTTATAGAACTTATTGCTTAGTTATCCTGCATGTTTCATGTTTCAGTGCATCTTATTTATTTGCGGGCAAGGTTGCATGAAGCTTAGTTATACAAACAGTAAAATACCGTAAAACTCTATTACAAGTGACGACGATCTCTCTTTTCTCATTCTTCTTCTATTGCAATAATCTTAGAGTTCCAGTATGATTTGGCTGATAAGTTTATTTGCTATAAAGAGACAGTGTTCATTGGCATTTTACACGAACTCAACATATTTATTTTAGACCACTTAGCAGATCAAGGTAACCATACATTTTATTAGTTCAAGAATACATGCTATTGAAAGGATGAAATTTTATTTGGTGTTTACTATAACAAATTTCTACAGCTTCATTTTCAATTTCATATGAAATCACTGTATTTAAAATTTTATATGAATGATCAATCTTGAGTCTAAACCTACTTCTTGTCGAACTCTGACACGAGTTTGCTTTCATACATAGGTTACAAGTTTATTCGTGACACATCTCATGAAGGCATGAACGTCTCCAGACCTTTTTTTTTAATCTAACTAATTTTGTAAAAAACTAACAATTTTACTTGAGTTCCTCCTTAAAAAGCTATGTCTAGGATCTAGTGCTGAGGTTTGGGGGATATTAGATCAAACAGGATTAGAAAAGAGGACAAATTAGATTGGGATCTTGTTGTGGCGTCTATTTTGTGGAACCTATGGCTAGATCGTTATGATTTCTGTTTCAATAGCGTTAATCACACCCTTTCTTCGTTGATGCAAAAAATTCACTATTGTTGTTATGAATGGACAGGGTTTCTCAGATCCAAGAAGAAGATGCGTTTAGGAGAGGGGGAGGAGTAGCTTTCAAGCAAGGAGGATACTAATCGACAGAGATTGGGTCACCTAGCTTTTGGTCTTCTGTAATAGATGTTTTCCTACTTTGATGTATTTTGATCTTTGTTCAGGATGTTGTCCCCTGATCAGTTGCTATTTGAAGTTGTTCGCCCTCGGGCTTATTTTGTAACTGCTATGACTGTTTCGTTAATTTCTCTTTAATGAAGCGATGACCTTAGTCATCTTTTTAATCAAAAAAATAAAAAATAAATACATACGCTATATCTTCAAGTAATTAAGGCTTCTAGTGAGATTTTGAAATGTTTCCCTCCCTCAAGTTTGGAAGTGAGCAAAACTGCAAAAGACACGATGCATGTCCAGAACTTTCAAGAACTCCCTTCTGCAATATATTACTGATGCGTATTATACAACTCGAAGATTTCATACAGACTGTAAGTGCTTGTTCATATTCAACACTAAATGAATGTTGGATATTATATATTACAATGTCCTTTTATTAGTATATTGGGTCCATTGGGTCCATTGTTTTGTAAGCCCAATATAGCATAGCATATATTGTAAAAACTGATTCAGATGAAGTTGAGGGATTCACAAAATTCTACATGGTATCAGAGCCTCCTTTCTCCTCCTTTACCCTAATCTAAAAACTCACCCACTGTTGATCTCCAACCGCGGCATCACCGTCGACCGAATCTCAAGATCTTCTTCAACGTCCACCATCAATCTTCTTCAAAGTCCAGATCCCAACTCCACATCTCAACAAACCCATCAAGCAACCCATCGGCAACCCCCTCTTTCAGTCTCCCGAATCATCAACCTGTCAAAGCAACCCATCGGCAACTCCCGAATCATCTTATCAGAGCCTCTAATGTCTAGGGTTAGGGTTTGATCGCCTCTCTCAAATCATGTCGTCAAAAGAGGAAGCTCGGATCTTTGTTGGGGGATTATCGTGGAATACCTCCGACCGCGAGCTCGAAGACATGTTCAGTCGATTCGGCAAGGTCGTCGATGCCCAGATAATGACAGATAGAGACACTGGTCGTCCTCGTGGATTTGGATTTGTCACTTTCTCAGATCGGAGGGCAATGGAGGATGCCATTGCCGATATGCATGGCCAGGAACTTGATGGCCGCAACATTTCAGTGAACAAGGCCCAGCCGAAAATGGGTGATGATCCTGGGTATGGTGGCTATGGTGGGAGCGGTGATGGTCCTCCTGCTGGTCGTTCTGATTGCTTTAAGTGCGGGCGACCTGGGCATTGGGCTCGAGAATGCCCATCTGCGGGTGGCGGGGGTGGTGATGTTGCTACTACCTCCCTTATTTCTTCCCTTATGGGTAAGTCTTTTCCTGTTGATTGGATTATTGATTCGGGTGCTTCTATACATGCTACTGGTCATTTACCATTTTTAGTAGATTGTTTTGTGGGTGATTCGAATCCTGTGATTTTGCCTGATGGAACTATTATTGATTCCCGTATTCGTGGTAGAGTGGTTTTATCTGGTGATATGGTGTTGAAGGATGTGCTGTATGTACCTAATTTGACATGCAATCTGATTTCTGTTGCACGTTTGGTGGATGATCGGACCTGTGATATTACCTTTACTCGTGATTTGTGTGTTATACGGGACCGAAGTACGAGGAAAGCGATTGGAGCTGGTGAACGCAAAGGGGGTTTGTACATCTGGCGTGCCATGTCAGAGACATTTCATCAGAGATTGCAAGCTTTGAGAGGAGCAGATTTCGGTGTTTGGCACAGCAGATTGGGGCACCCTTCTGATGGAGTTATGCGACATTTACCTTTTGCTAGTGGTACTAGTTTGTCTTTACCTAATGCGTGTGACATTTGCCATAAGGCAAAGCAGACTAGGGATATTTTTATTGATAGTGATAGCCGAGCTACTCACATGTTTGAATTGATACATTGTGATCTCTGGGGTCCGTATCGAGTTGCCTCTGTTTCTGGGGCTCGGTATTTTTTGACATTGGTTGATGACTATAGTAGAGCTGTTTGGGTTATTTTATTATCTGACAAAACTGAAGTGTGTTCCATGTTTATTAAATTTATTTCTATGGTGAAACGACAATTTGGTGTTGATATTTGTCGTGTTAGGAGTGATAATGGAACTGAGTTTAATTGTATGAAACCTTATTTTTCTGAGCATGGGATAGTTTTTCAGACTTCATGTGTGGGTACACCACAACAAAATGGAAGGGTCGAACGCAAACATAGGCATATTTTGAATATAGCTCGTGCTTTATTGTTCCAAAGTGGTTTGCCTGTGGATTATTGGGGTGAATGTGTACTGGCTGCATGCTACTTGATTAATCGATTGCCTTCCCGAATTGTGTCATTTAAGTCGCCCTATGAGATGTTGTATGGGAAGCCACCTTCATATGATAATTTGCGGGCTTTTAGATGTTTATGTTACTCTTTTGATCTACAATCCAAGCGGGATAAATTTGCTAGTAGGAGCAGAAAATGTATTTTTGTGGGTTACCCCTTAGATAAGAAAGGATGGAAATTGTTGGATGTTGAGTCTCGTGAACTTTTTGTGTCTCGGGATGTGAAATTTTATGAAAATGAATTTCCGGGGGTGCAATTAGAAACTGGTGGAAACATTAGGGGTCCATTTGTAGATTATTTTGGAGATGAGGATGTTGAGGTTGCACGGCCTACCCACGTCATTGCTGCCGACGTCACTGCTGACGTCAGCAATGATATCATACCTGGCAGTAGTGACGTCAGCGGTCCCGATATTGCACACTCGGCCCCTGATGTTTCGGGTTCTTCTGTTTCGGGCACTGGAGTTTTGGATGTTGCTACATCGACCCCTGTAGTTTCTGCACCGCCTGTTTTGGGTAGAGGTTTGAGGACCAAAGCTCGCCCGACACGTCTTGATGATTACATTACCCCTCTTCGCCTCTGTTCACCTAGCTCCTCGACTTCCTCAGGTACTCCGTATCCTATTTCACACTATCTGAGTTATGATCTGTTTTCTACTGGACATCGAGACTTTCTTGCAGCTGTTACTGCAGGTGTTGAGCCCACCTCTTATCGCCAGGCTTCTCAGGATGAGGGGTGGCGACAGGCCATGCAGAGAGAGATTCAGGCACTGGAGGATAGTGGGACTTGGACTCTTTCAGACTTGCCGCCCGGGAAGAAGGCGTTGGGCAGCAGGTGGGTTTATAAGATCAAGTACAATTCGGATGGCAGTGTTGAGCGACTAAAGGCCAGACTGGTTGTATTTGGTAACCACCAGGTGGAAGGTATTGATTACTCTGAGACCTTTGCACCTGTAGCTAAGATGACTTCTGTTCGTACTTTCTTAGCTGTTGCTGCTGTCAGGGGATGGATGTTGCATCAGATGGATGTGCACAATGCCTTTCTTCACGGGGATTTGACAGAGGAGGTGTATATGAGGATGCCTCCAGGTTTTGAGTCTGGTAAACCCAACAAGGTGTGTCGCTTGCGTAAGTCCCTATATGGACTGAAACAGGCACCACGTTGTTGGTTTGCCAAACTTACTTCTGCCCTATTGTCTTATGGTTTTTCTCAGTCCCATTCTGATTATTCTCTCTTTTCCTATCGGAAAGAGAAAGTTGAGTTGCATGTGTTGATTTATGTGGATGATCTCATTATTTCTGGGAGTGATTCAGATGCTTTGGCTAGGTTCAAGACATATCTGAGCTCATGTTTCCACATGAAGGATCTTGGGGTGCTAAAGTATTTTCTTGGGATTGAGGTTGCTCGAGGACCTGAGGGTATTTCTTTGTGTCAGAGGAAGTATGCTTTGGATATCATTTCTGAGTGTGGATTGTTGGGGTCTAGACCTGCTAGTTTTCCTATGGAGCCTAATCATAAGTTAGCAAAGTCCAGCAGTTCTCCTTTGGCAGATGGCGAGGCTTATCGTCGATTGGTTGGGAGATTGATTTATTTGTCTTTTACTCGACCTGATTTGGCTTATGTAGTCCACATTTTATCTCAGTTTTTACAGCATCCACTTGAGGATCATTGGCAGGCCGCTTTGAGGGTGGTACGGTATTTGAAGAATTCTCCAGGGCAGGGGATTCTTCTGAGATCTGATTCGGAGCTTGGTCTTACTGGCTGGTGTGATTCTGATTGGGCGAGCTGCCCCACTACTAGGAGATCTACTACTGGGTGGTTGGTTTTTCTTGGTTCTTCTCCTATCTCTTGGAAGACCAAGAGACAACCGACTGTTTCACGTTCTTCCGCTGAGGCTGAGTATTGATCACTCGCAGCTGTTATCTGTGAGCTGAAGTGGTTGAGGGGTTTGTTGTCTTGTTTTGGGATACAGCAGGAGGGTCCGATGCAGGTTTATTGCGACAGTCAGTCTGCATTGCATCTGGCACATAACCCAGTTTTTCACGAGCGCAGTAAGCACATTGAGGTGGATTTGCATTTTATCAGGGATACCATATTGGATGGCACTATAGTGGCTTCTCATGTCTCGACTACTTCCCAATTGGCGGATATCTTCACTAAGCCACTGGGGTGGCAGCAGTTTGATCCCATACTTCGCAAGTTGGGCATTTGTGACCTCCATGCTCCAACTTGAGGGGGGGTGTTGGATATTATATATTACAATGTCCTTTTATTAGTATATTGGGTCCATTGGGTCCATTGTTTTGTAAGCCCAATATAGCATAGCATATATTGTAAAAACTGATTCAGATGAAGTTGAGGGATTCACAAAATTCTACAAAGAAATTATAGTATTAATGTTTAGTTGCTCATGCTGTGGTAACTAAATTAAACATAAAACTTAGTCCATGCATTAATTGTAATTATTAATACTACTTCAAGCTACTGAACTTCCAAAGTCAACAAACTAAACATATCCTTATTACAGTGGCAACATGCAATGGTAATTGTATTCATAGGCTTCCAAGATGATATTGATATACTATCCCTATTGTTTCAAAGCTGCTGATAATATAATCTTGATGCTTTCAGAATGTAGATGATGTTGGAATTGGGGCGTCAACCAACGCCTGTTGTCGCAGCGGAACTAAATCGAGCAATGAGGAAGTTGAAGTAGATGAGACGCATAAATTGAGCAAGCAAGTAGATCCACCAAACTAACACAAACACAACGATGACTTATCCCGATTAGCTTTTGCTTAATCCGAGGAAAAATATAGGGAGATCTAATATTCAACTAGAAGATATTATAAGGAGTTATTGATTCACTCAATACAAGGAATTAAACTCACACACCAAGAACTATCTCTTTCTCGAGCCTCTCTTTGCAATGGAGAAAATAATCTATGAAGTATCCAACTCTCATAAAGGAGGAGTTTACAATATATATAGAAGAATAGAGAGAAAACTAATCTTGATTCTCAGTCATCCGATATAACCTGGAAAAAAAATAACTGAATAGGAACCGTACGATCTAACTTAGAGTTGAAGATTTGGCTGAAACGACCTAACAAATCGAAGCCCAAAAACGAATGCAACACCGCGGTTGGTCGACCGTCCAACAAGACCGGTCGACCGTACCATTCTCTAACAATCCCTGTACTACGAGCGGTCGGGGGGCGCGGTCGGAGGGTGCGGTCGACCGCAACTTGGGACAGTCAACCGCAACTATGCCAGCACCTTGCTGCTACTGTTTTTCCTTCTACTTACTTCGACGCTTCGACCTCCGTGCTTCATCTTACCTTCTTCTAATCTGAACAACGAATATACAAAACACAATCCTAACAGATCATTCAAGGTTATATTTTTTTAATGAATTTTGGCGTACTTCTTTATTCTTTGATCCTTATAATACCCTACAATTTTTTGATCCTTATAATACCATCCTGCAAAAAAAATATCATTCTTGTGGCACGTAACAACTCCATTAATGAAGGCGCATATCTTCACATATTCTTAACTCACAGCTATAGGCTTACAATGTATGTACTGAATCCTAATTTCTATATCTACATTCTATATGTATTCCAAATGAAATGGTGATGGCAATATTTTAAAACGTAATACTTAACAGAAACCATCCTTCTATGCAACATCTTCCTTACACTATATGTTTTAATGTAAGTTGTGCTGAAACTCTAAAGCGAAATGGAAGCACTTTACGAGCTATTTAAAATTCATATTACTCCAGATTTCTAAAAAAAACTTCATGTTTATCTATGAATCATGAAATTAGTGATTTAGTTATTTAGTTAAAATTTAGCAGGAGGAATTCCAGCTGGTGCTCTTCAGGAACAATAATAAGAAAATTTTGCCGAAATGCCCCTGTTTTTGAAAATAATTAGCGAACTGTCCTTGTTTCGAAAACATTTAGCCATCTGCCCTTGTCTGTGACACGTCAGCAACAAACGTTATTGGGAATCACGGCATCAGCTAATTGCATGCCGTGATTCCCAATAACGGCATCTCTATATGAAAAAATTACCATGCCGTTATTCCCAATAACGGCATTGGTTATTTTTAAAAAATAGAGCTCTACTTTATTAATCTTGACTCGAGATTAATTCCAAATATGAAATAAACTGATGCCGTTATTCTGAAGAACGGCATCGTTTATAACTGATGCCGTTCTTCAGAATAACGGCATCAGTTATTTACTTTTTGCAGTAATATACTCGAAAAACCCTTCCTCTTCCCCCTTTCTCTTCCGCTCGTGCCTTCCTCATTTCCAAACAGAAAACCCATAGTCCAAAACCCTAGACGATCTGAAAAAAAAAATCCACTAGATCTTTCGGTGTGTTGTTGACTTCTATTTCGGAGTGTACTCCTCAATCCTTCATCCAGAGTTCATTCTCATTCCGATTCCGAAATCTTTGTAAGTAACTAAAAACCCTAATTTGTTTTTTGTATAGTTGATTTTGACTGTTTTATTATGTAGTATAGTACAAATATTGTAGGTTAGGGTTATTGAAGTAGTAATTTTGGAAGTACTTCAAGTATTGTAGGTTAGGGTTTACTAAATGTTGAGTTTTTGAGATGCTCAATTTCTTAAATATTCAAGTGATTTATGTTTGAAGTCGGGGTTATGAAGATCCTGATACACTTAATTTTGGTGCTTGTTGCTCATGCACTCAATTTTCCTAATTCACGGGGATATCCTAATACACTAATCTTTGGTGCTTCTTGCTTATTGAAAATCCTAATTCACTAGCAGATCTCTGCTCATGCACTCAATTTTTCTACTGAAAATGTTGTTGAATAGTCTTCGTTAATGTGTACAGGCCAATGGATCCTGCACAACCATCTTCTTCGCATGGTGTTGGTGCTTCGTCTACGCCTTCATTTGGACCACGGGGACATCCGGGTCCATTAGATCCTACAGTTCTGTTTCTCCAGGAAGACCACCGATCACAGGCCGTTTGGACCGGGGATGTGGAGAAGATGAGTTTTAGGACGCACAAGGTCATGCCTGTCCTCAAGAACTGTATTGCTATGGAACATTATTTAGTTAGCAGTGGGTTTAGCGGTATGTCAAAGCTGACCAAGATACAGTGTGATCACGCCTTGCTTACCGCACTGGTAGAGCGATGGAGGCCGGAGACACACACCTTCCACTTACCGTGCGGCGAGATGACGGTCACCCTACAAGATGTAGCGGTGATTTCGGGTCTTCCAATTGACGGGGTGGCCGTCACAGGCAATCTGATGTTCAACAAGGTTGCACTAGCACGAGATTATTTGGGGTTGGATGTTGATGAAGTTGACCACGGCATATGGGTTGGGGAATCCATTAGGCGTTCATTCCTAGAAAATAGTTTCAGTCACATTCGAGTCGCACCTGTGCATACGGACATCGAGATCCAGAACTACACGCGGGCATACGTACTGTCGATGATTGGAGGGATCCTATTCCCTAACTCTTCAGGTGACGTAGTCCACCTCATGTATCTCCCATTGATAGCTGACCTACAGACAGCCGGCAGGTATAGTTGGGGAAGTGCAGCTCTAGCCTCCCTCTATCGTGCACTCTGCAACTGTTTGTTGGGTTCGATTCAGATGACTGGGCCGATGTCCATCCTGCAAATTTGGTGTTGGGAAAGAATACATCTCGGCCGACCCCGTGTGACGGTACTTTCAGAGAGTTGGAGGGATGTACATGATAATCCCGTGATGAGAGCTCCTCTCGGTGCATACTGGGCGGGGAAGCGTACGTGGAGGGATAACCCACGTGGTGTCCTAACTTATTATAGGGACGAGTTAGATCAATTGAGGGAAGAGCTCGTCAACTGGACCCCGTACACGGATGAGAGACTGGCTCGTCTACCACCTATTTGCATTGCTCATGCACAGTTGTGGTTGACCTTAGCTCCACTAGTGAATTTCTCAGTTGTGGAGTTTTATTATCCCGGCCGTGTTCTTCGGCAATTCAATGCACAACAACCCGTCCCCGTGAACACATTATACGACCGTAGACTGCACAACATCACGGGCCAAGGTCGTTTACCGAACATGGATTGGGCCGATCACCACCGCGCGTTTGTAGGAGCATGGAATGAGCGGAGGTATGAATTGGTAGTCGAGGGTGTTGAGTATCCGTATGATGGATCAATGCAAACAACTTATATGGCCTGGTACCGTCGCATAACGCGACTTTATATCCAACCCAAAACCGATTTTCCAGCGGGCATCCAAGAACCTATACCCGAGATTCATGTTGAACCACCACCGGCATTTTCATCATCACAGCCGATGTACCAACCGAAGGCCTCATCATACCGTATAATGGTAAGTTAGATTGTTTGTTGAATTTCAATTATTTCGTTCCGTTCTACTTATGCATCTTCACTTACATGGATATATGGTTTACTATTATAGATAGAGAGCACATGGGACATGGCTAGAAAATGTGCGAATGTGTTGAAGAGCAATGCCAATAAGGCATGCAAAGAATTGGCACGAGACCTCCTGTGCAATTGTCGTACCTCTCTTGAAGAGGTTGGAGATGGTCCTCGTTTCAAAGAACTTATGCGTTCAACTGAAGCTCCACGCCAACAAGAACGGCCTACCGCTAGCCAAGCTTCACCTCCACCACAACCAGCTTTGCAATTGGGACCCCCATCAGAACATCGAAGACGCAAGACCGTTCGTGATCCTCCACCGCAAAGCCAATTGGCAAATCCGGAGATTGAAGAAGGAGGAGGTGGCGACGAAGGAGGAGCTGGTCCAAGTGGACCCCCAACGCAAGAACAACGGGAACGTAGGCGGAAAGTCCCGGCTCGGATGAGGAAAGCACCCAAACATTACACTCCAGGATAATTGGTAGAAAGAAACTAATTGTCGTTTTGTAACACATCATTTTATGCATTTTTTAATTGTATATGTTTGGATGCAGGTTGTTATGTGTGGGTGTGCAAATTGGAAGGAGTATTTCATTTTGATGAAGACTAACACATGAAGCACTTGAAATATCTGAAAATTTTGAAGAATCTGTGAAGTATTTGAAGTATCTGAGAATGTATTAAATCAATTTTGAAGTATTTGAATGTATTAAATTTTGAAGTAATCTGAAGTATTAAATTTTGAAGTATCTGAGATGTGAGTAAATTTTGAAGTATCTGTGAAGTATTTGAAGTATTTGAAGTATCTGAGAATTTTGAAGTCTGAGTAAATTTAATATGTATTTGATCTTGAAGACTTATCATTGAATGTTCGTAACATAAGTAGTCTGAGTAAATTTGAATTTGATCCAAGCAAACTTGAAGAATTGAATGTTCGTAACATAAGTTGAATTCCATTTTAAAGTTGATCTGAGCAAGAGTCGAATTCCATTTTGAAGTTGATTGTATGTAGAATAAGTTGTGCATGTTTGCTAAATCTAAAAAAGAGTTTGAACGATGCCGTTATTCGCAATAACGGCATATTAATCCTGTAACGTTATTGCGAATAACGGCATCTTCATATAGGGAAAATTAGAAAATTTGTAGTTGCTGCCAAATGTTTCTGTCTTCACAGACGTCTTTCAGAATAACGGCATCTGTAAACGATGCCGTTATTCAGAATAACGGCATCTGTTGATGATGCCGTTATTCAGAAACACGGCATTAGTTAAAGAACAAAATTCCAAATTTTGAGCATTCTGCCAAACATACTGTCTCCACAGACGTTCTTCAGAATAACGGCATGTAAATAAGATGCCGTTATTCGGAAGCACGGCATCAGTTAAAACATCTGTGCATGTTTTTTGTGCATGTTTATTTTGCGAATGGTAGTTTGGAACAAATCTAACCATACCCACCACTCATTAACACTTTCATACCAATTTAAACATACAAATCACACAAAACTTATCATTCAAAACAAAAAAAATTAAAGAGAGGTACGACACAAATAAACATGAAAATAATTCAAATAATTCAAACGTAAATTACTCAACAAGCAACAGACAACATGAAAACATTCAACTAACATATAATGACTAAGAAAAATATTCAAGTGCGTGTAGATTGTGAAGCCCCCGCACTTTGTACACTCTTACAACTGCGTCTATTGTGTCCGCTCACACCACATTTTGAACATACTTTTCCACTACTCCCTCCTTCTTGAGCGTCCATGTCATTGCGGATACGAGTACTCTTAGGCCTCCCCTTGACCCGACGAAGACTAGGATCAACAATTAGAACCGGTGCGCTTTGGGTAGGCCAGTAAGATTCGTCAGGGAAAGGATTGAAAGATGGTGCCCATGTTTTTGCTAACGCGTCTGTAGAGTAGAAAGGATCTATGTACGGTTGATAATCAAGCGCCCGGGAAGCACATGCCGCTAACACATGAGAGCATGGAACGTGGAACAATTGAAATTTCCCACACGTACAAGTTCGCCCTTCTAGGTCCACCGTATGCCAATGCCCACCCTTTTGATATCCACCGTCCATTCTAATGCCCGTTTTCACCCCAAAGACACCATCGCGATTATTGAACATTATGGCCTCATGTAAATTTGATTTTTCACGCCGGGCATCAATAAGATCCTGGATTCGTGGTGCCCATAGTTTACCTTCAGCAATAAGTGTCTGCGCGGCCTCACGGCGGTCGGTGAAATACATGTTCAGACGGAAAAAAATCTGTTCCACAATTGCGGTGACAGGTAAGCTACGAACACCTTTTAGAACCGAGTTGAACCCTTCGGACAGATTTGTTGTCATAATACCATATCTACGCCCACCATCAGCAGTAAGTGCCCACTTCTCAATTGCTTTCTCCTTAACCCAATTAGCCGCATCAGCATTGCTAGCTTCAAGTTGTGCCATCTTCTCTTCATACTTTCTCCACTGATTTTCACTTGCAATCACCTTTAATTTATTCATCAAAAATTTCGAACCAAATTTTTTATGAAAATTGCTAGCAAAGTGCCGCATACAATACCGATGATATGCAAAAGGTTCCCTCCACGTGCCAAACTCATTTCCCATTGCTGATAAAATACCGGCATGTCGATCCGAGATGACGCAAAGACCTTCACGTTCTGTCACATAGCACCGAATACAGTTCATGAACCATGTCCATGTTTCTATACTTTCGCCGTCAACAAGTGCAAATGCAAACGGAAACAACCTACCATTTGCGTCTGGTGAAACCGCAATCAACAAACAGCCTTTGTATTTTCCGTACAAATGAGTACCGTCAACACTTATAACTGGTCTACAGGATTTGAATCCTTCGATCGAAGAACCGAATGACCAAAAAACACTCTTAAATGTTTCTATACCCGGCCCAGTCGTAGTCTTCGCCCACTGTACAGCAGTACCCGGATTCGAAGCTTGAATTGCATTGAATAGGTATGGTAATTTAGTGTACGCTGTTTCAAAAGAACCATACAGTTTCTCAATTGCTTTATGTTTTGCCTTCCAAGCTTTCCAATATGATATTGTGTATTGGAGCCTACCCTTCACCTGCCCAATTATGGCTCTTGGTGTTACTGTGAGTTGTTCCCTCAGAGTATCTATTATCAGCATCGATACAACCGTCGAGTCAATTTTGCTGTGATCCTGAGTCAATGTAGGATTCACACATGTGTGTACACCTTCAAGTTGTTTCACCACAAAATAATCACGACCTTTGGGAATAATTGCACGCAAGCGCCATGGACAACCGACTACATTTTGAAGTGATGGATTTTCTGCAATCTGCTCGGCTGAATGGTTGATGGGAGCGTATTTGCATCTCACATGGTACAGACAACGATCTGATTTTACCGTCACGAATTCCCTGTGGTTCTTCACGGCATACATCTTCACTTGATGTTGTAGAGCATCTTTGGATGGAAATCTTTGACCTATGAAGAGTTCATCCAAGTTAGAAGACCCAATGGAAGACTGGCCATGTTCATGTACGGTGGCACGGGACATCCATTCGCTTGACTGCGATCCACGCATAGCTGGACCTGTGTCTTGACTTGGCAACACGCGGGCATTGTTAACCGGCACATGAACATTGGCATCAACAACCGGCACTTGAACATTGGCATCAACAACTGGAGCTTCAAGGGCGATCTCCTCATCATCATCCTCGAGACCGCGTACCTCATCTTCTTCCTCTTCTACCAAGTCGTTATTTACAACGGCGTTATCAAAGTCTGTCAAAGCAATGCCAGCTACCAAAAAATTTTGTGGCAATGGGGTCGGATGGAGCGGCTCGTATTCGGAGGAAACAGGTTCCGTTGGAGTTGTGCTAGTTTCTCCGACAGTATTAGAAATCCTTGCGTGTGACTCTTCAGATGGTCTCAGAATCCTAGTTGGCCTTGGACCGTCGATAACAACTCTTGTAGTATTTGGAAGCCTCGTTTGATCAATATATAACTCAACTATATTCCAACCACAACTTGGATGAAGTGTCCTAAGCAGGACAGACCTCAGAGAACTGTCACTGTCTATGGGTACCAACATGAAGTACTGCCCATCCCCTTTACCAGCAGAATAACGGGCTCTCAATCTCAGAGTCATTTCACTTCTGTCCCAATTGGTTACTTCATATATCTTATCTGTTAATTCTGAGTAACCAAAATTGGGGGTAGCCCAAATAATTACCGGTTCAACATCACTATAAGAATATCCAATTTTTGGATCCTTAATAACTTCACCCCCAAAATATAACCATATAGGGATATCAAATTCCATACCTATGCATAAAAATTAAAAATTAAAACATATTCAAATCATTCACTACTCAAAATGTGACGAATCTTTGAAATAAAAATCAAACATAAGGTTAGTATGATAATACCTTTCAAATGATACCAAAAAAACCACCGGCAAGGTTTTCGTTGACGAGGAAGACTGAAAATGAGAGTGGGAGTGAGGAATTAGGATGTATGGAATTTTATAGGACTCAAATGGTTGAAAATTTTTGATTATGAGATCTAGGGTTTGTGGGTAAAAGGGGTGATGTGAGAGAGATGCGTTTTACAAATCAGAAGGGGAAGAATAGGGGAGAAGAAAGGGGGTTACGCTTATAGGGATTTGTGCAAAAAGTAAATAACTGATGCCGTTATTCTGAAAAACGGCATCAGTACAAACAATGCCGTCCTCCGGAATAACGGCATCAGTTCATTCCTTTTTTGCTTTCCAATCTCGAGACAAGATTGATACAATATAGTTCTATACTAAAAATAACCAATGCCGTTATTGGGAATAACGGCATGGTAATTTTTCCATATAGAGATGCCGTTATTGGGAATCACGGCATGCAATTAGCTGATGCCGTGATTCCCAATAACGTTTGTTGCTGACGTGTCACAGACAAGGGCAGATGGCTAAATGTTTTCGAAACAAGGGCAGTTCGCTAATTATTTTCAAAAACATGGGCATTTCGGCAAAATTTTCCAATAATAAGGGGAATGTATTTGGAGATAGTCAACTGGATTTAGAGAATTGAGGAATGAGAGGTATATCTTATGACAGATGTGAACAATACATGTCTATATTATTATTTGTATGTGTGATAAGGGTAATAGGTGAACCATAATTGTGCTTGTTCGGGCTTTCAGTTTCTTTATCCAGTTATATTGTTATCTAATAGATGCGAAACCACTAATTGGGAAGATAAATGACTAATTTAATTTAATTTTTTTTTTGATGGGAATTTAATTTAATTTTGAGTCTTGATTAAGTCTTGATTAGATGTTCCACTATATTTTTGTTTCATATAATAATTTGTTTGAGCTCTAAATGAGTAAATTACATGCTTGATTCATAATTCTGATTATTTTGAGTCATGTTTGATTCAACTGAAAATTTTCTAAATCTCTGTTATATACAAGAGTTTATGAGCCTAAAAATTACTTTAAAACATTTTGAGTTAAGTTGTGTTATTAGTGTTGTTATCTTGCATAAATAATTACAAACACCTAGTTAAACCATTTCATTCTTGTTTACTACAGTTTGTACAGTGGCTGATGGTGTTGAAAAATGTCGAAAATAGGATGTATATTGAGCTGCTAGCTGCTGCTCCTGTTTATGTGCTCTGTAATTATTTTGTATAATATGATATGTAACAAATTTATGTACATACTAACAGTATGTACATGAAAAATATTTATGTTGTTTGTTGTTTATGAGGTCTGTTTATGTTGTTTCCAGGTATCTTGAGCTCGGTTTTTGTCGTTTGTGAGCATTATGAGCTCAGTTTATGTTGTTTTCAGGCAACATAAATTGAGAAACCAACCCAACCCAAACTGAATTTTCATTGATTGGTTTGGTCAAGTCATAAGTCTTGTGGTTTGGGTTGGTTTAAATTGTAGAGTATAAAAAAAATTCTTGGGTTGGGTTTGGGTTGAGTCTAAACCCAAACCAACCCAGCCCATGAACCCCTGTAGTACTTTGTTGTTTTTTTTTTTGTTTTTTGTTTTTTAAAATGAAAGAAAGGGGGTAGTAATAAGATCATATACAAACGGTATGCTGTATTTGCCATTTTGCCTAAATTTGGCAAAATAGCAGCCACATCGGTTTGCTATTTTGTCTTTTTTAGCAAAGTGGCTACAGTCGCTTCTCATTTTTGAAAAACTTTTTGCACATTCTCAAAATACTTGGGTTGGGTTTTTGTTGTTCCGTCCTAATTATTTTTTTATTTTAATAAGATCAGACCGAACAAGTTGTTTCGTCTCAATTTTTTTTAAAATTCTAAAAGTATTGGACGGAACATGTTGTTCGTCAAAAAAGAAAGAAAAAGAAAAAAAGAAATGCATCAGACGGGACAACATGTCCCGTTCGATCTCAAAAATTTGAGAAATGGGACATGTCTCGTTTGAGAGGGACCTGTCATTTTCAACCATCCTCCACCCATTAATTAAGACACAAATCACTTTTAAAATGAATTTAATAATGATTTATTATTATTTTAATCACTAATTATTTAACTAATGACTATTTAATAACTTGTAATATTTTGATTTTACTAAAAATTACAAAAATATATCTCCGATAAATTTTTTTCCCCTTCAAATTATAACAAACTAGTAATTTACACGTGCGATGCACATCTTTATAAATATACATATTTTTTATAAAAAAAATCGCGTGATGCACGTCTTTATAAATATAGTAGATTTGCCCGTGGGCACGTGCCTACGGCACGTCTTCGGAACGATACAACACAGGAAAAGTCTTGTAAACAATAAAACGACAATTATGTAGTTCAAGTTTGAATAGTATGATAATAATTAGTTGTAAATAAAAGTCCATGTTTAAAATAATTATAAATAAGGGTGTAAAATTCAATTTTTTAGAATTTTAACTATGGAAAATGATGAAATTTAACTGTTGAAGAGATATTTGTTATTTTCAATATAACATGTGCAATAAAAAAACATAAAAATTGTGAAAATTTTACAAACCTGAAATCCTAAAATCTAAATTTCTAAGTAAGTAAAGAAAGAACGAGAGAGAGCGGGGGGGGGGGGGGGGGGGGGGGGGGGGGGGGGGGGAGAGAGAAAGAGAGAAATATGAAAAAGTGAAGAGAGAAGAGAGATAGTAATAAAGTAATGAGTTTTTTAATTTTGGGAGGAAAAATTTAATTTTGGAGTTTGAAATTTTGGGCGGAAAAATACATTTTGTGAGAATCAATCTAGGCCAATGATTTTAGGGGAGATTGAATGAGAGCCACTTGATAGCTTTCTTTGTAATTTATTATATAGATATTTTTTTATAAAAAAAGTTCGACATTGTCTAGTATCGAAACTAAAACCTCATTTATATTAGTTATGCATCTGCATTGCAAGCATTTGTTGGATTAGAGCATCCACAGTCGTTTGCTATATACCCAAAATTTGGAAAATATAGAAAAAATCGAGCTGCAGTCGTTGTCTAAAAACCCAAAATTTGGGTATACGATGAACAGTTGCGTGCCAAATATAGCAGGCGGAATGGCCAAATGCAAAATATAGCTAACGCCACATTATACTCCGTCCGATCAAATTAACGGAGGATAATCTGCCGTCCCGTACAAAAGTACTGCACCCAAATGATTAAGAAGCTTTTGAAAAAGAAAAAAAAAAAAAAAAATTCCCGGTCAACCGACGGTAAAAAATCTGCCGTGCCATGAGATTAACGACATATAATTCACCGTTGTTTGGTTTTTTTGTTAAAAAAAAAAAAAAAAATTACCGGTCAACCGACGGTATATAATCTACCTTTTGATGAGATTAACAACAAAAAATTCACCGTTGTTGGGTTTTTTAAAAAAAAAAAAAAAAAAAAAAGTAAAAACCACCCAATCTCAAGTCAACTTTTTGTACACGTCACCACACAATGACGGCACATTATCAACCGTCCCAGGCCTTTTCTTGATTTTTTTTTTTTTTAAATTATTTTTTGTCTTCTAGTGCAATTAAAAAAAAAAATTAAAAAAAAAAAAAATTTTTGGAACGGACGATTATACTCCGTCATTCTTAATGGACGGATAATAATCTACCGTCCGGCTATTTTTTGGCTTTCAACGACTGCAGCAACATTCCTTTTTTCCTATTTCTAAATTGCTATATACCCAAAAATTGGCTTGAACGATTGTGGATGCTCTTACACATAGAGTTTGTCAGACTCTTTCCATTAAAATAGTAGAGATAATTATTGCACGAACTCTCCCTGTATGCTATTTCTCAAATTGCCGTTTTGCCATCATTTAGCGAAACCGCTGTGGATGCTCTAGATGAAGCTTTCCCCAGCAAATCCAAAGCTGTTTCCTCTTCCCCAAATCCCAACTCGCACACACACTCACTCGTAAACTGTAGTTTCGATTCAAAGCCCTCCTCCTCCTCCTCCGTTTCAATTAAGCCATGAATTTAGTTGGAAGTATTCCATCACCCCTCCTCCTCCTCCTCCTCCTCCACTTCTTGGATGGTCTGAACTCATTGAAGATCTCGTCGCAGAATCCTCTCCCGCCTCCCGCCTCCCCGACGTTCTCCATTTCGTATGATGATGTGTTAGTTTGGTTTACTCATTGGAAGACAGAAGCTTGGAAAGAGTGTCAGTTCCGTATATTTTTGATTTCAGTTAAGACTTGGCTCGTGCTGCTGCAAGGATGGTAAACATAAAATTCCCCATTCCGTTTCTTACAATTTACTATTTCACTTCTTTTGTAGTATCTTATGCGTCTTTACTAGTACAAACCATATATCAATATGATGACTGAGCAACTCGATAGTTAGCTTTCTTTTGATGATTAATGGTGGTGGGTTAGTGTTTTTTTGGTGTTTGTTTCTTGCCTTCTTAAGACCATTTTAGTGATATACATGGTTACTTTCTACTCTAGTCATCTCCAGGGGCGAAGCCAGAACAATTTTGACCGGGAGGGCCAAGGAAAAATTCTATGACTACATGTAAAAATATAGAGATTTTTTCATAAATTTTAGGGGAGGCAAACAATAAAACTTAGAATTAGGGGGGCCAAATTATAATTTTTTTAAGGGTTTATAAAATTTTCAATAGTGTGAAGGGGGGTTTTGAAAATTCGGGGGAGGGGCCCGGGCACCTCCGGGCCCTCACTATGCTCCGCCACTGGTCATCTCAAGTTACATATGCAACCATAATGTTCATGCCCACGAATTTTGTTGCATATTCTTCTTCTTAGAATATATTTTCCTTACAAAGACATTATTTATATTGAGTAATGTATGTTGTTCATTTATTTTATTTCCATAGAGAAACATGCTTTATTGGAGTGGTGGAGTGGCTGGTGGTCATTCTTTGCTAATGCTGATTGGTAGATCATTAGGTGATATTTAATTAATTTGATTAGTAATTTTCTAATGCAACCTTCTAGTGCAATAGAAATTAGGATTTAAAATTATGGGAAGTTTGTATTGGACAGCCTTAAATGGTGATTGAATATTGAAGATTTAAATTATCTTGATTTTTTTTTGGAATCTAGAGATTTACTCTGTTATTAATGTGTTAGGAGCTCTGAAGCACGAATACTTTACGGAGGGTGCTGTAGGATAATGGCTCGATTCTGGTATTTGGTATCTGCAGTGTTCGAAAGTTTCAGAGCTTCAGTCGACTGATGGAGGAGCAGTCGACTGTCCAGAGAGGAGTTTTCGAAGACTGAGTATACAGCAGCAGCAGTCGACTGTCGGCGGGTTTTGGATCCAGATTCGGCCCAATTCGAAAGGCCCAATAGTTTCCCTATAAATATACCCGTTAGGGTTTTGTAAATTGTAACACCTAATTCGGATTTTGAAGCCGTCATCTCTTGTAAAGTCTTTGTTTGACCATTGGAGAACATAGTAAAGAAACCCCAACCGCCCTTGTGGATGTAGGCATCGTTTTGCCGAACCACGTAAATCTTGCGTTCTTGTGTTGCTTGCTTTTCTGTTTTTCTCTCGCTGGTTCTCTCTTTGTTTCCGCGTTGGTTTGATTGTTGGTTTGATTTGTATTCCGCACAACAAGTGGTATCAGAGCTGTTGGTTCGACCTAGAGGGAGATGGCGGGTGATGCAGATGCAACCAAGGATGTTGTGGGATCAAGTTCGTCAAGAACAACGATTCACAACGCAAAATTTGAAGTTGAAAAATTTGATGGGACAAACAATTTCGGGATGTGGCAATGTGAGGTGTTGGATGTTCTTGTTCAACAAGAACAAGATGTTGCTTTGGAGAAAGAAAAACCTAAGGATATGTCCGAAGCAGATTGGAAGAAGTTGAATCGAGTTGCGTGTGGGACTATTCGGCTCTTTATTGAGAAGGCCCAGAAGTACGATTTGATGAGGGATACCATTGCTGCGGTGTTGTGGAAGAAGCTCGAAGACAAATACATGAGGAAAAGTTTGGAGAATCGGCTGTATTTGAAGAAGAGACTTTTTCGCTTCACCTATACGGAAGGTATGTCTATGAATGCTCATGTTGAATCATTTAATAAATTATTGGCTGATTTGTTAAATTTGGATGAGCAAATTAAGGATGAAGATAAAGCCCTAATTCTGTTGAATTCATTACCTGAAAGTTATGATCATTTAGCAACTACTTTATTATATGGAAAGGATACTGTGAAATATGAAGATGTTGCAAATGCTTTGTTGAATAATGAAACTAGGAGGAGGGATAAAATGGTTGATAGAGAAACTTCTGAAGCTTTAATTATAAGGGGCAGGACTGAGACCAGATCTGAGTCCAAATCTGAGAAAAAGGGAAACAAATCTCGTTCCAAATCGAGAGGAGTTTCAAAGGACAGGAAAATACCGGCCAAAGATGAATGTGCTTTCTGTCATGAAAGGGGGCATTGGAAAAAGGATTGTCCAAAGCTACAAAATAAGGGAAATTCGACTGCAAATGTGACTGTTGATAATTTAGAAAGTGGCGAGGATTTCTCTTTTGCTCTTGCTTCTAGTCCCTCACTTTATCAAGAAGTATGGTTTCTTGATACAGCAGCCTCCTATCATATGTCTTGGAAAAAGGAGTGGTTTACTTCTTTGGAGTATATGGATGGTGGTGTAGTTTTGATGGGAAATGATGCACCTTGTAAGAAGGTAGGAATCGGGAAGATTGAATTGCTAATGCACGATGGTCTTATTAGAGAGCTTTCAGATGTATGGTATGTTTCAGATTTGAAAAAGAATTTGATTTCACTTGGTGCTTTGGAGGCCAGTGGATTGAAATTTGCTAGTGAATGCGGCATTCTGAAGGTGACTAGCGGATCACTCGTGGTGATGAAAGGGCAAAGAAAAAGGAACTTGCTTTTCTTGCAGGGAAAAACATATTTGGGTGAGGCTGCCAGTGTAACTGAAAGGCCTAAACAGGTTGTTCCCGACTCTACTAGGTTGTGGCATATGCGACTCGGGCATGCAGGAGAAAAGGCCTTGCAGGGGCTTGTGAAGCAAGGGTTGCTTAAAGATGCTAAAGGGTGCAAGTTGGAATTTTGTGAACATTGTGTTTTGGGTAAGCAAACTAGGGTGAAATTTGGTACAGCTGTACATCAGACAAAGGGTATCCTCGATTATGTGCACACAGATGTTTGGGGCCCTACTCAGACACCTTCTATGAGTGGAAGACACTGGTTTGTTACTTTTGTTGATGATTACTCCAGACGAGTTTGGGTATATACCATGAAGCACAAAGATGAAGTTTTGACATTGTTCACAAGTTGGAAGAAGAAAGTTGAAAATCAGACTGGTAGGAAGATTAAGGTTCTGAGGTCAGATAATGGAGGGGAATACAAGAACGATCCGTTTCTGAAGTTGTGTGAAGATGAAGGGATCCAGAGGCACTTCACAGTTAGGAAGACTCCACAGCAAAATGGGGTTGCAGAAAGGATGAACAGAACCTTACTTGAGAAGGTGAGATGTATGTTAGCACAGTCTGGATTGAAGAAGACATTTTGGACAGAAGCTGTTATATATGCAAGCCACATTGTCAACCGTTTACCATCAGCAGCACTTGAAGGCAAGACGCCTATTGAGGTATGGAGTGGTAAACCTGCATCTGATTATAGTTTTTGCATATATTTGGTTGTCCTGCTTATTTTCATGTAACTGAAACTAAACTTGATGCAAGAGCCAAAAAGGCTATATTTGTTGGTTTTAGTACTGGTGTCAAAGGTTACAAGTTGTGGTGTCCAGAACAAAAGAAGTTAGTAATCAGCAGAGATGTGACTTTTGATGAGACCAGCATGATTAGCTCGGGACAGTCGACTGGTGGTATAGGACAGTCGACTGGTGAGCAGCAGAAGAGTGGGACAGTTCTCCAACAGGTAAGTAGCAGAATCTCGGGACAGTCGACTGATGTACAGGAGCAGTCGACTGGTGGTCTAGAACAGCAGAAGAGTGGGAGCTCGGGACAGTCGACTGTTGGCAATAACCAGTCGACTGGTAGGAGAGTTCTCCAACAGGTGGAGTTAGAAAAGTTGTCAGTTGAAAATCCTGTACCTGTCCAAGATGAAGATGATGTGGTTGATACTGAGAATGATGAAGAAGTTCCTATCCAGCAGGGAGAATCAATTGCAGTAAGAAGGCAAAGAAGAGATATCAAACGACCGTCTCGTTTTACAGATACAGTTGCATTTGCTCTTCCTATTGTGGATGATGAAGTTCCCTCCAACTTCAAAGAAGCTACTAGAAGTTCAGAAAATGCAGATTGGAAAGTTGCTATGGATGAAGAGATGAACTCTCTTCATAAGAATAAGACTTGGGATCTAGTGCAACTACCAAAGGGGAAGAAAGCAATTGGTTGCAAGTGGGTGTATACGAAGAAAGAAGGTCCAAAAGGCAGTGTTCGGTTCAAGGCTAGACTAGTTGCAAAGGGGTATGCTCAAAAGGAAGGAATTGACTACAATGAAGTGTTCTCTCCGGTTGTGAAGCATCCTTCTATTCGAATTTTGTTGGCATTGGTAGCACAGTTTGATCTTGAATTGACACAGATGGATGTGAAGACTGCGTTCTTACATGGGGATCTAGATGAAGAAATTTATATGTCGCAGCCAGATAGGTTCAAAATTGCTGGGAAGGAAAGTTGTGTTTGCAGGTTGAAGAAGTCTCTCTATGGGTTGAAGCAATCTCCAAGGCAGTGGTATTTGAGGTTTGACCAGTTTATGAAGGTGCAGGGATATTCCAGAAGTGAGTTTGATCATTGTGTCTACTTCAGGAAGTTGCAGGATGGTTCTTTCATATATCTGTTATTATATGTGGATGACATGTTGATTGCCTCTAAAAATGCTAAGGAGATTCAAAATTTGAAGAATCAGTTGAGTTCTGAGTTCGAGATGAAGGATCTTGGTGAAGCCAAGAAGATACTTGGGATGGAGATAGCTAGAGACAGAGCAAAGGGCATAGTGAGTTTGACACAGAAGCAATATCTTTTGAAGGTGCTGAAACGGTTCGGTATAGATGAGAAAACTAAACCAGTTAGCACACCCTTAGCCACTCATTTCAGAATTAGTGCTTCTCAGTCTCCAAGTACAGATGAAGAGAGACAGTATATGGCTAATGTACCTTACACTAGTGTGGTTGGCAGTTTGATGTATGCCATGGTTTGTACTCGACCAGACATCTCTCAGGCGGTGAGTATGGTTAGTCGATATATGCATGATCCAGGCAAAGAGCATTGGCAAGCAGCTAAATGGATTTTGAGGTACATAAGTGGCACCACAGATGTGGGTTTGAAGTTTGAAAGGGATGACAATATTAGCAGGTTATTGGTTGGATATGTTGATTCAGACTATGCAGGTGATCTAGATAAGAGGCGGTCTACTACATGCTATTTGTTTATTATGGCTAGAGCACCTATAAGTTGGAGGTCAAATTTGCAGTCCACTGTAGCGTTGTCTACTACTGAGGCTGAATACATGGCGGTTGCTGAGGCCATGAAGAAAGCCATTTGGATACATGGACTTTTGAAGAGCTTGGGGATTCATCGGGAGAAGGTGGAGGTACACTGTGACAGTCAGAGTGCTATTCATTTAGCGAAGAACAAAGTTCATCATTCGAGAACCAAACATATTGATGTTCGTTATCACTTTGTGCGTGATTTGATAAAGGATAGTGATATTCATTTGGTGAAGATTGGAACAGCTGATAATCCTGCTGATATGTTGACCAAAATTGTTGGGGCAGCCAAGTTCAAGCATTGCATGAACCTGGCTAATATTTTGCATATTTGATAATTTGGCATGGGCAGTTGGGATAGTACTTTGCTATTGGTTTGTTTAGTATGTGATATCATACTAAGGTGGAGTTTGGGTTCGTTTGTTACATTTGGTGATGAGCAGTTGTTTTGAAGTATTTGTGGAGATTGCTTGGGCTACTTGGAAGATTTCACCAAGGTGGAGATTGTTGGATACTTGACTTGGAAGATCTCGCCAAGGTGGAGATTGTAGGATAATAGCTCGATTCTGGTATTTGGTATCTGCAGTGTTCGAAAGTTTCAGAGCTTCAGTCGACTGATGGAGGAGCAGTCGACTGTCCAGAGAGGAGTTTTCGAAGACTGAGTATACAGCAGCAGCAGTCGATTGTCGGCGGGTTTTGGATCCAGATTCGGCCCAATTCGAAAGGCCCAATAGTTTCCCTATAAATATACCCGTTAGGGTTTTGTAAATTGTAACACCTAATTCGGATTTTGAAGCCGTCATCTCTTGTAAAGTCTTTGTTTGACCATTGGAGAACATAGTAAAGAAACCCCAACCGCCCTTGTGGATGTAGGCATCGTTTTGCCGAACCACGTAAATCTTGCGTTCTTGTGTTGCTTGCTTTTCTGTTTTTCTCTCGCTGGTTCTCTCTTTGTTTCCGCGTTAGTTTGATTGTTGGTTTGATTTGTATTCCGCACAACAGGTGCCGTCCCCGTATCCTGTATGTATCCGATACTTGTGTCCCCGTATCCTGCATTTTTTATTATCCAACTATTTGATACGGCTGAAACTTGTCTCACTATTGGATTAATCTGCTTATGTTATACTGCTTATGAACTTGCTTTATTTACTTATGTTATTGTTTATACTTATGAACAATCATTGTAGCCTTTATGAATAATCTTTTTTATGTTTAATGAAAGATATTTACCATTTCCTAATTAACAAGAGATATTATTTAGTTATGTGTAATTATTCATATATATATATATATATACAGCTGTATCCCCGCCATATCCCGTATCCTACTTTTTTGAAAATTGTCGTATCCCCCGTACCCATGTCCCCGTACGCGTATCGCCGTACCCGTATCGGTGCTTCATAGGTTAGGAGTGTTTGGATTTCTTCGATTTGTTCAATACTGACACCTCCCCCTCCCCCTCCCCCCCAAATACTGACACCTCTCCTCTCCTCTCCCCCCCCCCCCCCCCCCCCCCCCCCCCGGGGCGTTCTCTGTCTCTCTGTGTCTCTCTTGGGAGAGAGCTGGTTGGCCCAACCAGGCTTTCTTTAGTACTGTTAACTGTTTCATAACTCACCTTATGATTAAATTTGTGATAATCCTTTACAATGAATTGCATGTTGAGAAAAAAATTAAGGCCTAGAAAAGTATTTTACGGCTTTGAAAATGATACCCAAGACATGTCAATGTACCTGCAGATCTATAGACTCATTGAACATATTGACTAACTTGAAAGGAATTACTATGAATTCTTAGCACAGCAAAAAATTGCAGTGAACATGGTTTATTTATCTCTGAGGTTTTTGGGATAGATTTAACTGTCTATTGAGTTTCAAGTTTTCTCATGTTTTGGTTGGTCAGGTATTAGAAAATAACAATCTGATACCTAGTAACAAAAATTACTGCCTTATTTGTTCAACTTTTAATTCACATATCATAATCATCAATAATGTAATGAAGGGCTAGGGTCACAACTGGTCTCTCTACTTATATTACAAAGTGAAGACAAATAATCGAAGTGGTCAGTCCTAATTCTGATTGCGAAAGGATGATACAAAAAATAGAAATTCAACGTCCTATGCGACTAATTGTCCCCTTTTACTGAACTAACAGAAAATCAATCGACATGAAGAATGCAGGAATGAACTGTACCAAAAATGTATAATACTGATTAGCATCAGAAGGCATGGTACCTCAATGAACATGACTTGCAGTCTACTTAAATTAGTTACAGAAACTATGAAAGGAAAAAAGAAACAGACTGAATACATTATTCCATATCGTAGATGTGAGTACAATTAATATGGTAAGACTGAATACATTACTCCGTATTGTATATGTGAGTACAATTAATACGGTAAGAACTGAATACGGGCTGTTATTTTTTTTGTTTTTGTTTGTTTTTGTTTTTGTGGGTATGGACTCAATAGGCTGTAAACACAAGTTACATTTCAAAGAGATATGGTTTGTTAAAGCAGTTCCGAGAGCAAGCCATGATCCACTTCTAAGAAAATGAAAACTTCATGAAAACGAAGAAGAGAAGGTTTGTGGGGAATCTGTTCTTCAATCCAAACAAGATACCATCGAGAAGACACCGCAGCATTGTGAGGTAGTGAATCACTTTTTCCGATAGAACACAGAAAACAACAAAAAACTGGGTTGTCCGCTTCACGCTTGCTTTGAATCCCCTCACCAACTCTCCTGAAACTGAAACCCCCGAACTTATCTGAAAATATTTGTCTCGTAATACATGTAACCTCTCCTCTGCTAAGACTATAGTAACAGTTTCTTCCTCACTTATCCACTGTCAAATTAATTAACTCAGGTTTGGACTGTTGCAAGAGTGCAAAGGGAACGGGGAGGGTGTAATTACCTTTAACAAAGACGAATAGAGCATAGGGAACACCGCTTGTCAGATACTTTCACATTTTCTGCACCGTCTTTGTACTCTCCTCTTCCTCCTTTCTTCTTAAAATACCTTCTTCTAGCACTGATCTCTCCATCAGGGATCGAATGGCAGATTTAATGATGGTAAGTAAACATCATCTTACTTTCAGTTTGAAACTAAACATATGGTGATAAAATATCTAAATACCAAGAAATGCTAATGTGATTTTTCAGGTTGAATCGTCGATTGAGGAGCATCTGAATGAGATCGAAGAAGAAGAAGAAGAAGGAGAGAAATTTACCAGTGATGGCTCAGTCAACTGGAGAGGAGATCCTGCAATAAAGGGGAAGTCAGGGGGGTGGAGAGTTGGGATACTTCTTCTCCGTAAATAACTAGCCTTGAAAATATTCAGAAATTGTGTTTGGATTTTGATGCCGATGTAGGGAAATGAGACCAACTATTGTTTTGATGTTACAGTGAATCAAGCTCTAGCAACCCTGGCATTCTTCGGTGTTGGGGTTAATTTAGTGGTCTTCATGACAAGGATATTACAGCAGGACAATTCCGATGCAGCAAACAATGTCAGCAACTGGGCTGGAACTGCCTATATGTTTTCACTTGTAGGGGCTTTTGTTAGTGATTCCTACTGGGGGAGATACAAAACAACTGTCATCTTTCAGCTCGTGTTTGTCTCTGTAAGCTTCTAATGCTTCTTTGGTAACACTTCCAGTAAAAAGATCACTTCTTTATTCTGTGTTGTATGCTGCCATAACAGTTCTAATTAATTCATGAAAGAAAACTGGATCTTCATATCTATAGCCTCAATTGGTGTTCGAATTTGTCGATTAGCTTCTAGTACTAATAGTAAATTCACCTATAAAGGATAGCTTTTAATGCGGTATTCCG
The DNA here is from genome assembly GCA_017893485.1 of Hemerocallis citrina. Taxonomy (NCBI): domain Eukaryota; kingdom Viridiplantae; phylum Streptophyta; class Magnoliopsida; order Asparagales; family Asphodelaceae; genus Hemerocallis; species Hemerocallis citrina. Next base: position 285,159,315 of record CM030364.1, on the reverse strand, counting down.
AAATGTTGCTAGATTTGTTGCAGTATTATCAAGGAAATGAAAATTCTTGTTGCTGTTACTGTTACATTGTATATTGATCAAGGGTATGAGTTATATACTGTAACCCTTATCAGAAAGCTACCTTAGTTCAACTGTCTAAGTTACAAAATGATTAATATTAAGAAGAGTAATGCTTTAGCCACTACCAATTTCACAACCATTTTCTTCACTACCTTAGGTGGCATACTCCTATTGGAGAGTTCCCCCACCTATTAAGAACGATACTATTAACTGCCGTTGTCTGACATGCAGGAGACAGACATATAGTGTAATACTATCCAAGTGTTGGTTAGTTAAAACGCTTAAGTTATAAAATGGTTAATATTGAGAAAGATACTATCCATTCGTTGTTGTTGTCATTGTCGTTGTCGACATGAAGGAGACATACACTGAGACACATAGACTTTGATTGGCACGTGGGTTCTGAAGTGGAAAATGGGGAAAGTGGGGGAAGTGGCCCCATTTACATTTGAGTTTCTTCCACTTCCCTCACTTTTCACTTCAAAACCGATGTACCAAACAGGGCCATAGTGCTTCATTGTTCATTATTAACGGTTTTAAACTCGGAAATAGCTACTTGACATATAAACTGTAATGAACAAAACTAATTGTTCTTTCTATCTGGAAATGATTTTTTTCTTAAACCTAGAAATGACTTGCCTTACATTTCTTATGCATATAATAATGTCTTTATCTTGCCTCAATGTGACTGCTGTTCAAGTTTATTCAATCTCAACAATTACTTTCATTAATAGAGCCATCTGACGTGGACTTGATGCTTAAATATATATATAGAAGTCAAAGCGTCATTGTGTTTCATTAATGGGAAAATAACGAAACCTATATACTTCAATGAGGGATCTCACAACTATTAATCTATCATCAACTGCAAACAAAACAAACAACCTCAGTAAAGAAAATAACTAGAAAAACTAATGTTATACATAGTAGTTCTATATTAATAAACTAATGTTATATATGCATACTTGTAGCAAAAAAAACTAAGGTATGGATATGATGTTTTAAACAGATATACTAAAGTATGATATGATGTACACAATGATAGGGATTGGTGGAGTTATCGCTCATATCCTACCTTCTGCTCCGCAAACCTTGTGATTCTGGGGATGACGGCAATCCACAATGTGAACCACCAACCTCCTTTGAGACCATAATCTTTTACCTATCTATTTATCAGATTGCCCTTGGAAACGGAGCCTACCAACCCTCAATAACAACATTCGGAGCTGACCAGTTTGACGAAGAAGACCAATTGGAGCGAAATTCCAAAGTTGCCTTCTTTAGCTACTTCTACTTAGCTAGCAATCTTGGAACCCTCTTCTCCAATACTATTCTAGTTTACTTAGAAGACAAAGGGGAATGGATTCTGGGTTTCTGGCTTTCTTCAGGTGCTGCACTCTTTGCTCTTGTCATCTTTCTTGTTGGGACTCCACAATTTAGGCACTTCAAGGCAGGAGGCAACCCACTGTCTCGAGTTTCCCAAGTCATCGTGGCATCCATCAAGAAAAGGAAGGTCAATATGCAGATGAACAATGATCTTCTATATGAAGTCCCAGGAAAGAACGCAATTAATGGAGGTAGAAAAATACTTCATACACCAGATTTCAAGTAAGTAACAACGATATCTACTATAGTTCTGATTTTATAATTATGGCGCGAATCTTTCTGGAGCTCTTTAGCCATACTTCTTTTGACATGAATGATAAATGAATGACCAGTTATACTTGGCAGTATAATTTCTCAAAAAATTTAATATTGCCTATGGGTCTTGATGAGGACATCGGTTCTGTTTTGTTTTATTTTGAGATTTAGCCATATGTAGTTGTTTTGCAATTTGCACCCTTTATTTTTTGCATTAGAATATTTTGGAGATTTTTGTTTTGAGCCTAGATTAAAAAATTTATTGTGTGTTGAGTTATTGCTTTGCATTTTTTTCTTGTGCGTGTGATACCACAAAAAAATATTAGGGTTTGTGAGAAATCCTAAAAAAGTATTAGGGTTTGTGAGAAACTCTAAACTACACCCAAGTTTCCCAAATCTTTATTCAAATCCCAAATCCTAATCCCTATTTCACAGCCGCCCTCTCTCTCCTTCTTCTTCCTCTCTCCTTGTTCCCGATCGAAACCCAAGCCCATCTCCAATCACCAGCACCGTCGACCTCCTCCTTCACCTCCCCCCATCGCCACTGCCTTCATCTCCTAATCCCCTCCAACAATACCGACCGCCCCTCTCCTCCACTTCGAAACCCATCACTTTCCTCACCCTCGTCTGCCGCCGCCGATCGCCAACCGCAACCCATCGACAGTCGCCCCCAACCCCCAACCGCAACCCATCGACAGTCGCCCCTAACCCGTCGTCCACCCAAAATGCCCCTAACCCGTCGTCCACCCCAAACCCTAAATCTCAAATCCAACTCAAATCCAAACACTAATGCCCAAATCCCTCATCGCCACTTTCACCAATCAACGCCGCCACCTCCACCTTGCTGCTACATCTCGACCGCCACCATACCACCGTAGCTTCACTTCACCGTTGCCGCCATTGCACCCCAGACTGTACCAGCAACTCGAAGCTTCTTCATAGCCGCCATCGACACCCTGCCGTCCCGAGCACCACCACCAACTGCCGCTGCCTCGATCTTGTGCTCCCGCAGCACACCAATAACAACTTCCTCTCCATTGTCACGTTTTCTTCAAACTCTCGGTAATTTCTTTCCCCTTCTCAAATTTTGTGATACTGCTTTATTATCTTTAGATTATTATTTAAATTTACTGTCGTCCACAAATATTGAGAGTGTGTGCTTCTACCTACTAATTAGGGTACAAATCTTTATTGCATATTTTACCTGCTAAGAACGCTTATGTATTTAATTATTGATTGTAGGATTGAATCTTTAATTGAGCTTGTTAACCTATTTCATATCTTGAAAATCCATCAAACCAATTATTAGTTGAATTTCCAACTTAATCGGCATTACATGTTGGTAAACTTAATCTTTTAATATTCTTAGAAATTCTCTGTATAGGGTTAAGTTTACATCAGGTCTTCTATTCTAAGGTTGCTTATTACATTTATGTATTAGATTTTTCTAATTGTAAGACTTGCCTTTTTAGATGTCTACTTCTGAAATTTGTTTTTTTTAATTATAAAAATCACAAAGTAATATGAAATAAAATAAAACTATTAGAGAAAATTTAGGAAAAAAAGTTAAATTTGAACTTTTTCCTTTTAAAGCCGTGATTAGGAGCAGTTTCGATATCGGTTCAAAATCTCAATATAAGGAACGATATCGGGTTGCAAAAATTTTTAGTATCTGGATAGAGATAAGATAAATCGACAGTATCGAATATGTGTATTGGATTTTAGTATGAGTTGTTTTTTTGATTGAAGATCATGTTTAAATCTTTATTTTATTAAATAAAATATTTTAATTATTTTAAATTTTAATTGATCGATTAAATAATTTTTCGAATTTATTATCTCACTTAAATGATTGCACATGTTATGCATGTATAATATGTATTATTATGACCTAAGAATCGGCCAATATCTATATCGCATCTCAGTCCTCGCGGGGTTTGGACCGCTTTTGATTCTTATTTTGAAGGAGGATCGGATCGCCTTCTCCAAAACCGACTTGGATCGGATCTGTGTCGTCCGATCCTTTAAACTGTGGTTAAAATCTTTATAGCCTAAACTATGTTCCATTTGGCTTTTCCATTTCTACCCAACAAGCTGACATCAACAATAATACACTAATTCTATTTGTTTCCCCTATTTTCACTTCCATAGTTTAATTTTTTTTTATATACTATACAGTGGCTAACTATCTCTAATAAATGCTTTTCTTAAGATTTTTGGATAAAGCAGCTGTCATTCAATTCGACGACTTCCCTTCACAAGAGCATCAGCATCCTCCAAATCCATGGCAGCTCTGCACAATTACACAAGTAGAAGAAGTCAAGTGCATCATAAGACTCCTTCCTATTTGGTTCTGCACTATAACATACTCAGTTGCGTACAACCAGATGGGTTCCATCTTTATTGAACAAGCTGAAGCCATGAACAATACCATTTCAAGATTCGTCATCCCTCCGGCAAGCATGTCCGTCTTCGAGATTCTGGGTGTGACAGTGTCAGTCCTTTTATACAGATTCTATCTAGTGCCTTTCCTATCCAAGCTATTTAAAACCAAAGAGCTAACACAGCTTCGAAGAATGGGAATTGGACTTGTCATCGTTGCAATCACAATGGTGACAGCAGGAATAGTCGAGTATCAAAGGATAAAACATGCGGTCAATGAATGTGAAGATGAATGCAAACACTCAAGCTCTCTAAGCATTCTTTGGCAAATCCCTCAGTACATGCTTATGGGAACTTCTGAGGTGTTTATGTACGTCGGTCTGTTGGAATTCTTCAACTGCCAGGCACCAGATGGTTTGAAGAGCTTCGGTAGTGCTCTGTGTATGGCATCAATGTCAGTTGGGAGTTATGTGAGTAGCTTAATCGTTGTAGCCGTTATGGGCATAACGGGGAAAGGTGCTAAAGTTGGTTGGATATCAGACAATCTCAATATCGGTCATATGGACAGGTTCTACTTCCTTCTGGCCATCTTGGTTGCTATTGACTTGGTCGTGTTTGTCGTGTGTGCTAAATGGTACAGATGCATTTCACTCGAAGGGAAACCAGCTTCCGATGAAGTCGTTAATGACAGAGTGATCGAAATTGAGATGGGTGAAGCAAACTAAGGTTGATCTAGTGGCAGATATCTTCTTGTAGTTGACATCAAACATTCTAAAAATGTAGATCGAGCTTCAAGTGAGCCTCAAAACTGTAGCAACAAAATTTACTTCAGTAGAAGATTTAGCATCACTCATCTAAAGTTTTACTGTAGTTGATTCAGAGATGGATATCTGTTTGTTTAGAAGTTGGGAAAATTCCTTTTACGTGCCCCGTATTTAATTCACTTTGATACGCAATAAGTCCCTTTACATTTTAACCTGCCAGTTTAACCGTAGATCTCACAAAAGTTGGATAGAGGGCCATGAATACATTATTTAATACAATTTTTGTGCTGTTAGGGTTGAATTTTTTTAAAAAAAACAAACCTATTTAAACCTTGTAAGGTTTTTGTGGGGGGGGGGGGGGGGGGGGGGGGGGGGGGGGGGGGGGGGGGGGGGGGGGGGGGCGGGTAGAGTAGGGTTTTTTTCACAAGACACATTTTGAAAATATTTGCAAAAAAAGGACAGTTGCCAAAGTATTTGTGCTCGTGGACTCAACAATTAAACTCGCCGTTCCCAATGGCAAGTTTAGTTATTTCATGCTCGCCGTTGGACACAGCAAGTTTAGTGCTAATTTTTTAAGAAACGCGACATTCCCAACGGCGAGTTTAGTTCAGATTTTTTAATAAAGACTCGCCGTTCTCAACGGCGAGGACATTTATACTAGACTTGCTGTTGGGAACAACGAGTTTAGTTCAAAATTTTAAAAGAAGACTCGCCATTTTCAATGGCTATGACATATATACTAGACTCGTTGTTGGTAATAACGAGGATGTAGGAAATTTCACAGAGAGTGAAACATTCTGTTGGACTTAGTAAATTTTCGAAAAAAACTCCATATATATTTTTGAACTAAACTCGTTGTTCCCAACAGCGAGTCTAGTGTAAATGTCCTTGCCGTTGGGAACGACGAGTCTTCTTTCAAAATTTTGAACTAAACTCGCTGTTCCTAATAGCGAGTCTAGTATAAATGTCCTCACCGTTGGTAACGGCGAGTCTTTATTGAAAATTTTGAATTGAACTCGCTGTTAGGAATGGTGAGTTTCTCAAAAAATTAGCATTAAACTCGCTGTGTCCCAACATGGAGTATGAAACAACTAAACTCGTTGTTGGGAATAGCGAGTTTAGTTGTTGAGTTCACAAATGCAAATACTTTGACAACTGTCCTATAAGTACAAAGATTTTTAAAAAAGTGGCGTATAAAAAAAAACTGTAGATTGGTCTCTCCATAGCTACAGAACAACTTTTTTTTTTTTGTTGTTGTTGTTGTTGTTGTGATAAAAGGGATAAAGCCTAAGGGTTTCAGCCAAACAAAAAAAGAGTTCATACAGACTCCGAAGAACAGATAGAGAAGTGGAGTATAAACAAAATATCCTCAAACAGAGAGGATCAAAACTCCACCAACATAGTAGCAAAAGAACCTCAAACAAAGAGGACCAACACTCCAGCAAAAGACAAACAACCTAAGACACACAGAGAACTATCTTAGACAAAACACAGTTTAGAAATCATCCTCCGAATCTGAAATAGAAGCCTCTATAGAAGCCTCTTGAGCTGCTTGAAAATTCTAAACCAGGAGAATGCCAGTAACAAGTTCTTGATGATGGGAAGACGGCCGAAATAGAAGACAGAGTGTGGGAGACTAAACCATCATCATCATCATCAGCAGCAGGGGGCAGCTCATCAGCAAAAGCAGGGATAGTGAAATCCTCCTGAAGCAAAGAGTCCACCTCAGGCAAAGACACAATAGGAGAAGCATCATCCTGGCTAAGCGACTGATTGAGATGCTCTTGACATCCCTTAGGAATCTCATCATCATCCTCAATGACAATAACGTTACCCTGAATAGCACTATGCTCTGAAGAAGGAACCACCAGAGAAGAAGCATTCAGAGTCGAATCAATGTTCCCTTGAGGGATAAAAGTCTTACAAGCGAATACACTCAAGTCAAACTTTGCCTTCTTAGAGGGGGGTAGGAGATCTTCTGATGAAGGGGATATCACAGGCGCAGGAATCCCCAAATTCCTTATCTGAGCAATAACAGCAACCTTTTCCAGGATAGGTTGATCCGCATCTGGGCGCTGCCCAACCCTAATGCTCCTTCTGAGAGGGCCAAAAGACTTAGCAGAACACTTCCTTTTTCTCTAAACTGAAGAGCTAGCGCCAACACACTTCTGAAGGATAGTGAAATCAGGACTTACTGGAGGAGAAGTAGAAGAATCAGGGTAACAGATAGTTAAAGGGATGGGAGCACCCTCCATGATATCAGACCAAGGATCATCAGCATTCAAAGATTTACCAACAGAGTTAAGAGGATGGAGACCATCCTCAGATCCAGAACCAGGCTCAGAGGACAAGACATTAGAGAGATCAAACAAAACATTAAAATCTGACCCAGAAAGACCAGCCTCCTGACCATAGGAAGGTGAGAGATAGGACAGAAGAGGTTGAAATGAAAGAGACCATCAGCTGAATAGGAGGGAAATTTGTCATACACAAGAGAGTGATAAAGATCTTTCCAAACCCTACCCTTAGGAAGATTATTTTTAAGAGAAAGTAGTGATCTCAGATGAGACTCTTTAGACATCATCTCAAAACAATTTTCAGAGAAAACAACCAATTCTTTACCAACTTCAGAAGCCTTATCAGGAGAAGAGAGAAGTACAGACCCAGAAGAAGGGAGAGACAAGTTGGAATCACAAACAGGGTCCAAATCAAGATTGATAGAGACAAAGGTACTAGATCTATCAGAGATCTCCCCTTCTTCGGGAGAATTCTTCCTTGCCCAGGTAGAAGCAATCGTTTTACCCTTACCTCCCTGATAATCCCCAGATTTGGTAGGCCTCAAGGGCAGCTGAGAAGAAGAAAAACCTTGAGTCTTAGGAGCACCCCAAGAATCCCAGTTATCATTGACAGCATTAGCTTGAACAGGAAGAGCTGAAGAAGCGGGATTCAAATTTTGAGAAGGGAAATCAGGATAAGAGACAACAATCTTAAAGGCACGAGTACCCACCAACAAAATGTAGTAAAAAATAAGAGGAGATGAAGGACATCGGAGGAAATCAGCGATAACTTCCAGATGACCCATACTTAGGCGATTTTTAGCAGAAAACCCCACAAAATTGCCTATGCATCTAGAAACATGGCTGAACGAAGTGAAAGATTCACAGTAAGGAGGAATCCCAGATAAAATTGCTCTCATTTTCACAAGTCCAAGAGACCGTTTAGAAAGACCAAACTGGGGCCAATTTTTCACAGAGAAAGAAGCCCTCCCAAACTGACGATCTCGCCCTTTCAGATTTTCTAAACATTTGATATTAGGGCATTTACAAATGAAATCCCCATTAGGGAACATCCACAGGCCCCAATTCCAACCAGGAATTTGAAAACGACCATCAAGAAAGTTAACAAGATCCGGGGCAGTAATAGAACCAGATTTAACCGAAATAACCCCCTCAATATTAGGTGAGACATACTTTTCCCTCTAAAACCTCTAGTTCTCTTCACTATGGCTCATCGACGTTTTTTCCTAAGAACTATGGCTCATCTAAGTAACCCCTATAATTTTACTCTCCTACATTTTCTCCCATTAACTATCCTTCATTTCCTTTCATTTTACTCATAACTGCTTTTGTAGAACCTTAATGGAAACTCGTTGTCGTGAAATGAAAATCAACATTAATTTTTTTTTAATTTAAGAAAAAATCAAGTGGTAACAGTTGATTTCACAGAAAAGGAATACTTTTCAATAAATATCAACTTCCTCTTTTTTCATACATGTATTTGCTGTATTTGCTTTCATGGTTGGCTTGGTTTGGAATCCTATTGTATGTTGTTAGATATTATTATAGTCTTGTAGAGTTGTTTTGATATTTATTTCCCTTTTATATATAGGTGGTATTGTACTTGGTTGAACTCAATTCAATATTCGGTATTGTCTTTATTTCTCTCTGATTTATCTTAACATATGTTTTTGGGCTCTTCTAAGGTATTGATCAACAGAACTGATCTATTTGATTATCTTTTAACTAAAATATATGACTGCTAAATTATTTTTATACTTCATATATCCAAGTATTTCAAGAGCCACACTACATCCCATGAGGAATGGTCATCATGACAGCAGGCTATTTTTTCGATTTTTTCCCAAAATGAAAGTATTTTCCAAACTGACCCACTCGATCTTTGAAATAGCGAGTTAAGTTCAAATCCACTCGTTGTTTCAAACAATGAGTTTATCTTTAGTGATTTGGGATTTGGTGAAATTTCTCAAAGTGTTGGGAAAATTCCTAAAACTAAACTTGCTAGTTGAAAAGGCGAGTAAATTTGACCTACACTCGCTGTTTGAAATAGCGAGCCTAGTTCAAATCCACTCGCTTTTTCAAACAGTGAGTTTAGTTGTAGTGTTTTGAGACTTGGAGAAATTTCTCCACAAATTCTTAACGCTAAACTCGTTGTTTCAAACAACGAGGCCACGGTTTCAAATTTCACCGTGGTTTCTGAAGAGTGCACCGTGGTTTCAAATTTCCTTAATATAAATACCCATTGTGGTCATGCAAGCGACAGGACATTGCAATTGTTCTTTCTGAAGGGTCAGTTCTATGCGCTTCTAGCCAGTGCTGTAACAGTTGTTTTTGCTTTTGATCCACCTCCACATTTGAAACAAGTAGCTACGCTCGATCCCGTCTTTGGTAAAGAAGTAACATTGGACCAAACACTAACCTTGGGCATGTACGTTGGACAGGAATTGGTTGAATCTGGAGGGGATTTGTTGCAAGTTGCTAGGGCGTATTATGATTTTACTGGAGGAGATCGTTGGAGCTGGCCTGTTGTTTTTGAGGTGTACAAACCTAGAGGATTACAAGTACAGGCGATGATCGAGTGTACAAGGAGGTAACAGGTTCGGGTTTTAGATCCAATTGCATCTACTATTTAGATAACCATGACGACTATTTGATGTTAAATTAGGTGATGGTGTTACGAATCCAGTAGAACTCATCTTTAAAAGCTAGCTATTAAAGAAAGGGAACCCAAGTTTATAATTACACAATATTAATTTCCCATATAACCGATGTGGAACTAAATTTGGATCATAAAAGACGCCAATTGCGGCTATCTCGGCTCTTTTCCCATTTTGATGATATGTTGATTTACTCAATGGAAGATGGATGCTTGGAAAGGGTGCCATTCCCTCTCATGATGTAATTAAGACTTTGTTCGTGCTTCCGTGCAGCAAGGATGGTAAATTATTACGACGGAGGATGCCTTCTTCGAACAGTGACTTGGTATGTTAGTTATCCACTTATCTTGCTACACGAAATTCCCATTTATGCTACTTTCTTTATTGCAACTGGAGCACCTTGTATTTATCTTTCCAATTATTAGCACACTTATAATGTACATGCGATGCACGCTTACAAAAAGTGAAGTCATCAAATTAAATGAATATATATCAAATAAAAAAAAAGTTTATATTTGAATGTTTTGATTTGGGCTACATGTGCGGCGCACATTTATATTTGTTGAATATAGTTTGGACGTGTATTATACGTGTTTATATAGTTACAAAGTTAGGGTTTGTTTGTTACAAACCCCAACTCTCCCACTAAAGTAGTAGAGATATGTAACAGTAACACTTCTAATCCGAGCGCATACAAATCGGAGACGTTAGCCAACAATTAATAATAAATCATCTTATGCATATCTTCTTAATCTTTACGACAACTATTCTCACAAATATCATATACTCCACAAATAGTTAAATATTAACCATTATTAAAATATAAACAAGAATACATACTAATACCAACTAAACCTTCCAACCTTCAATTCGAAAAACCAGTGGCTCCACGATCTACACCCCTAATCCTGCAACAAACTATAGTGGGGGTAAACTTTCACCTAGTAAGTTCAACATATACTATAAAAACAAATAAAATATGCAAAATTTCATAAAAACTCAGAAAACCAACTTCAAATACAAATCCTCTTACAACATATAAATTCAACAACAATTCTTCACTTGTAAAATACAAAAATGCTCATTATAATTCTAATTTTATGTAATGAAATTAAGCGCGTCCACCTCTTAATGCGGTTAACGCTTCATACTCTAGTTGACAATACATACTCCATTATTGTACGTGGTTGGAACAATTGCGCAAATCTTACCACTAATAGAGTGGACACATTGAGATCCAGTGGATTAGTTAGATTCCAACATATAACGGTATATTGACATGTTATGCATACAACACTTGGATATTTCTAACGAATCTCAAAACGTAAACTTTCATGTTCAATATCAATAAATTTTAAAAAAAGGGCAAATTCTTAATGCATGAATATAAACTTTTTCGCATAATCAACAATTTCATCAATAAATATGCAATCACAACGACAACGACAACAACAACGACAACGACAACGATGAAAATATATGAATAACCTACCTATTCCAGAACTTTTAATAGAGTTTGCATCAACCACTCATATATATAAACAAAATCAAACGAATTTCTAATAATAATTCATATTCATAACTAGAATTACAAAAAAAAAATCAATTGCAAAAACAATGCATAAATTGTTGGGATTGGGGCGTCAACAAATGCCCTCTGGTCGCAGCGGAACTAATTAGAGCAATGAGGAAGTCGAAGTAGACGAGGCGAATAAATTGAGCAAGCAAGTAAATCCACCAAATTAACACAAACACAACAATGATGACTTATCCCAGTTAGCTTTTGCTTAATTCGGGGGAAAATATAGGGAGATCTGATATTCAACTAGAAGAGATTACAAGGAGTTACTGATTCACTTGACACAAGGAATTAAACTCACCCACCAAGAACTATCTCTCTCTCTCAAGCCTCTCTTTGCAATGGAGAAAAGAATATATGAAGTACTCCCTCTCATATTGGAGGAGTTTACAATATATATAGAAGAATGGAGAGAAAACCTAGGTCTAATCTTGATCCTCAGTCGTCCGATAAAATCTGGAAAAGAAGTAACTGAATAGGAGCCGCACGATCTGACTTGGAGTTGAAGATTGGGCTGAATCGACCTAACAAATCGAAGCCCAAAAACGAATCAGCGCTGCAGGCGGTCGACCGTCCAACAAGACCGGTCGACCGTACTACTATCGGACAATCCATGTACAACGAGCGGTCGGGGATGCGGTCGACTGTCACCATGATCGGTTGACCGCAACTAGCCTGCACCTGCTGCTGCTGCTGTTCTCCTTCTACTCCTTCGACGCTTCGACCTCCGTGCTTCATATTACCTTTTTTTAATCTGAACAACGAGTATACAAGACACAATCCTAACATAAATCACAATAATCATTAAATGAATCATATAAAAAATAAGGCATACGAATCACCACTTACCTTAACTAGTATCTATTCCATAAATACTGACTTGTGATAGCAGTTTAGGTATTCCAATCTTGATACCTAGAGTGAATATCTCAAGCAACTTAGATCTAGATATTAACCCTAATTCACTTTGTTAATTTCTCACAAAACTTAACAATCTTGAGATATTATTAGTAATCAATTTGTGAGATTAATCAAGGGGTTGTTGGATCCCGTCGAAGCCGTCGAAGCCACCGTCACCGACCATCGCCATCGCCGCCATCGTGGTCGGTGTCGTCGCTCCCACAGCCGTTCGCCATCTGTCGCTGCCTTTTCGTTCGAGGGCGTCGACCATCAGTCGAGGCATCGACTAGAGACGAGTTGAATCCGATCTCGTTTGACTTCGGCTGCGCCGCCCTCGCCCCATCGTCCGGTCGCGGAACACGTCAACGGTGCTGCACGCCGTCAGTCGCCGTGCCCAGTCATCTTCATCCTCCCGATCTCGGTGTGCTGTGTATTGGGTGTAGATCCGAACCCGAGAACCCAAATCTGTTTTGGTTTTGATCTTGAAAGATTTGTTCTTTTGTGCTATCGGATCCGAACCCGAATCCGCAACAGACCCGGAATCTGAGAACCCTTCATCTCATCATCAAGATCTGATTATTTCTGAACTCTAAAGTTCGTGCAATTTATCTAATTTATTTATTCTGTTATTTGTTGGCAGATTTACAGATAAATCCTATTCTTTCTCTAAAATTACTTGTGTAATAATAATTCAGTACATACTCTCAAACTTTAGGAACTCATTGTTTATTCATTAAGATAGAAAAACATGACCGTTTGTATGAGGTTTCTAAACTAAAGGTGTTTAGTAGTTTTGAATTCAATAGCTGGAAGAGGAAAAGAGAGTCTGGAATGAAATTTCTGAAGATTTTCTATACCTGTCAAACGACCTATGATGAGTGTACTGAAGATGTGGATGATGCCACTTGGATAAGAGACGAGGACTTATGTAGGGAGTTCCTATTAAATAGTATATCAAATCGGTTAGCAGATGTTTACATGAAATACAGAACAACTAAGAAAATATGGGATAATCTGCTGGATGAATTCAAAAAGGAGGAAAAGGTCTCCAAGACTCACTTGGTTGATAAGTTCATGAGGTTTGAATTCAGAGAGGAGAAAGTCATTCTCCCTCAGGTAGCTGATGTTGAAAACTTAGTGGCTAAATTGAAAACTGAAGATATCATTGTGTGTGATGCTTTTCTTATTGGAGCAATAATTTTTAAATTACCTGCATCATGGCTTACATTTAAAACTGAAATGTATAGACTACTAGAACAAATTAAGCCTGCACAACTCAAACGATGTATTAAAGTTGAAGATAATACTAGAACTATGATCAATTTGGAATTGGCTAAGAAACAACTCTCTCGTGTAAATGTGTTAACCAATACCAAATATGTTCCTAAGTTTAAGAAGAACAAGCTTAACAATAAGGGTGAACCGTCTAAGTTGGAAGTCACTAAAAAAATTGTCAAAAATAAAGGAAAGTGCTACAACTGTAGAAAGTGGGGTCACCATACCACCGAATGTAAGCTACCCAAAAGAGAATAACCTAACAATGAAAATGTGAACTTGTTAGAGAGCAACACTGAACCCACCAATTTTCAATGTGTTGTTGGTGACGATAAGGTTAGTGCCTCTGCTAGTTGGTTGTTGAACTCGGGGGCTACATGCCATGCATGCAATAATAAGAACCTGCTAACTGATCTCAAAGATGCAAATTAGTCCGTCTCTATGGCGAATGGAGAATCAGTCAAGGTGCTCCATGTTGGAACTGCAAATCTCAGTCTTTCATCAGGTAAAAATTTGATTTTGCGCAATGTTAAATTTGTTCCTGCTTTAGCAAAGAATTTAATTTCTGTTAGCTTACTGAATCATGCTGGCATGGTAGTTTCAATGATAATGGTAGAGTTATTTTATCTGTTAACTCATACTACTTTGGTTGTGCTTACTTAGTCAATGGTATGTATAGACTTAGTTTAGCAAATGAAGTGATTAATGTTGTTAGTTCAAAACTGTGTAGCCCTTATACTTGGCACAACAGATTGGTGTTAAAAAATCTACCTCACAACTCGTAGTGCTAATAGCGGAAACACACCATAAGCAATAGAAACTCCCAAGACTTAGATGAACCAAGAACAAGCCACCACAATATATGCAAGATTTCACAAGAACACAATCAATATGCAAAGATAAACAATACTTCTTATTCCCTAAGAAATACAAAGATTACAAAGAGATTACAACTTTCAGTCTCTCTCCCTCTCTCACACCTTTGAAATACTAGGCATAATCTCCTCTTGAAGTTGAACAATGATAACGGCTCACCTCTTGATTACACAAATTGATCTATTCAGATTAGATTAGATGACTAAACCCTAGAGTTTACGACCATATATATAGCCCCCAAGTAAACCCTAAAAGATAAACACAAATCTTGCAATTGGGCCTTTAAACTTGTAAGCCCAAAAACAATCAGCCGCCGAAGTCGGTCGACCGCACCCCCAAGGTCGGTCGACCGCAACGTATGTCCAGACCCGAGAGCTGACTGGTCGACTGCACCCCCAAGGTCAGTTGACCGTTCCCTCCTCTGTTGGACCTATACACTCGAAGAACTCTCAGCAGATTGGGTCGGTCGACCGCACCCCCAGGTCGGTCGGCCGCAACTTTCCAGACTACACTTCTTCTACTTGTTGTTGTCTTCTCTTGCTGTCTTTGTCTCATCCTCTTCTTCTCCAACTTCAAGTACTCAGATCTACGTGTATTTGAAACCAAAACCCTAACAATGTCCCACTTGGACCAAATATACAATACTTCAAAGTTATTGCAATCTTTACCCTGCATTATCTCTGCCAATCTCCCACTTTCATGGAAGACCCAAGTACTCCCCACTCTCATGAAGAGCACATCCGCCACTCCACCACTTGGAGTGCACCAACCACCTCTCATCACCTCATGAAGGATGTGCTCCACCAATCGTATAGAGCACGAATACCGGAGAAACATTCTCCCGTGTCGGATTCCGTGTTATGAGACTTCCCAACTTGCAAAATCTCTATCAACACCGGACATGGTTCAAAACCTCTCAATGCACCATCTGCACTAGAAACCTCCGTGGACGACACATCCACAAAATTTGCGGACTGTTCAACCCCTACAGTTCCAATTCGGTTATCCTCATCGATATCACCCCGCATATTGATACCAGTGCTCTCTATCACACAAGAGCGACTTGAAGCTTTGAATACCAATTTGCAAAGTACCCTCACCGCAACAACGTCTTGCCCTCTAGAATCATTTCCATGGCCAGCAGCTTCCACTAAATTAGTAACATCCCCTCCACAACTGAAAGAACTCGGTTGCACCCCACCCAGCCTACTACTCGATTCCAGCTGAGAGTCAACTACAGGAGAAACGCCCCTCACGTCTCAGAGAATATACAGCGTTCCCTCACACTTCCCTTTTACAATCACTCTTGAACCTGCAACTATCGACCACTTCCCAGTACCAAGTGTAGTAGGCATACCCTCTTTGTCTAGCCTTCCAATCGAAATAAGATTTTCTTTCATATCTGGAACATGCCTCGTCTCCCACAAGACAACACTTTCATCATCATTGGTGTTCACGCAAACAGTACCAAACCTACGTACAGGACATCGATGACCATTTTCCACGATCACATATCCAAAAGAACCCTCCTTGTAGTCATCAAACACCTCTCTCCTCGGAGTGCAATGAAAAGAAGCTCCCAAATCAATACACCAATCTTGAGTGCCCAACTTCTCCCGAGCTGATAAGCATAGATCCTCAACAAGCCCCACTTGAGCTTCCTTCGGAATATCTCTCTTTGGTTTCTCTTGCTTCTTTTCATATAAGCCTTACAACTGCGCATCATGTGACCCTTCTTGTGACAATACCAGCACTCAGGCCCATGTCCCTCATCGCTATCATCAGACCCACTCTCAGATGAACTACTCTGATCCTTTCTTCTTCGACTGCTCTTAGATCTCCCACGTCTCCTCTCAACAGACATAGCAAAATTTGTAGAAGATGATGATGGATATCTCCCGTTTCTCACCCTTCTTACCTCCTCGTTCAGAATGCTACTCACCACATCCTGTAGAGTCGACGAATCTGTCATAGTGCCTGTAATAGTCTGTTCTACCGTATCATAACTATCGGGTAAAGTCGATGGAAGTAACAATGACTACCCCTCTCTGAAAACTTCAAACTTGCAGCTTCCATCTGGTTGTAAATCATACAGTGATTGTTCACATGTTCGGCTACTGAACCCCTTCCTTCAACTTCATATTAACCAATTTCTTCAGATGAAGAATTTGGTTAGATGTCGACGGTTTCTCATACATATCCGAGAGAATCTCCATAGCCTCCTTTGTGGTCTTTACCTTCAAGATATGAAATAACA
Organism: Hemerocallis citrina; assembly: GCA_017893485.1. Lineage (NCBI taxonomy): Eukaryota > Viridiplantae > Streptophyta > Magnoliopsida > Asparagales > Asphodelaceae > Hemerocallis > Hemerocallis citrina. The sequence continues at coordinate 285,142,627 of CM030364.1, read as the reverse complement.
CCTTCTTACTCAACCCTAACTGAATCTGCCTTAGCGCCTTATGATCCAAACGATTTCAATCTGCCAAGACCTTCGCATCCTTGTCTCCACCTTTCAGCTTCTCATCAAACAACGGACCATTAAAATCTTTCTGACGAAGATACGCTATCATCTGAATCTTTCACATCGCAAAGTCACTTTTTTTGTCCAAGTCACTTCGTTTCTTTTTCTTTGTGAGTATCGGGAATCTCCCCATTCATAGGTCCGAGATCCACATCTATGAATTGAAAGGTCCGAATGATCAACCCTGCAATCCGTTGTTAGAATCAATAGGTGTTCAAATCGTTCATTTGAATAAATTGAAACCCTTCTTATTGGATGATCATGATACTTCCCAAAGACCTGAATTCCAAACGAGAGTCTCAGATTTTGAAAGCGGGAAAGGGGCCCGCTTTCAAAATCTGATACTCTCTTCAGAGTTGGAATTCAAGAGAATCTTAAGAGTCTCATCCCGAGGGGAATATGGGACACTCGTTTTGGGGCCCCCAAATTGAACCCTATTTTTTATGAATTAATACAAGACAATCCCTTATGACTATGTTATATGTATTTCCCATCGAACCTCTCGATCTTCAAATTATTATCGGTCATCTCGAACCTAGTGCTCTGATACCACTTATTCAAGAATCTACCACAACTCGTAATGCTAATAGCAGAAGTACACCACAAGCAATAGAAACTACCAAGACTTAGATGAACCAAGAATAAGTCACCATAATATATGCAAGACCTCACAAGAACACAATCAATATGCAGAGATAACCAATATTTCTTATTCCCCAAGAAATACAAAGATATAAAAAGAGATTACAACTCTTAATATCTCTCCCTCACCTTCGAAACACTCGGTACAATCCCCTTTTGAAGTTGAACAATGATAATGGCTCACCTCTTGATCTCAAAGATGATACAAACCCTAGAGTCTACAGCCACATATATCTAGTCCCCAAGTAAACCTTAAAAGATAAACATGAATCCAGCTTATTGGGCATGAATTCCATCAGCCCAAATAACACAGCACCGATGTCAGTTGACCGCACCCCCAGGTCGGTTGACCGCAATGTGTAAAGCCCACACCCGAGACATGACCGGTCGACTGCACGGTCGACCATCCCCTTCTCTGTTGAACCCTGTACAATTGAAGATACCTAGCAACCTCTAGTTGCGGTCGGTCGACCACACCCCAGGACAGTTGACCGCAACTCTCCAGCTGCACTTCTTTTAGCTGCTATTGCATTCTCTTGTTGTCTTCATCTTCTCCTCTTCTTCTCCAACTCCAAGTACTCCGTGCCAAAGTGTATTTGAGGCCATAATCCTAACACAAACATCAATGTAGCATCTGCATATTGAAGAATAGACATTGACATATGGATACCTCTAATATTAACACCTTTGATAATTTATGCCTCCCTGACTCTCCTAGTCATTTTTGCTAGTCCGTCTACAATTAATGTAAAAATAAGTGGTGAGAGCGGGTCACCCTGTCTTAGGCCTCTGTAGCACCTAATTTCCATTCTAAATTCTCCATTGAGTTGAATGAAAGATTTACCGTCCTTAACACACTTCCACATCTAAATTTTCCATTTTCATAGATTTCCCTAAGGCAAATTTAACTTGGAAAATTATGGGGTTGAGCTTTGGTATTGCTGAATCTCCAACTCATATAAAATATTTTGGGGGGAGTGGAGATCTTCACATATTAGGCTCTGTTTGGTTCAAAGGAGGGGAGGGGAGGGAAAGGAAAGGGAGGGGAGAGATTTTAATCAAGACCTCTATTTTGGTTCAAAGGAGGGGAGGGGAGGGAAAATAATTATCTTGTTGTTTAGTTCACAAGGGGAAGGAATAGATTTTATAATTAAATTACTTTTATACCTTTTTACAATTTAGGAGGGCCTATGCATTACTGTTTCTAATTCTAACTTGGTAATATAAACAAAATAATGAAGACCAATAAACAAAATAATGAAGGTAGATTGATTGATAGTTATTGTTGCTATAGCAATCAATACAGATGTTTAGTAGTTTGACATATTTATGCTGGACGTACCACGCCTATGCATGTGTTATTCTTTGTAGAGTTGTGGCAATTGAGAATATCAATTGAACCTCATCCATTCCATCATCATCAATTCTGATGTTGTATCGAAAAGGAATTGAAAATCAAACAAAAATAGCATGTGCAATTTACATTGGCTAGAAGACAAACCTGAACACAATACACCCCATCTTAAGAAAGAAAGCTTCTTAGACTCGAATTTCTTAGGAGATGTCCACCTTGCAGGCTGATGGGACGACCCATAGATATCCATTGTTTCGTAGATTTTTTTCAGAAGAATTGAGCAAACTCTTGAATCACACATGTCATTCTCTTGCAATGGGGCAATGCTAATCTACTCTGTATAATTCATAATTTTATCAGACGAGACAACCTCCTAAACTAAGTTTTTCAATGTAATGATCTTTTCACTGAAAAATTGACATAAATGAATCGATAAAAAATCACAAAAAATGACATAAAAATGACAAAAAATATTATTCTCAGAAACTTACATTTGAGGTTCCATAAAGAAAGAATTGTGACCTCTTGTCTAGTTGTCTACTGTATAAAACAAGCCAATTGCATATCAAAACACTTAAATCTCCTCCTTTCTAGTACATGGTAAAAATTACTGAAGCATCACTCGCGTGCTTAAGATAACCGAAATGACACTCTAAGTACAAGCTGTGAAGCATTCCATGAAAAATTAGCACTGAAAGGGAATCCTCTGGGGTTAGTTCTAAACATTTGGTTTGCAAATTCGGAGCTCAAACTCTCAGCATCTTGGCACTATTTCAATGTTCAAGCTGAAAACACATAGCTTCAGTACACAAATTCTTGTAATTTGTAATTATTCGAAAGAAGCAATCATTTTGGTAAACAACAAAATGGTGGACTGCGGGATGGCGGGGCGTCGGGTTGATGGACGGAAATGAGAGGGGAGGCAACGAGGAGGGGAGAAAGAGAGAGCGCGAGTGGGAGAGAGTCGGAAGAGAGTTGAGAGAGAGGGGGAGGATCTGTTTTTTATTTTAGGGATTTAGATCTAAAAATGGCAATTTAGTCCACACACTTTAAAAAAATTAGACCCACTTTTCTCCCCTCTAAATCCCTCAAATATTGGAGGGGAGCCAAAATTGGCTCAGGAGGGATTTTGCACCCCCCCCCCCCCCCCCCCCCCCATCCCTCCTAAAAAATGAACCAAAACAAGAAATGTTTAAAAAAATCTCTCCCCTCCCCTCTCCTCCTCTCCATTCCCCTCCAACCAAACATGCCCTTAAAGTAGAAAGTAGGGTCATGTGAGATATAATGATAGCGGCTAGTTTATGGATCCTAAGGCTGGACAGAAATGATGCTTGTTTTCGTTCTATAAACTGTAGATATATCATGATGCTATATAAAATTTTGGATGTGATCGATACTTGGGTAGGTAAGGCAGGGGTCAGGAAGAGCCTGTGCACAGACATCAAGGAGTAGTGGGCTGAGGGGTTGACATTCGCACTCTACGTCGTTGGAGTGTTTATGCTATGTGGATAGGGTGGTTGCCTACTTTATGCATTATGTGTTACGTTTGGATGTTTTTTGTACTAGAGCATGTGTTCTAGAGTGAACTTGCTTTTGGGGTGTAATATTTTGTACGGTTTGTTTCGTTAATCATTCATTATGGAACAAGTGACCAGTGGGTCACTTTTATTCAAAAAAAAAAAAAAAAAAAAACACTTCCTCATCCACAATCTCCATTTCAATCCAAAGCCTTTAAGTTCCAGAGCTTCACCACGCAGTCCCATTTCACTATACCATATGCTTTTTGAAATTCTAATTTAAGCAGAAATCCATATACGTTGTCCTTGTATCCTCTATAGACCATTTCATGCGCTGATGCAATACTATCCAAGATGTTCCTGCCTTTGACAAAACCACTTTGTGACTGATCAATAATATCTCCGAGATGTGGTGATAGTCTATTTGCTAGAACTTTCGTGATGATTTTGAACGACCCATTCAATAAACTAATATGTCTGAGATTTGAAACTCTAAGAACTTCCATCTTCTTCAGAATTAGGACAATGTTCGCGTAGTTTAATCTTTCGACTTGTGCCACACCCTGGCGGAACTTTTGAAAAATATGTAGAAGGTCTTTTTTAATGATTTTCCAATATAGTTTGTAGAAGAATATCGGAAAACCATCAGGTGCCCGAGACTTGTCCTACCCCAAATTATTGATCGCTTTGATGACCTCCTCCGAGAAACTTCCTTCCTGCCCCAAATTATTTGAAATTGAACATTTGTTTATTTACAGCTCTTCCTCGTAAAGCTTTATAAAATGCTTCTCTAGAATGAATATCCATTTGCCCTCTACATTTTATAATGTAATAGATCACTAGTCGTAGAGTACAAATATCGGGAAGCATATAATTAGAACATATACATACTGAATATATTATATAGAGAATGTGGGGATGTGGAACATTACTGTGGCGGCTATTCTATGGGTGTTATGACATGATAGATTTGATACATGTTTCCGTAATATTAACTGCAGTTTTAACTCTATGTTTTATAAAATTGTGGCTCTAATAAAAGTATGGGCAGATCATTTGGGGGTGAGGAAGAGGCTCCGCACGGAAAATGAAGAGTAGAGCTGTTGGTGGAGTGCTTGTTGCTGACATCACTTGCTCCTATCTTAGAAGAGTTGCAGGCCTTTTGTTTGCAAATTGTCCTACTGTGACTGACTTACTCGTATTTTCTTTCTCGTGTGATGTTATAGATTGGTTTCTAATGTATTGTAATATTTTGTACCTTCTGGGCCGTTAATTTTCATTAATAGAATTGGTGACCATAGTCACTATTATTATCAAAAAATATATATATATATATATACATACTGAATTACAACACATTTATGCATAATTCGTCAAAACATCTTAGTTCAAATTATTTTTTTTGATCAAAAATAGAATTGTAAAGGGATTACAGCTAAAATACCGTAAAAAAAACATTTGAGTTTAAATTTTAAAAAAACATATTACAGGGCAGGACTGTTCGTTTCATTTCTGTAAGAAATCCTCATCCTCTTTCCAACTTTAACACATTGCGGACAATGGAAAGCTGCACATTCACATCGCTTGTGTCATTAGCATCCTATCCTGAACAAATAAGATGAAAAACTTACGAGTGCGTGCGATTGGAAAGCTTAATTGACACATGTCAGACTTTCATTGATCAACTCAAATCCAATCCAGCTCTCGCAATACCTGACCACATAACAGGACACATGTCAATCAATGAATGGCTCCAGCTTATCCAAATTGGCAGCAATAAGATGAGACATATGAATCAATAAAACACTCACAACCCTACTAGTTAAAGAAATCAGATACTACAGAGAGAATGGCACAAGCTATGGCTTCCACCATGTCTGGCTTACGTGGCTCCACTCAGGCTGTTCTTGAGGGCAGCCTCCAGCTCAGCGGTTCGAGCAGGCTGACCAGCCCTGCAGGAAGCAACTGGGTGGCCATGGGCCGACGACCAAGCCTGACTGTTAGAGCCCAACAGGCTGAGAATGAAGGCAAGGCTCAGACCAGTCGTCGAGCCATGTTCGGACTTGTAGCTGGTGGATTAGCCAGTGGGACATTCGTCAAGGCTGTGCTCGCTGTGGCCAAGCCAATTAAATTGGGCCCACCTCCTCCGCCTTCTGGTGGACTCCGTAAGTTTTTTTTTTTAATCATAATGAGAAGAACAACTACATTGTCTGTGACTGTTAGAATAGTTTTCTCATGGAAAATACTACCAGAAATTCAATGTTTAATCTCAGCATTCAATGTGTATTCCTGAATAATTTCATTTTTCAATTATTCAACAACAGTTTAGTATGATCACTTCGGTAGGTCATCCCTCAGGAGATCGATCGATCGACATGCCATACATCTTCATCTGCATATACAAAATAATAGGCTAACAATAAGAAAATCAAGTTGGCCGAAATGTATTTAAGACTAAATCAAGTGATTTCTAAGTACTTGTTTGATATATATCACATTTGATGCATAGGTAGAAAAGATTTATAACAGTTAGATCGCATTTTGTATGATTACTTTAGATATGTAGATCAAAATTTTAAGATATGGATCATAAATACAGCAGCTGTAATGTTTCTTTCTCCTAAGAGAGGGTGGAAGATGGCTACCATGTTTTGTTATAGATATGTATTTCTAATTTTTGCATTATATAAATAAAATTCTAATGTTTTCTCTATATATCCACAGCTGGAACCCTAAATTCTGATGAAGCACGGGACCTAGATCTTCCATTGAAGGACCGATTCTACCTACAGCCATTAACCCCAGCAGAAGCTGCGGCTAGGGCTAAAGAGTCAGCAAAGGACATCCTAAGCGTCAAAGAGCAGATCGACAAAAAGGCATGGCCCTATGTCCAGAATGACCTCCGTCTTAAGGCCTCCTACCTTCGGTATGATCTTAACACTGTCATCGCTGCCAAGTCTAAGGAAGAGAAGAAGCCACTCAAGGAACTCACTGGGAAGCTCTTTGCAACAATTGACCAAGTAATTAAAATCCTCATCAGTTGATTAGCACCCGAAACTGATAATTAATTGTTTTAACTTTATCTAACATATTATTTTTGTTTGTTTCAATTGGTTTTTGCTATGTTGTCAGCTTGATCATGCAGCCAAGACCAAGAGCAGTGCAGAAGCTGAGAAGTCTTATGCAGCGACTAAATCAGCACTAGATGATGTGATTGCCAAGCTTGGCTAGATGATCAAGATATATCCATCTCTGTATTTCCTTCCACATTTCTGTTTTCTTTGTCTATAATTGTGAGACTAATGCTAGTACAATTATAATCCCCACAAGTATTCATCTTCCCGTTATATACAGATCTCCTGCAGCTAGTGCAAAGATACGGCCGGAGGAGACAGACTGGCTTTAAAACAATCTACCTGTATATATATGATCTTCTCACGCCTCTTGGTTGTTTATTTATGAGATCCGATGACAACTTTTTTGCCATCTTTTGTTTCAATAAAAAACATGATGTATCCACTTCCCTCCCCACAAGAGGTTTAGGAGTCTAAATCTCTGCCCCCAATTCATATTGAAATCTACCAAAAATTATATAATTTCACTTCATAAATAAGAAAAATCCTACTTCCATATTCCCTAGGGTGGCATACATTTTCTCAACGTTACCGTTGCAAGGTCTGTGTGTTCCTATAGCTACTAGTACAGTTGAATCTGAATTGTTATCCCTAGACAGTAGGTATCTTCTAATTAAAACAATTAAGAGCATATTACCTCTATCCTTCCAAAAACAAACTACATAACTTGCTATGTCTAATAACTGTGCAAGCATATCAGAAGACTATGCCTTTCAATAAAGTAAAACAGCCGAAAACAGACTCAGCTATTCACACAAGGAATCATTCATGACATGGTGTGATTTTGATCTTTTGATTCTTTCACATTTGTTTAAATTCAAGATCATCATCATTTACACTAAAATAAAAGATGTCATGTGGAATCTATCTTTGCAAGAAATTATCTATATGTTAAGATATCCATGACAAGGGCTATAACTCAATTAGGTAGAGAACCTCATTTACACGTGCGCCAATGCTTTTCAAAGGAGCCTGTTAGATATTATATTATATTAGATATTGGTTTAGTCCCATATTGGTTATGTATCAGTTTAGTCTTCCATTCTCTCCTATATATAGGAGCCAATTGTATTCAGTTTATTCAATCAATAATAAAGATATTTTCCTATCTCTAATTCTAACATGGTATCAGAGCCTATCGTCCTATAAGGCCTATACTAATTTGATCATCGTCGTCGAGGTGGGGTGGTTCTCGTCTTCATTACAATCACTCCACCTCCCGACATTCCTCTCCCGATTTTGATCAAAACCCTAATCTCCCCCAAAGCCTTGGCCGTCATCCCTTTTCTCTCCTAATCAAATCCCTAAATCCCTTCCCAATCTACCCCTCCAACCTTCCCAAAATCGCCTCCTCTCCGTCCCCAAATCTCAAAACCCCTAGATTCGTTCAACCAACCAATCATAGGAAAGGTGCACGGATTGCTGGCGCGTGCCGGGAAGGTGAGGGGGCAGCCGCCGAAGGTGGCGAAGCAGGACAAGAAGAAGCCGAGGGGTAGGGCCCACAAGCGCATGCAGTACAACCGCAGGTTCGCCACCGCCGTCGTCGGGTTCGGCAAGAAGCGGGGACCCAACTCGTCTAAGAAGTATATGGGGTTTGCTCGATTTCCGCCCAAAAGTTATGTGCTTTGGTGTTTTTTGTAGTTTGGATTCTTGGTTTTTGACAATGGGTTTCGTACTAGTTTGTTATTCTGATTAGAACATATTAGTTGATGGTACTTACACTATAATTGAGTGGACCAAATCTTTTGATTTGATCTATACTGGCACAAAAAAAAAATTTGCAGGTTATTATGCTCCTACATTCAGATCGTCAACTCACTCCGGTTGATCGATCATGATCATGATCATCAACTCACTCCGGTTGATCGATCGTGAGTTTGAGAGGGGGTGTTATCAGCATCCAGTTCTCATTTCAGGGATGAGATCCCAACATCGACAATTCTCAAGTTTGGGGTGAGATCCTATCATCGACTGTCTCAAGTCAGGGGTGAGATCCCATTACAGATCGAGATATGGAGATCCCGCCACTGTTCGGGTGAGATCTCAACAGTGCGCCACCACTATTTCCTTCCGCAAAACTCTACTTCTCAGTTCCGTCACATGCGCCATCAAGCGCCGTTTCTGCATCACAGTTTGCCATTCCTTCCACATGAACATCGTCAGTATTCCAAACTCTTGTTGTTTGAACCAACTTGATTTTGAGAGGAGATGTTAGATATCAGATTAGATTAGATATTGGTTTAGTCCCATATTGGTTATGTATCAGTTTAATCTTCCATTCTCTCCTATATATAGGAGCCAATTGTATTTAGTTTATTCAATCAATAATAAAGAATATTTTCCTATCCCATTATGCAAATATGCAATGAACATAATTTATCTTATTGATAAACCTATGTCTTACTCCATAGATTCAAGTGAAAAGATAACTTAAATCAAGGCCTTACAAATATTTAATTCGGTTCGATTTGAGTGCAAATTAAAATACCAAATCAAATAGAAGCAGCCATTAATTTGCTATTTGATAAGGTAAATACATAGTCCATTCACATTCAATGCTAAGCATAATGAGTACAAGTGACTCAAAGCACCTCTTTTCGTCTGATGAACTTGAAGGTGTATGAAGTCTCAATATTTGACTCTTGCTGCAGAGCGATAGAGACTCCATTTCACTTGGGTTGTGATCTAAGCCGGAGGCAGACCTAAGTCAAGGTAACCCTTCTTTGAATTTGATAGTATGCCATCTTATTATCTTCCTGTAAAGTAAAGAATCAATATGATGGACTAACTGATCTTTACATCAATCAGTTGATGAAAGAGCCCAATGCAACAAAATGTTGGGTCTTTGATTAAATATATTTTATTTCGATTATATAATAATATATTTTTATATATTTGACCGAGAAGGTCTTCGGTTTGAGTACATATAGCCCTAACACATTCAATTTTTGTTTTCTTTTGTTTGTATAGTATAGTAAATACATTATGTTTTCGTTTCGTATAGTTTTTATTCCCTCATTAGTACTTTTTTATGGACTGACCGGTTTCTTTGTCCATAGAAATGAAAGCAATACCACATGATTATCTAAATACATAGATAGGGACATGAAGAAAAAGAGTAATGTGGATTTTGGTTAGTTTCTTGATTCAGGTAGTTCTACCCACATTTGTTCCGAGAGTGAGAAGTTTTCGACTTACAAGTCAACAACGGGTTGTTGTGTAAGAACGGGTACTGGTGAGATTTATGATGTAATTGGTGAGAGAACAGTTGAGTTGAAAACTCCATATGGAAACATAAACACTCTAAGGGAAGTCATGCATATACCTCTACTGAAACAAAATTGGATATCCTTGGAAACTCTGGAAGCACGCGGCTGCAAGTACACAGCTCGAGGTGGAGTTATGTCTGTTTGAGAATGTGGTCGTAAGGTGATGTTTGGAAATAGGGGTGTTAGACCAGGTTAACACAACCTCTAAAAACTTTGTGAGAATTAAAAATCTTGCACAAGCATTTTTATGCATGTTATTCCTAACATATCATCTAGTCTGCCGCCACCAGAATCATCGAAGCAAGACCACGGTGTTCGAATATCATCGAGAGGTGGATAGTGTCTCGAGGTAGGTGGAGTTCGTGTGGAGGGTGGCTCGTCCATGTTAAACACCTACTGGGGTGTGCCCTTGAAGTGCATACTGATTCATGAAATAAGGTGGAAGGTTAGCATTTTTATGCATGTTATTCCTAAAACGTCATCTAGTCTGCCGCCACTAGAATCATCGAAGCAAGACCACGGTGTTCGAATATCGTCGAGAGGTGGATAGTGTCTCAAGGTAGGTGGAGTTCGTGTGGAGGGTGGCTCGTCCATGTTAAACACCTACTTGGGTGTGCCCTTGAAGTGCATACTGATTCATGAAATAAGGTGGAAGGTTGATTCAACTAATTGAAAAAACTACTGAACCAAGTTCATTTACATGCAAGGTTATAAATCTCGGATTTCGGACTCGTCTCAGTAAAGAGTATTTCATCTCAGATAGGAGATATCGGAGGAGATCTCGGAGAAATGTGATAATCTCATATGTTCATTTAAGACATTCAATAAACATATATTTTTTTGGTTACTAAACAAGATAATATATGTTCTACATGTTATTTATCATATAAAATATTGTATAATGTAACTAATGACATGAATCAATCACGGTAAACATTCACAGAATTTAACAACAATATAAAAGATAATGTAATATCTCTACTATTTTAATGGGAGAGTTGGGGTTTGTAACCAAACAAACCCTAACTTTGTAATTAAACAAACACGTGTAATACACGTCCAAATTTAATTCAACATACAAACATTTACAAACAAACAAATCCGTGTATTGCCCGTGCATATCTAATATAAAGGAGGTATTAGATTCAAGGCTAGACTACGTTGAAGTTTTTACTTTTAATAAAAATATATTTATTAAGACGTGCATCGCACATGGAAATTACTAGTAAGTATATAACTAAATTGAATTTGCGCTGATTAGAAAAAATATATTAGTTAATAGATTTACTTGACTTCGCATATACACAAACAATAGGAAAATGAAATCCCCACATTATCTTACCTTAAGATCCTATATTAAAAGATTTATATGCAAAAAGTAAAACAAAAAAAAGTTATACACAATAACATTAGTGTTTATTTCGGCCGATACTTCGGCAATTTCGGTAATATTTCGACCGATATTTTCGCAATTTCGGCTAAAATCTACACATTTCGGTCAAAATGATATGGAGTATAAAAATATGTGATTTTGTATCGGCAAGCTAGCCGAAATGAAATTTCGGCTGTATCGGCCAAAATTTAAAACAATGTTTACAAGTGGAGAGTAAAGAGTCTAGGTTGATTGATTTACAAGTGGAGTAAAAGTACTTCATTGATATTTCTTCCATTGTAAGTGAAGCTCGAGAAATAATTCTTGGTGAGTGAGTTTGTAACTAACTCCTTGTAAATCTTCTCTAGTTGATTTCAATCCCCCTATATTTCCCACCGGATTAGGATTCGTCCAAACCGAGATAAATCTTTGTGTGATTTGTGTGATCTACTTGCTCAATAACTCCGCTGCGCCACAATTTCCTAACACTACAAACCATGTGGAAAATTAAAATTTTCATTTATCCATTAAATCCATATATAATAATTTTCATCTTTTAGTGGTACTTATAACTCTAGCTGTTAATATATATATATTTTTGACAATAAATAAATTAACAATGGAAATATAGTGCTACAGAGAGCAATTAAGGTTGCCATTACCCAACCTACAGGCAAGGAGATGACCAAATGGCCTCCACCAACTACCTCTTCAGTAGCCAACATATCTTAGAGAGGCCACCGCACCTCCTACCCGAGAGGCAAGCAATTTGTTTCCGCAAATATTCATCTTTTAAGTACACGAACTCATAAGAACCTTAAACATCTGGTAAAATGTTTTTGAATAGATTCGAATTGATGGAATTGTTCCCTTTGCAAAAGCCTTTATTTCTTTCCTTACAAAATGTACCCTTTAGATATGCTACTCGGCAAACTCATTCATTCAACTATGTTTAGGCTTATTGATCCAAGAAGCAAAACCCGATTTCAGTTGACAGAAGTTCCAAATGGACTGTGCATACAAAATTATCAATGTCTAAAGAATGCATTGTTAAAGTCCCTGCCACTAAACTAAAACTTCGAAGTTGTAGAAGGGTTAAGAGAAATTGCACTTGTATTCTAACACGCTCCCTCAGGTCGAGAGCCTATTTTTTTATGGGCCAAAGAAACGAGATAAATACCCAACAAATTGTGGGCCAAGACCTGGACAATACACAACGGTAATTTTTTTTTAAAATCCGCATTTAAATTGCGTAGCCAGTGAGATTTGAACCTGGGTTGCTCTGATACCATGTTAAAGTTCCTACCACTAAACTAAAACTTCGAAGTTGTAGAAGGGTTAAGAGAAATTGCACGTTTATTCTAACATGCATGGTCTCCATTTCTCTTGCTTTTCAGAGAAAAGCAAACATGTTGTTAGGAGCCGATCTAAGATTCCCCTTCCGAGCAACAAGCAGACTTTGGAATAGCTCCAGAATTTCATATATGTACCGACTTCACCAAAACTTTTCCTAGATATGTTACATGCAGATCAGAAAGTAAACTGATCCTGCGCAGCTGAAAGTTATGATGATCTTCTTTCAGGTTCAGTAATAAAATATTCAGAATCGGAGCTCTCACCACTGGTAAGCAACTAATGTCAATACTCCAATGATCTTAACTATCCATGAAAGCTCAAATATTTCTTGATTCCACAATAACTGTTGTTAACCTAAAAAAAGAGCCTATGTTGAGCAGAAGTCTGAATATCCGAACTAGACCTCCAACTCTTATCTCTAATCTCTAATCTCTAATATAATAATGAGAAAGACCTTACTGTCATTTGTCAATCTACCAACACGTGCATCGTGCTTGCATAACTAAAAAATACGTGTATCACCCGATTAGCTCCATTTTAAAAAAAATTAAGGCATTCATCGCACGTTTAACTCAAACTCTTTATCAAAATGTGCATCGCACGTGAAAAATATTAGTTTCAAATAGTTTTGATATGTATAATTAGGCCAAGCTCTGTGTCGCTTTGGAGAGCAGATAAAGTACTCTTTTAAGTACCTATCTCTTTAGGGCCCAAAAATATGCTAGGTTTATCCTAAAACTATGCTTTTCAAGGACTATTTAATATATATATATATATATATATATATATATATATATATATATATATATATATATATATATATATGTAATTATGAAAGTCCTTACCACTAATCTAAAACTTCAAAGCCAATCAATATTTTTGATACATTTACTTTTTTTTGGTGAAGAATATTTTCTTTAATGTAAGTACAAGTTTCTTGTTCCATCTCAGTTCTCCCCTTATTCATACCCAGCTTGCAATTTGATTAGCATGAGTAGAAGCACCAGGGCCGGCCCTGAGTACCCGGAGGCCCAAGCCGAAAAGACCCACATAATTATTTTTAGAAATCCCTAATTACAATATATTTTTTATGTGCAAAATACGTGCCTATATTTACAAGGAAAATACAACTTTGGGAGCCTCTAAAATTGTAAAAAATCAGGGGCCTGTGTGCCTCAAGGTGGGGGCCGGCCCTGAGAAGCACCAAACATCATTAGCATAAATAAAAATATCTTGATTACTATAGCCCAAAATAAACGAGGATTTACTGTTATCTGAATCTGCCAAGGATCCTCAAACTGGACTTTGGCCTTTCTAGACAAAAAGTTAAATATCAGAAGAAAGTTGAGCAAGGATTGAGACCCCGGTAGGAATAACGAATACTTAGATGGACTTGTGGGGAATACTGGATAATGTAAACCGTGCATTCAATGTGCAAATCCAGACTGAATAATGAAATGTCATAAAAATTGATGAGGATTATGAGAATCGAAGTAAACAAACCAAAAGAAGACTGCAACGAACATGAGCATAATAATTGCACTACCTTAATAGCTAGAAAAAATGGTTGTGTACAAATTCAACAAATAACTTACAGTACAGAGTAAATTTTCACAAGCAGCAATAATTATCTATCTTCGTCATTAACTTTTTTGACGAGAAGCAGCTGATCCGTGTCGAACAGTTCTCATATCCAGTTTGGCACAACGTTCTTCAAATGATGCTGGAACCAATTGAAGTAGCACCATTGTCAAAGATAACAGCAGAAACAGGAAAATGATTTCACAGTTCAAATGGGGTTAAAAAACCATGGGGTCGCAATAGGGAAGAAAAAAAAAGTTTCAGTTTCTGTGGTACAGAGCTCTTTCAAGAAAACCTAGCTCAACTTTAGTTTATGAATCACTTCACCATCAAAAAGGAATGGTTTGTTAAAAATAAAGGTAGATGGTTATACTTCAAAGATGATAGTGTAAGCCTATATTGAGTTCAAATGATCATTTTGCTTACGTTCGGTTGGTCGTAGAGTGAGCGGAATATGACCCCTTCTGTTTTTTACAGGTCCTGGTGGACTTTCTTCTGCAATTATACTGAATAATATCAAGGCAACATTTTAAAATTCAAGAACAAAATTGGAATTATAAAATTATTTGACTTGCATACCAGGAGGGGCCAGACAATTAAGTGCCTCGTGATAAATAGAAGCTTGTAGCAAGTAACTGCGTAACTCACTGGTCAAGTGCTCGTGTAAAGCTCGTCTGGCATCTAGATGAATATTGAGATACCAATTATATTTTAATCAGTTTCTTGTCTTTTAGATTTGAATTGAGTCACTAAATGCAACTCTGTTTAAGTCAACCCAAAGGGAAAGACCAAAGGTTTCATTTGATTAATAACCCACGTGGAATGTCCAATAATAGCATATCATTAACTAACATTGCTTCCATGATTTCACTTATTAAGTATAAATCAGGTTCCAAGATGTGGTTGACAAAGGTTTTTGAATAAAAAATTACAATCAATGCCATAAAAAGACAACGCAGGAAAACGTTCTTTAAGAAAATAACTATTTCTGGTAATTCAAAAAATATATGAAAAATAAATGCTAACAATAAAGATATGAGTTAGAAGTAAGCAAACATAAATGCAAATCCAACGGCCAAAGCCTGTGGTGCATTGATGCTTCGAAATTGGTTTGGTTTCCAGATACAGAGCAGATATAATTGGTCAATACTTTTCTAACAGGTACCCAACATGCCAAATCCGTATTTGAGTCAAAACTAAAAACTCACAATCCATGTTAGACATGATAAGTAGAAAACCCACCAACCACGAATATTTGCTGCTTCTCCTTCCTCCTCCCCTCACATTCTCGGAAGAAGGTGCCAAACCCAAACATTACTGTGGTAATTATAAGTTATAACAATGTTTTCCAATATACATATTATAACGTGCAATGAATGTATCTATACCTTAAATAATGTCCAACCTCACATCCTTTTCACATCATATAATAGAATAGATGTATGAACCTATATCTGTTTGTAAATATGTATGCATGCACGTATATCTACACATGTAACTTGTAAGAATGCATAGAATGTTCATCTTCTTTTTTTAAACATGTCGAAAAGTATGTCAGATAAGCTATTAACCATATAAACCACCAGAATGGTGTTTTGATACTAAGGCCGATTATATGACTTCATCCAACTGCTAATATATAGATAATACAAGTTACTACCTATTAAAATATCCGGTTAAATGAACGAAACCCCGTAATATTTCGGGGTCAACGAGCAAAGCCCCTTTGGGTTGGGGGGGGGGGGGGGGGGGTCCTTTAAGTTGCAATTTGTTATTTTTGGATTTTACGCATACAGCACGTGCTGGTTTTGGACAATTTCTTATTAAAATTAATTAGAAGAAAATAAAACAAATCAATTAAACCTTAATTTATCATCAACTAACTAATCTCCCATTTCTCTCCTCCAATTATCCTCCTCCGGTGACCTCCGGACCACCTCGGCCACCACCTCCTCATCCCCTCCCATGCCACCACCTCGCCCTCCCATGATCTTTTAATTTGGCAATTTCAATTAGAATTATTAAATTAAACTAGAATCTAATTAATGACACACAAAAATATCCAAAAAGAGAAGTTTGAAACTTTTCCATCAAAATTATCATTTCCCACAAATCCTCAATGAAATTCCACTCAAACTTCAATGAGTTATAAAGAGGGAGGAGGTTGATTATAATCTGGGTAATGAGAAGGAGATTTTCGAGAGGAATTCTAAACTGAAAGCTTCAAACCCAAATTTTAAAGAGATCTAGCATTTCAATGGAGTATAGTGATTCAATGGGATCTAGGGTTGTATGGGTTTAGACATGGGAGTGAGTTTGAGAGGGAAAATTTAGGAGATGGGAGAGAAACTAAAGAGTAATAAGTATAATATAAAGGAAGGGGTAAAACTTCCCAAAATCAACACGTTCTGTATGCATAAAATTAAAAAAATAACAGCTTGCAACTTAAAGGACCCCCCCCCCCCCCCCCGGCTGGGGAGAGGGGGGGCATTGACCCCCAAATATTGGGGGATTTTGAGCATTTAACCCCAAAATATAATGTGACATGCATCTTACATTATTTGGTATCCAACTTTTCACCTATAACCTCCGTAAAATCTGTTAACTTTAATTTACCCCCTCTATATTTCCCTGGCCATCCCTCACATCAGTCTCTTCCAACACATACATGCCTGTATTAAGTCTCTCTCTCTAAAAGGATACATAATGATAAATTTTGGACATAGGTCAAACGCATCAATACGCGTCAGTCAGGCCAAGTTTTGACCCAGGCATATCATTCAGGCAAAACTTTCACCAGAACACAAATTTAGCGTGTTGCATAAGTGTCGGTGTTCAATCTATGTCTGACATGGGCACACAACCGCTTTTGAAGTTTCACTGCAACTTCTCCCAGATTCCCAAATAACAATCAGATCCTCTCAACATAAGAGTATCCCAGACTCTCCCATGGCCTTAATGCACCTGGTTTGATCTTTCAATAACTTCAAGGACACAAACTGGTACAATTAAGTCAATGTCACTAAAGCAGGATCTAAATCTTCTTTGTGAAACATTGTGGTCACTATGAGTTGCAAGAATGAAGAAGCGTGATAGGCCATCCTAGATGTATTTTGGAGTAGGCTTCCCTCCACACTAAGCGCTTAATATGTTAGACTGTGATTTATCTGTTAGTTGTTAACAAAAAAACATCTGCTAGTAGGATATTGTAACACGGTAGGCTATATCCTAGATGGTGTTATAAGCCTTAGTTTATTGTTCGCTTGAGACCCTATCATTCAGTTCACAATGTTTATTACCCTTTCAAATGGTTTTCAAAAAGGCCACGTCATTACTTCCATATTCAAGAAAAACTGTCATGCTCTTAACTTTGTAGATTTGGGTAATTTCCACACTTATTATTCAAAAATAAGGAATTAAGATAACACCATTGTACCTCAACATTATTGTCCTAAGAGGCCAATATCTTTAAAATGTATGTTGCCATATTCTCAAAAAGATCAACTACTATTCAATGTTCATGGTAAAAATGACTAAGGGGGATTTAGTCGGTGGAGAGTATTTTGAAACCGCACTTTGGGAATCACTGTATTTTCAAAGTTAGATGATAGTGGGGAAGGATTTCTAAGTGGAAAGTTGGTTGTTAGTCAAATATGGGTGTAAAACATGGTAAGTTTATTGAAACCACACCTGCCTTGACTTTGAAATCCAACTATACTCTAAATGACTTGAAATCCTAACTTTAAAATCACACCTCTAACCATGTGATTCTCAAATCATGATAAGATGATAAACATGGTAACTTTCATATTTCTATGATAATAAAACAACTAAAATAAATTACCTTAAATTTATGTTGGGTGATTACTAACTAACAACAGAAGTGTATTTGAGAGTCATAATAAAAGTCACATGTCTTGCAAAATCACCATTATTTTTTTTAAAAATAATCTTGATTTCAAAATCATCCTACGTTTTCAAAATTCCTTCCGACCAACACCTTATAACTTTCTTTTCCATGTATTAGCAATTGCCTAAATAGTAATCCACTTCTTACTCCAGCATATTCATAGAATTTGGAGTCACTATGAAAAATCTAGCAAACTATTGTTTCCCTTATGTCACATAATCTCTCTTTGAAAAATCTAGCAAACCACATGATACCACTTTTTTTTCACAACTATCATTTCAAAAGTAGATGCCATACTTGAAAAGCATTGGGAGTGTGACCTTTCTTTCCCCTTATTTCTTTTCTTCTACAAACTTACATATATTAAAGAATTTATCATAAAAACCACAACCCAGTATCGTTTTCTGATTCTCCATCCCTTTTACGCATGCTTCTTATTCTTGACCATGCCCTTACCCAGTACTAACCTTGAACAATGTTACAGACAGACCTTAGCATGCCAACAGATATACCTAAAAACCATGTAACTTCCAAAATAAGGGGAAAAAAGAAAGAAAAAAAAAAGATAGCAATCTCTTAAGGTTGCCTTTGTTTTCCATTAACCGCACAAGTTAATACTTCCATGGTTGCTGTTTCTTTTTAATCCTATACAGCAAATTTCCAGGTCATGTTAAATGTCATAAATGTGATATCCACCCAATCTTCAAAATTAATCATGTATTTGATAGATTTAATTCAAACAAAGGTTAGGTCAGTTAGTTTCTTCAAAATTGTACAAGTAGGGATCAAATACTGTTCTGCTTAACCTGACATCTCCCAAGGGGTAGAGCTATGTGGGGGCCCGAGGAGGCCCGCCACCCGACCCCCCCCCCCCTCCCCCTAAAAAAAATAAATAAATAAATAAATTTGAAAAAAAAAGAAAAACATCTTAAGTCTATTAAGTTTTATAGTTTGGCACCCCTAAAAATTATGAAAAAGCTCTTATATATTTATATATAGTTATAAGATTTTTCCTTGGTCCCTGGCAAAATTATTCTAGCTTCACCCCTGCATCTCCCATAGTTATTTGGTATATGAAGAAAATGAAATTTATGCTACTTTATATTCCATTATCATATGTTGGAATCAGGAAATCACCTGATGAGCAAATAAAGTTTACACCTTCAAATTCACAACACCATAGAACCAGTGGAAGTTCAGCTGCCATGCAGTACTGGGGTTTTCTTGGAGTCATGTTGGTGTCCAGTAGCACATCAACTACCTACATTAGAAACAATGATTTAAATAAGAACCCTATTAAGAGTAGGCACAAACTGACAATCATTTGTAAAACTTAACATATAGTTCAATGTAATTAAAGAATGGTATGGAGTTGTCTAGAAACACGAACATAGCTGAAATGAAAATGTAGGGAATGAGTTGGAAATAACTTAAGATTGTTAGAATACAAATACAATTCGCTCAACCCTTTCTAGTTTTCTTGTAGTGGCAAGGTCTTTCACATGGTTAGGAGCATCCCAGGCTCGAGTCCCTCTGGTGCACTTTATTTATTGCGCAATTTAAAAAATTAGTTATACCGCAGCGCACATCCACATCCAGGTCTAGGCCCATCTAAATGGGTGCTCAACCTAAGGGTGTGTTTGGTTGGAGGGAAATGGAGGGGAGGGGAGGGGAGGGTTTTTTAAAATATTTCTTGTTTGGTTCAGTTTTTTAGGAGGGGAGGGGAGGAGAATGGAGGGGTGCAGAATCCCTCCTGAGCCACTTTTGGCTCCTCTCCAATATTGGGGGGATTTGGAGGGGAGAGAAATTGGTCTAAGTGATTGGACTAAATTGTCCTTTTTTATACCCTATAAATCTAAACCAAATCTGCCTATAAATCTACTGAATATGAAAAGCTGAAAAATACGTTGGGATGTGAGATTCACTATCAAACTGAAAAACTAAATCTACTGAACGTGAATTTCACTATCAAACTTCCATGGGATGGTTTAAGATATAGCTATTTATCCTTTATGAATTCAGTTTGCTGGTACAGTGGATAATGCACATCAGTTTCAATTCATACTGTGCAATCTTTAGGTAAATGATTAATGTTCAGGTTTGATTTATACTCGATAACCTATATGCTCTTACTTTTGGTGGATAATCCCAAGTCCCAACAGTCCATCATAATCTCATCTCCACCCTACCAGCCTCCTCTGTATCACCGTGCATAAAGAACAATTCAATTATAATATGGATATTGAAAGCAAACACTCTTAAACATTGCATACTGTGAATTCAAATTGGGTGTATTATCCTTCAAAAGTTCATTACAAATGAAGTGCCCACCAAATTGGGTGCATTGTCCTTTTTGTCATCGTTATATAAAATATATGTTATGGTAGTTGTTATTATTTGCACAAGTGCCTTTGCTCTGCGTTCATGATGTGAGAAGAAAAATATACTTATGGGGTTATTTCCATTTAACTCACTGACAAAATTCAATTTAACATGCGGAAACTTAGTTTCAGATTATTGTTACTCAAATTTGAATACCTCGGTGATAAAATTAGAAGCATACTACGTATACAGTTTTATGTGGTTGAGTTTTGTTATAAAATGTAAAAGGATATAAAAGTAATTTCATTAAAAAATCCCTTCCCTCCCCTTGTGAACCAAACAAGAGATAATTATTTTCCCTGCCCTTCCCTCCTTTGAACCAAACAGAGTCTCCATTAAAATCATTCCCCTTCCTTTCCCTCCCCTCCCCTCCCCTGCATTAAAATCCCTCCCCTCCCCTCCCCTCCTTTGAACCAAACAGACCCTAATGCTACTCCTTCAACCCTTCCTACAACTTTTAAGTTTTAGTACAGTGACAAGATTTTTCACAGAGAACCACCGACCAAAACCAGCGAATTCCGATACCAGCCATGACAGATAGGAATTTTGTGTACGGATGTCGTTAAATTATATGCTTAGATCTAATACTAAATGTCACTCAATTGTGAGTAAATTGAGAGGAAAAAAAACCCATAGAGGTGTTTTGGGTATGTATGGCATAGACCAATATACAACAGAGCCAATTAGAAAAAGTGATTTGAGTTGTAATTAATGAAGCAAAGAATATGTTATTAGCGGTAATATAGAGCTCTCAACCCTATCACAGTATCAAAGTTTTGGTGCAGTGGCATAGACATTTAACTTGGTAATTGAGCCACAAAGGTTCAATTCCCACCAAGTGTACTAAATAAAAACAAATTTTCTATTTTTTTCTTTTCCGTGGATTTTACCGATCAGGAAAAATAATTATTATTATTATACCAGTTATTTAAATCTAGTACAGTACACAAATAATTTGGATTTCTTGATATACAATTCTTGTATTTATTTTATCTCCCTTATGCCTTTGCACTCGAGGGTCAATCTCCGTTCGGCCCGAGGAAACCTTTGCACGCCTCCGTTACCTTTTGGGAGACCTACGCCCCATAGAAACTCTCTACCTGAGATTGTCCCTAGAGAAAGAAACTGTTACCCACCACCCAAGTTATGGCCCAGAAGTAGGGCACTCAACCTGCATGGGCATATTAGATTATAAATACAATTCTCGCCAACCCTCACTACATCTTCGACGTTTCGTTACGGTGGCATAGACTTTTCATAGATAATAAGGGGTTGACCTAAACATAATTGTACAACGGCACTTAAGAAAGACATAATACATGTTAATTTGATGGTGATGACCCTTAATAGACCTTATGAGATAAAAGCGTTCATGTAACCAACCCAAAAGATTTGGATAAAAACTTTGTTGTCATTGTAAAATGGAATTAATTAAATCTTATCATTAGGGTTGATCTAGAACATGAAATATGATTACTCTTCGCAATCAATGGAGCCAATTATATGTTTACAAGTGTCTGACAGTATTTCATCACTGTGAAGACTTGGCTAAATATCAGACCTGCAGTAGAAGCAGAAGAGCAGCCTAACCCTGTTCCTTAGGGGCATTTACCTACTTATCTTTTGCACGCATCCATTTTACCTTGCACAATAATGAATATTTTCTTCGCTATAGCCCAAAATCTAGTGTTCAAGGATGTAGGGTTACTCCTCTCTCTTTCACTTAGTACTTTTGGGGCATTAATCAAATTATTATAACAATTTTGCCAATGCAGTGCATTTCTCATATAGCTATAATGAAAAATTATAAGTAAATAATCAAGTAACACCGTGCAATATGAGATAAGTTTTAATTATGCATGAAGTTATAGTTAGCAAAAGAAGTTTGAATTAAACAATCATTTAGCCTCAGTAAAATTTGTTTGTTTCTTCCTAGTAGCATAGACCATTCATTTCAGCCCCCTCAACGCAACTCCTCCGCCTTCCCTCATTTTAACCCTGCAAACTTCCTTCTTCGACTAAATATAATCTAGTTACCTTAAGCTTGACTGACATCCCTTCATTTGGAAATACGAACTGTAAAGTAAATATCGGTCTTTTCTTTCTATTTTACAGCCTATATAGGGTAACTTCTCAAATGAATGAACAGCTATATGAATTATGAGGATAATAATAAAATAACTATTACTTTCTAGTCTTCCTGTTCATTGTCTTTGCTTGCCAAAAGTTTTGTGGTGTTCAAATGTGTACTGTATTACTTTATAGTTTGGTTAGGATGGCAACTCATATCCACTTTGGAAGAAAAAAATGCGCAGAAGCTTAAATTCATATGCAAAACTAAACATGCTTACTCCTCGGTCATTCTTCGTTTCTTACTCCCTGCTCTACAAAAATGTCTACAAACTTAGCTTAATTTAGTTCATAAAGCCTGACATCCCAAGCAATCTTCACAGTATAATTCAAAAGTGGTTTTCTAATTTAAAGTCCCTCACATTCTTGATTCACAGCTAATTCAAATTGTGAATCAGTTGGCACAGTTTTTAACTTCAGTTGGGATTCCATCGACTTTAAACCTCATCAGTTCACATCTCACAGCTGGTAATAACAACAGTGAGGTGCAAGTGAAGTCATTAAGATAGATCCACTAAGTATGACAACTATATGAAACTCTGAAACTAGCAGCAGTTTTTTGCTGTTTAATTTGAGTAACAAACTTCAGATAGATATTTTGGTTTCAATGTTACACAAAAAGATTGTGTATCATTAAGATGAGCAAAAAAAGAAAGCAAGAAAAAAAGTTTACTGCCTTAACATTAAGCTACAAACTTGCGCCATAATCTAATATAAAACTAACAACAACAACAAAGCCTTTTTCCCAACTAGTTGGGGTCGGCTACATGAATCCTGGACCTGGTTTTCCATTCTGCTCGGTTTAGCGCAATATCTTCTGTAAGGTCACAAGCTATCATATCTTTTTTCACCGTTTCCACCCAAGTTAGTTTAGGTCTTCCTCTACCCCTAACTCTACCCTCAATACTTATCAAATCACTCTTTCTAACGGAGGCACTACTAGGTCTACGTGCGACATGTCCAAACCACATAAGGCGATTCTCTCCTAACTTATCTAATATAAAACTCAAATGCAAAAAAAGCAGAAGCAAAATTTTACGATATGAATCTTGGAGCCCTTGCATACCCAGCTTAGAGGAAAGATGGAAGGCAAATATTTCGGTCAAATAAAAGATAGTTAAGGAACTGCATAGCTTAGGTTAATAGCTTCTCAAGACATGTGAGCAACTCAAGAAAGGATAATGTATAATATACGCACATCTGGAGATTCAAGACATTGACCAATCAGAAATAGCACTGCAACCATGCAACGGACTTGATGCCACAGAAAGGCACTACCCTTAATTGTTACAGCCCATAGTTCATCATCATCAAACCTGTATAAATATAAATTGTTACAATACATGAAAAATATTACTTCTTCAACTGAACTTGCAGAATCAAACAAAAGCTAAATTGCATAATTTCCTAAAATGTATACGAGTTTGTTCTAGACAAGAATCCAGTTACCAATTACAAAATAGTATAAATGGCTTTCAATATATAGAGTAAAATAAATCAATATCGATTAAGGTGGATTTTACGTTAACATGAAATTGCACCTAGAATAGTAAACAAAAGAAGAAAAAAAGGAAGATTAATGTTTTGTCATAAAAGCAAACGGCATAATATTCTCAAATTGCATTTCCAATTTACAAATTAGGTCTGAAGTAGCTTTATAAGTTTAACAAATACTCAATTTTGTACCTCCCTCAGATGATACTGACATAAACAGATCATTCTATACAGAGCCTCCGTTAGTGATGAGGACATCTATTCTGTTTAGTTTAGTATTTTATTTCAGTACCATATTTGTTTTTGGCAATTATAGCCAAATGTAATCTTTCTTTTATGCATTAGAATATTTTTGAGATTTTTCGAATATTTTGAGATTTGTATCAAGATTTGTTTTGAGCCTATTTATAGGCTTTGAGATTAATGAGAAGTCATGCCATTATTGATTTAAAAAAATTGTTGTGTTGAGTTTTTCTCTTCATCTCTCTCTTTGTGTGATACAATTGAGAACTAATTTTAGGGTTTGTGATAAACTCTAAAACTACCCAAATCCAAAACAAATTTCTAAAGCCTAACCCTAATCACCTACTCAACTCAGCCGCAATATATTTTTCCCCCCACTGTTCACCTCCCCTACCTCTACCCCGACTTAGCAACCCATCGACTTCACCATGTTCCCCTCCCGCATCTTCCGATCTTCCCTCAGCCCTGACTTCCCTCCGCTGTGTACCTCCTTCCCGTCCTCTCTCCCTACCGCCTACCGCCCTCTGTCTGCCGCAACCCCATCGCCATCGTCGTGCCACCAGTGTTCTAAATGGTGGCCGCCTTAGGTGCCTAGGCGGTGCATAGGCGCTCAAATGGAGGAAAACAAACCGCCTTTGCCATAGGCGATGGTCTAGGCGGTCGGAGGCGATTAGATGGTCATCTTGTTGAGTAGGCGTCTGTGGCGCTGATCAGGCGGACGCCTGATGTCCAACGCCGAGGCATTTTCTATTTTTTTAGTTTTGAATATTATAAAATAACACACAAAAAAAACTGCTATTAATCTATTATAAACTATGTATGGATCTTTAATAGTAGTGGAATTGTTTTTCACTTTTTTTAGTATTATTGGTGATAGATTGCATATATTACACCTATTACACATTAAAATAGCACATAATACACATTAACACATATTGGCATATTCAACATATTACAATTGGACAATTATTTTTTTTAATTGCACATATTTACACATCAATTGCACGAGGAAGTTATTTTTATGCATAAATACGCTTTGATTACACATATTACACAAGAACATGATGAGTATTTGCAGTTGCATTGCATAATTATACTTAGGATTGAAGAATATGGGCTGAAATTAACAAAATCGGCAAAAAGGAATTCAACCGCCTAGGCGCCGCCTAGGCACCCTAGGCGCTAGGTACCCCTTGACCGAACCACCACCGCCTAACGCCGTTTACGACCTTGCGTGCCGGCCTCGTGACCTCCTGTCGCCGCCCTACAGCCCATGACGCCAGCGAAGCCAGCAGCAGCCTTGTGCTTCGTGCTCCTCCCGAGCACCTACCAGTCGACAGAAGCAGCGGCCTCCCGCCGTCGCCCCGCCGTCGACCGCCCCCCTCTCGCCGTGACGACCCCGTCGCCGCCCTCAGCCAGCGACGCCGCCGTCGCCCTTGCTGTTGCCATTGTTGACTTGGTTGTTGCTGTCTCTCTCTTACTATTGCTGCTGATTGCTGTGTTCTGCGTTGCTGCCAATCCTAGATCTAACGCTGGTTTCTTCGAACCTCGGTATGCTCTTTCCATTTTCAAATATTTGTGTTATACTGCTTTATCATCTCTACTATATTATTTAATTTAACTGTCGACCACAAATATCGACATTGAGTGTTCCACTTGCCTAATTATAGTACGAATCAACATTGAATCTTTTACTTGCTAAGAACGCTTAGGAATTTAATTATTGATTGTTAGAACTGAATTATTAATTGGGCTTGCTAAACTTAATTCAATTCTTGAAAATCCATCAAACCGATTGATTGTTTAAAATTCTAACTTTGATCCGCATTACATGTTGGTAAAATTAATCCTTTAAGATTCTTGAAAATTCTCTACTTAGGGTTAGTTTTACATCAGTTAGTCTATGGGAGCGCATTTTAGAGCAAGTTTCTGAAAGTACAATGAACATGATACCCATTACAATCTTTCCATCTGGGAAACTTTCAAAGGATGTCACTCTAAGCTGGAGCATTCTCAATGAAACATCTAATGTCAGTCTTTCCATCTGGGAACCTTCTGAAGGATGTCACTTTAAGCTGGAGGAATTCATGTGTTTGAAAGGATTCCAAAATATGTGAATGAACAAAATATTTTCTTAATGTGGAGACAAGCAAGGTAATGCCATTTGACAAAGTGTTCATTTAAAAACCTATAAAACATTTGAAGATACTTCGTACAACACAGGAACCCCAATGCATCAGATGTCAATTATAAATATATATCTTCCTAAATTCTCACATGTGTATGCACAAACACATACCATGTACGCATAAAAGCAAAGAGTAAAAGCACAGGTGCACACACATGTGACCATCCATGCATGCACGCAATGCAGGATACTTTATCCCACTGTAACACTGTTACCAGGTTGGAAGTATAATTTGATTAGGGTAGTTTCCTGAAACTATAGGGTAGTTAAAGTTACAAAATAATTAAGGGTAGTTCTTTTTTTCTTTTTGGCAAATTTTGCGGGTATTCTTTTGCATTTTAGACTAAATGGTAAGTATATGCCAATCGGTCTGGTTATTGAAGACTCATTGTTAGATGAAAACATAATGAGCCTTCATGGCTGTGGAAATCCTTGTGAAATGTTCTTGCCACTGCACCAAAACATTAAAGTTGAGGGTTGATATATATATATATATATATATATATATATATATATATATATATATATATAAAATAAAACACAGGACAATTTGAAAAAAAGCTATCAAGTGGTTCTCCTTCAATTGAAACAAAATCAACGGTTCAGATTCACCCTCCCAAAATATATTTTCCCTCCAAAAAGTTTTCCCCCCAAAACTTAAAAAACTCATTACTTTATTACCATCTCTCTTTTCTCCATTCACTTTTTCATATTTCTCTCTTTCTCTCTCCCTCTCTCTCTCCCTCTGTCATTTTCTCTCTATTTACTCAAAAATTTGGATTTTCAGATTTGAGGTTTGTAAATTTTCAGATTTTTTATGTTTTTTTTATTGCTCGTGTTACATTGAAAATAACAAATATCTCCTCAACAGTTAAATTTTATCATTTTCCACCCTCAATGTTCTAAGAAGTTGGATTTTACACCCCCATTTATAATTATTTTTCAACATATACTAATGGAAACATGGACTTTTATTTACAACTAATTATTGCCATACTATTCAAACTTGAGCTACATAATTGTTGTTTTACTGTTTACAAGGCCTTTTATATGCTGTATCGTTTCGAAGACGTGCCGTAGGCACGTGCCCACGGGCAAATCTAGTATATATATATATATATATATATATATATATATATGGGTAAAAGGGATATGAGCAACTTGCTCATTTAATAAATGAGCAATTGATGAGGTGGCATGCATGTGATACATTGAGTATCTAATCACTTTTAGGATTTCCCAATCACATGCATGCCACCTCATCACTTGCTCATTTACTAAATGAGCAAGTTGCTCATACCCCTTTTTCCCTATATATATATATATATATATATATATATAACATGCTTCCACAAGTTGGGAGCCATTTTGTGGGCCAACACCTGAGTTTTGTGATGCAGAGCTTTCGTTTATAAAATCCATGTTTCAATACACACCCAATAGTAGTTCAACTTGGAAAGCTCGGCTACCATATGAAATTTCTCTTCTACTGCACCAAAATACCGAAGTTGGCTGTAAGCGTTGTGGAATTTATACTTACGAACAGTTCTCACAAGCATCGTTTGTGGGGAAAAAGTACAGAAAGAAGAAATCATATCTTGGAATCATGGAAAGTTCTAGCTGAACTTCTAAAAGATTTTCCTAGTATTGAAAATATACTAATATAGACCTTTGGCCGCAAGGATATATATAAAACTCTGTGATCCGTCTCCGATAATTCTTCACATTTGCTGCATCCATTTTACAAAAATTTCTAAAATCATGCTCCCCAATGAACTTTTCAGCAGCTTTTTGCATTGCCTGTTAGTCAAAACAGAAGAAACAGAAGAGTTGGTGACTTGAGCTCCATAGTTAACCAATAACATGGTAACAATAAACAGGGACTACAACCTACCAGCATATCCAAAGTTCCTCTCCAGAAAAGATACTTGTATTCCCTGCTCAGACAGCTGAACCTGCAACTTTTAAATATGTCTAAATTATCTACCAAAGGTACCAAAATGAAAAAGTCTTGCATCAAGTCAAAATTTTAATGTCTACATGCAGGAAAGCGGATTTTTCAACCTAACTGTAATTTAATCCGTGTATTCTTCAACTGATGTTTCAACCTAACCGAAATTAATTGAATGTATAAACATACTCAAGGAAATAAATTTTGTGCAGGAAAGAATATGCAAAAGAAACTAAAATATTTAGGGCAGATGATTAATTTATCTAACCTTTTAGAGCATCACCATGACACTCTTTGTTGAAATTAATTGCCCAGGTAAGCATCGGCTATAAAGATTAGTAGTACATGAAACTATATGATTACAGCGAATATTGGAAGAACAATAAAACAAATTTAAATAGAGTCAAATAGGTTAAAAGTTAAAACAAATATAAGATATTGAATATGAGTACTAAGGATAAGGATCTAGAAGAATCTGAACACCATATCGTTGGGAACATTTATCCCCAATATTATAGGAATTTTAATTAGAGTATAGATCTCTCAAAATCTAGATTAGGTTGTTAGGATTTTATTCGCTTCTACTTTTAAGAAATTGGTGATATAGATTTGAAGCCAAGCCAATCTAAAGGCCTATTGATAATTAAACCAACCAACGCAGAAGAGTTTCAAGAATTGAAGCATCGGCTCATGACAGCCCCCATACTTCTTTACAGAGGGGCACCATCTCCAGTGACGCCTCAAGCACGAGGTTATGTCCTTAAGCAAAATGGGAAGGTGGTGGATTATGCTTCTAGAAAATTGAAGCCTAATGAAAAAAACTACCCAGCGCACGATTTGGAATTAGCGGCTATTATCTTTGCTTTGGAGAACTAGATGCATCATTTGTATGGAGTGTAGTGTTAAATCTACACAATCCGTAAGAGACTGAAGTACATCTTCTCCTAGAATGAATTGAATCTTTGACAATGAAGATGGTTGGTGCTGCCGAAGGATTAAGATGTGAACATCAACTATCATCCAATAAAAGCAAATGTGGTTGCAGATGCTCTTGGCTAGAAGAATTCAATTAGTTTAACGTGTCTATTCACTACCCAGAGGCACATATTAATTGGAGCAACTGGAAATTGAGGTTTGTTTGTACCAAACAGATATTTAGTTGGCCAACATCATTGTGCAACCGTCTATAGGGTTTATGTCTTGCATACTATATTTGATGTGACGAGAAGACAGTGATGCCAGAGAGGTATCGAAGTGATGTTGGGAAGGAGCAGCAAGCGACAACAGCAGCAGACAGCAAGCAGTCAGCTGCCATTTGGGCCGTCGACTGCCACTGCTCACTGTTTTGGTCGAGACCAGTTGCAGTCGACCGCAACGGAGCAGCGGGCAGCAAATGGGCTGGGTCTTTGTGATTAGATTAAAGCCCAATTCTTCTCTAGGTTAGATCCTACAACTCTCCTCGTATGGTTATGTCTTCAGGATGCATCGGATGTTTATTGAATCAAGATATCAAACTAGAGTTTCTCTAGATCTCTATATATTATTGTATTGGCCTCATTTGAAGGGTAAGAGTGAGAATTCTTTATTGAAAAGAGTTTGGGAGGTTTTCCTATTGTAATCTTCTGGTGAGTCTTGAGAGATAGATCGTGGTGAAAGTAGTTGTAACTTTTGTATCTTTCTCTAATTGAATATCAGCTCGATTATTTTACCCCGGATTAGGGTTCACCCAAACCGGGACAAAATTGTGTGCTTTGGTGTATTTAGTTTAGTCTACTATTTGCTTAGTGGTTTGTTCGTACTCATCGTGTCGCAAAACTTAGCACGAAATTCCTGACAACTGGTATCAGAGCTTCCACACAAGTCCTAACAATTGGAATCAGAGCGTCAGGTTGTAGAAAGAAGTTGCTCAAGTTCCTTAGAGATGACATCTATTCACAAAGATCAAGCGGTTCGACCGTAAGATCAACTTTGATCATAGAAAGGTGGACATGCACAAAGCTTTGGTTTGACAAGATTTAGACATAGCCCTAGAAGGAGATAAAGAGAGACCAATCAGCAAAAACCAGGAGAATTAGAAAGAGATTTATTCCGACTGTTATTGACGAGTAAAGTCAGGTGCAGGAGAAGCGCAGGGAGTCTATGGGCAAGACTCAGAACTGACTACTCGGAATTTTCGATACTGGATCGGATGTATCAGAAGAGAAACTTATCGGGTTTCTCAATAAAGGAAAATATCGCTCTTATAGATCATACAGTGGAATTCAATACGGAGTTATCTGTACAGAGGGCGATTAACGCAAATGATCTAAAAGCTTCTAACTTGATATATTCACTGCCAAATTATTCTAACTTGATAACCATGCTAGAGGAAAAATTTGCCAAGGAGAAGTTTTTGGTCGCAGGGTGAGACCGAGGGTTTGGTGGATGCACCAAGGAGAGTCAGAAATCGGTATCTACTTTTGTGAGTTGCTTAGCAGTGGATGGTACTTCGATTGGAAGAGAAAGTGCACGTAAGGGTGGGATCCATTACCACTGGTACAGTAGGAGTGGGCATTACAAGGTAGACTGTTGCAAGTGGTTGAGTCAGAGGGTGTGGGTGCCAACGTAGTCAGTGCCGATGAATCATATGATAACTTAGACAATCTTCTTGCTTCAAATTCTTTAGATGTGGATTCCGACTGAATTTTTCATTCGGGGAGTTCTCATATTTGCTCCGAGAGGGAGATGATTTCTACTTACAAGTCTACATCACGTTGTTGTGTGAGAACGATGGTTGGTGAGATTTGTAAAGCAATGTGGGCGAATATCTGAGTCGGAGATGTAAGCTGGAAATGGATACACACTAATGAAGGTTATCCATACTCCCTTGTTGAAACGGAGCCTAATATCCAGGAGAACTCTAGTAGCACGGGGTTGCAGATACAAGCTCAAGGTGGAATTCTATTAGTTTGAGAAAATCGTCGTAAGGTGATGAAAAATAAGGGGGATTTGGCAGAGTCGGCAAAACCTCATAGCCGAGTGTTTGGAAGCTCATTGTTCCTAAAGCATCATCTAGTTCGTCGTCAGTAAAATCACTGAAGCGAGATTGTCACGTTCGAATATCGTCGAGAGGTGGAGTTCATGCGGAGGGTGGCGCCTTCATGTCAATGCCTACTGGGGTGTGTCTTTGAAGGGCATACCAATTGGAGAAAAATATGTGGATGCAATGTTTTAAATTTCGGCCAATATGGCCGAAATTTCGTTTCGGCCAATTTGCCGATACGAAATCACAGATTTTATACTCTATATCGTTTTGGACTGAAATGTGTAAATTTCGGTCAAAATATTGCCGAAATATCGGCCGAAATAAACACTAATGTTATTGTGAATGTATAACCTTTTTTTAGTTTTTTTTTGTATATAATTTCTTTCAATATAGGACATTAAGCTAAGATAATGTGAGAATTTCATCTCTATTACTTGTTCATATGCAAAGTTAAGTCCATTAACTAATACAATTTTTTCTAATCATTGCAAATTCAATTTAGTTATATACTTATATTACATTCTCTTTTATATCGTTGTTAAATTTTGCGAATATTTACTGTGATTGATTCATGTCATTAGTTACATTATACAATATTTTATATAATAAATGACATGTAGAATATATAATATATTGTTTAGTAACAAAAAAAATATGATTATTGAGAGTCCGGAATGAATATTTGAGATGATCACATTTTCCCAAGATCTCCGATATCTCTGATCCGAGACGAAACACCCTTGCCGAGATGAGTCCGAAATCCGAGATTTAAAATCTTGGGTGGAGGTAGATTCAACTAACAGAAGAAACTACTAAACTTGGATGTTTGCAAAAGGAAAGAAAAATAGTCTAGAAGAGTTTAAATCACACAGGTGTGGAAGCATGAGTATGCAATCTGAAGTGGAGATTGTTGGGTTCATGCCATGCATACTATATTCGATGTGAAGAGAATACAGTGATGCGAAAGAGGAATTGAAGCTATGTTCGAAAGGAGTAGCAAGCGATAACAATGCAGCAGGCAACAAGCGTCGACTGCCACTTGGGCGGTCGACTGCCCGGTTGACTACCACTGCTCTCTGTTTTGGTCGAGACCAGTTGCAGTGACTGCCTTTTGTGGCATGGGCAGTAAGCAGCATATAGGCTGGGTCTTGGTGATTAGATTAAAGCCTAATTCTTCTCCAGGTAGGGCTGTAAATCGGACCGGACGGGATCGGACAGCCATATGTTCAAGCTCGGACCGAAATTCTACTCTGACGGGCTTATGTCCGGCTCGGTCTAGGTCAGACAATTTTTATAGTCCGGACTTGGTTCTGTAAAGCGTCGGAATAATATTCGGACGGACTTATGTCCGGCTCGAGCTCGATAAAGAATCGAACCAAATAATTTGTTCAAAATCGGTTCGTATAACAGTTCGGACGGTCCACGGTCGGACCATTCTCGAGCCGGACTCGGATGGACGACGGACTGTCCTGTTCATTTTACACCACTATCTCCAGGTTAGATCGTACGGTTCTTCTCTTTATGATACATCGGATGGTTTTTGTATAAAGATTTCAAACTAGTGTCTTTAGATCTCTATATATTATTGTATTGGCCTCCTTTAGGGATAAAAGCGAGTATTTCATTCGAAGAGAGTTTGAGAGATTTTCCTATTGTGAACAAAAAGTATCTTCTGATGAGGCTTGAGAGATAGATAGGTCGTGGTGAGAGTCGATGTAACTCTTGTATCTTTCTCTAGTTGAATATCGTCCCGGTTATTTCTCCCGCGGATTAGGGTTCGCCTTAACCGGGATAAAATTGTGTGTTTTGGTGTGTTAGGGTTGGTCTACTATTTGCTTGTTGGTATGTTCGTAGTAATCGTGTCGTAAAACTCAGCACGAAATTGCTAACAATTTGAATCAAAGCTTTTGCATCTTTCTCAGACAAAAAAAGAACGATGAAAGATAAATCATGGGATGTAATATATGCGCTCTCTCAAGCAGTTAAGAACAAGACCACAAATCCTAACAGCTTCTCTGATGGAGGATATTAAAACTAAATTAAAAAATTATCCACAATTTCAAGAGATACTGAAGGGAGTGGAAGCAGGCACTCACCCAAAATTTGTAATGCATAAAGATGGATGATTGCGATTAGATGTCTAATATATGTTGTGAATATTCCAAACATGAAGAGAAAGATCCTCAAGGAAGCACATCGCTCGATACACACTACGCATCTTGGTGGGACTAAAATGTACAAACCACATAGCCTCAAATCAGACTTACTTACCGGTGGAACAACATGAAGGAGAATGTTGATTATGTCGCAAGGTGCGAGATATGCCAACAATTAAAAGCAGAGCAACAACGTCTTGCAAGACCGACTTAGTTTGAAGATATGGATGGAAATGGGATGATACCATAATAAAAGACTTTGTTAGTGAGTTACAGAGGTCTTTGAGAAGAAATGATGCAGTATGGGTAAGAGTCAATAGATTGACTAAGTTAGCACATTTCTTGCCCATCAATACGAAGCATTCATTGGAGAAGTTGGCTAAGTTGTATATACACATACACGAAATTATTAAGCTGTGCTGTGCATCATACTAGCGTCCATAGTATCTGATCGAGATCCAAGGTCTGTATAGAGTATTGGTAAAGTATGCTCAGGGCTCTCTAAACCGAGCTTAAGTTTAACTCCGCATATCACCCATAGACATACGAGCAGTCGGAAATGACTATTCAGACACTAGAGGATATGTAGAGATGTTCTATTCTTAATTTCAAAGGATTGTGGGAAGAGTATCCACCTTTAGCCGAATTTTCTTTCAACAATAGTGACCATTCTAGCATCCAGATGGTACCTTATGAAGCATGGTATGGGGAAAATATAATTGTCCTTTACATTGGGTGGCATAAGAGAAATGAAGCTTCCCTGGACCACACTTGGTACAACAAGCAGTCGACCAAATCTGACAAATTAGAGAACATCGTTGTGCGGCACCAAGCAAAAAAAGAAGCTACATTGATCAAAGAAAAAAAAGACTTGAAATTTGAAGAAAGTGATCATGTATTTTTGAAAATGTTTCCTGCCGATGAGTAAGAAGATTTGGGATCCCTAGGTTTGTCGGGCCATTCGAGATTTTGCAGCAGTAATGTAGCATACAGAATTGCACTACTGCCATCTCTAGCTGGAATTCCCAATGTGTTCCACATATCTATGTTGTGTGTGAAAAGTCTGTAACTCCCTGCCACTATGCTAAAACTTCGAAGTTGTTGAAGAGTTGATGAAAATTGCACTTGTATTCTAACATGCCTCCTCAGGTCGAGAGCCCATTTTTTATGGGCCAAAGAAACAAGGTAAAATGCCCAACAAATTATGGGCCGAGACCTGGATGTGCGCAACAAAATCTATTTTTCTCTTTTTATTAATTCCGAAATAAATAAACACACCTAGCAAGATTCAAACCTAAGGTGCTTTAATACCATATGAAAGACCTTACCAATAAACGAAAATTTCGAAGTTTTGGTAAGGGTGAGGATTTAATATTTATATTCTAACATATATATTTTTAGTATTAAAGATAAAAATGTTTTGATTTATTCCTTTGTTTTGTTAAATATTTGGTTAACACTATATCTTCATCTTTTGTTATAAATTAGTTATTTGATTTGAACCTAGTTTATCTTGTAATAGCCTTGACTGAAATTAATTGAATAAAGGAGACAGTGATATATTGAATGAACGATGAATATTGATAAACAAGTATTCCATGTGTGGGATGCCTTGAGTTTGTGAATCCGTGTCTCAAATGATTGAGTGAATCCTCGTGGAGTGATTCCACAAACCCCATCGTTATCTTCATCTTCTTCTCCTTCCTTTTTCTAATCCGCTGCCTCTTCCTCAATATAATCCCTACACATTAATTCTTTGGTTACAATATCAAACTGAAGATACATTAGAAACTCAACTAACTACCGAATCAGTAGAGATCCTTCTCAATAAACATGTGGATGAAGGAGGCCTAGAGTAGTCGTTAATTTGTGAGTATTGTTATCAATTGTTTCCTGTTCATATTGGGTTCAATAGAAAAGAAAGACGAGAAGAAGAAGATGAAGCGGCTGAAATGGGTTTGTGTTATGTTAAGAGTCAAACCCGGTAGAGAAACCAAAACCCGAAACCCATGCTTTAAGTTGTAAACAGAATACATTATACAGAAAATTTGGAAAATTATGTCCAAGCCCAATTTTGGTAAATAATGCCTTTCTGTCCTTGTCCTAAGTATAGGCTTTGTTAATTATACAAAAATTTGGAATATGGTCACTAAATTTTATTAGAGTATAACAAGACTATTTAGAGTCTTAATTCTCCTCAGATGGACATAAGTATGACTGCGTATTTTTTCTATGTAAATCGGATCAAAGAAATTGTGATTTTCAGATGACCATAACTATTGGATTTAGATTATGCAAACTGATTAATCATAAGAGTTAAAAGAGTGTTTTCCTCAAAAGATTGGGATTTTTCGATAACTCTTTCAGAAATTCTTTGAAGGTAATGCTTAAAATTCTATGAAATATGATTAGTTTCTGTTTCTAGTTTACTTCTGCATAAATGATTGAAAAGAAACAAGTTATTGAATTTTGAATTTATCCAATTACTAGAATAAGACCTGAATAATAAACCCTATGAGTCGAAGTACTGGGAGATTGTTATATAGATTAAGCTTCTAGAAATGCGGACAAACAAAGACTAAATTATCCAAACACAATGCACTCTTGGTCAAACACATTTCCATCTAATTTACTTTCACAGTTCCCCAATATATCAAGTACATCAATCATGGGCCCTAAATTTCAATTTTCCATCTTTTAATCTGATCAAACAGCTCAGCATTAGGTTCTAAATATTATATATCAATCGCATAACCGGATGACAATTTTTATATTGGGATCTCGAGGACATAACAGCAGTTTTAAGTAAACATTGGGTTGTCATGGCGAATGAAAATATACCTAAATGGCTAAATGTGATTTAAATTACTATTAAATACATTGTATATCACAAATATAACCTACTATATAATGCAATACAATAACCCAAATACATAATCATCTACATGGAATCTCATTTAATCTAATGCAGAAACATATTTTCAAAATTAATGATAAAACATACTAAAAGCATATCTATGACAATATATTGTATGATAGGCAATTAGTCCATATTAAATACACTTACTAACCAAAATCCTTTTTTTGTTTGCACTCTTCCAACTCTTCCAAAGAGGGTTTTAATTAAATGTATTAAGTTGTGTACTTGTGTATGTATTAAGTTGTCCATATTAAATATACTTACTAACCAAGATCCTTTTTTTTTGCACTCTTCCAACTCCTCCAAAGAGGGTTTTAATTCAATGTATTAAGTTGTGTACTTGTGTATGTTATTTTGGAATGGAAGTATATTCAATATAAATACTACAATAAACAATTGTTTTAAATATCGACAGATGTCTCATATATTGGTCAATATTTCATGCCTCATATTGCTCAAAAACCGGAAAACTATATTTAAACTTCAAATCTGTAAAGCCCAAACCACCCCAACCCAAAAACCCACCACAAGAAGAAAATATATAGGAGGATAAACTGGTCATATAGACCGATATTTGAAACAGTGTTAGCTTATCCATTAGTTTTTCGATTAACCATGGCCAAATGATGGAGGCAGCACTGCCGGGAAACGTTGTTGGATTTGAGCATGTGAGCAGCAATGCATAGATAAAGAAATGAGGGTGAAGTGTAAGCAATTGAAATATAACTTCCGTTAATAATTAGATGTCATTCAATATTCAAATGGCAATGGCAATAACTATACAGTACTTCCTCCTAAGAAGGAAGTCTCTACCTCCCTCTCTCCCTTCCCTCCTCGTCTTGTGCATGCCCACTGGAAGACGACTACATACACAGAAAAAAAAAACAAGGATGTTATAGATGCTGTACCATAAATGTAATTAACCACACAACAGATGGATTGCTGCATCATAATATAAAAGGACATCTGCTTAATAAAAAGTACAGATCAGACACTTTCATATTTTTAGTCTCTTCACCAATTTAAAATTAACAAATATAACAGAAAAATTAAAAATTAAAAAATTAAAGGAAACTTGTACATGCAGTACTATAGAGATGGTAAATACCATTGCAGATGAATTTCATCTTATCTACTGAAGAATGGAAACACAAGAAAGAACAAATGAGAATTGGTGCAGAAAAGATTAACCTTGCACTGAAATCAGCAGAGACAGGACTCCAGCCAATTACTCGAATATCTTGTGGGAGAACCCTATTCAGCACCTTAACATAATCTATTTCCTGTTCTGAACATGAAACGAGATAGTCAATATCTAAAGAGAAAGGTACCTTAATTGTTAACATAAAAAAAAATAGAATAGTTATTTTCAGATGAAACACAATATTCCAGAATAAGTGCTTATATTTCGAATACGGAGGAGATTTCAAATTTCTATCTATTATAGATTCTCCCTTCTATAATTAATGGAGGAGATGACAAATTGAAGGAATATAGTTTTATCTAAGGTGATATAAGAGGTCACATTGCTTTCTTTGTGCAAAATCAATGCTATATCAATAAGAATGAGAGCACATTTGTTCTCAACTTGTTCTTACTTTTGGTGTTCCCTCTTGTGTGCTTCAAGTTTGACCGCAAATATAGAGAAATCACCTGCATCAGATAACCATGCTAATGTGTTCAATAACCTTGTAGAAAAACAGTCATCAGTAATGTGAATCCAAATTCAAAAGGGAGATGGCTAAATTTAAATATGTTGTTCAATTCAGAGACCAATATAGCAAACAAAAGACAATTTGAGACATTATAACTTAAACAAAAAAAAATGATACTTTTCTTGAACTTCCAAGATTCTTCTTCACAACAGACCAAATTTCTTCTGCAATATTTGTAAAAAAATATTCCATGGCAGAATAGAAATCTTTTTATAAATCTAGTCAACGACGTGAGAATTGACCAACATAAAAATAAAAACAAAAACCTTTCAGATATCTTCACAGAAGACCTCATTGAACTCAAATAGATTAACAAACAATTCTTGACCAAGATATTCTCGCTCCAATCACATAAAAATCTATAAATATTTCCATGCTATGTTTATCCTTGAACTATGATATGAGCAAATCATTGAGTGATAGTCATTCAATCTAATCAAGGCTGTGGCAACCAAAAGTAGCATCAGTGTTGCTAAAGCTTTCAGACAATAAATGATTGGATGGGGAGGGGTGGAAGGGGAGGAGGAAGAATTAAACTTAATTCAATTTGTAATCAAATTTCAAAAATTTATTACTGCATTCCCATCAAGCGCACAAGCTTCTGGCTTTCTAACTGAATTTATAATACTTTTAAGATATTAAAAGATGCATTCATAATTTTTAGCATGAGAAGCAAACATTAACTACTAGGCTGTGCTTCAAACTTGTAATGTCAGCCATTGCCAGTTACCTAAAGTTCCTATCTCTATTGACTTCAATAACATGCTCAGGGGAACATAACTAAATTAATTAATGTTGTTTCTGCTGTCCACTAATGAGACACATGTACAGATCGGGGTGCAGGTACGACAAGGATACAGCTCTGCCAGTATGGCTGTACATGGTTTTTTGAAGAAATAAATAAATAAAAGAGGATGTGGGCATGATTAGAGTACATGGAATATCAAATACGCAAGTTTTCCGTTCTCAAAGGTTATCAATTTGAACGTTTTTTAGTATATCTGCTGTGTGTTCCAGCAAACTGTAAACAGCCTGTTTTAGAAATTACGCTAGGGGTGCCAGCATACTCACAGAAGCAAATAAACAAAACATGTCTGAAATTTTACAAATAAATTATAAAATTGGACACTAGACTTGGGTACACGGAGAGTAGCCAAAGAGTATCCGCACCCGAAAGAGGTGCCTGTCCCCGAATATTATCCTGGTCATGAAAGATGTAGATTTCTGAGTTAAAGGAGCAGTGTCAGCAGTCATTTTTTTTTGGAAACTGTATACAAAAACAGTCTACAAAATTACAGCTAAATATTTGTAACAGATTAAATTATACTAACATTCCAAGCATTATGTCTTCTTCAAAGTCAGAGGTAGAAGATAAGTTGGTAGAAGAACATTCCTAATACTTAAGAATAGAAAAACAACAGAAATGTTAATCCAAACTGAAGAGAAGAAATTTCTTTTGGAAACAACTAAACCTGGCCAGTAGAGGAGACTCCCTTGTCAGTCCTGCCACATCTTGAATAGTTTGATTCTGCTTTATTGCCAACCAAAAGCTTTGTCCTCTCAAGTGCTTTAAAAACTTCGGACTACAACCAAAACAATTAAAATAATTAATGTGCTTGGGACAGTAGCAATCATTGAAAAGACAAAGCAGTGTCGACTATAAAACTACTCCAATAAATCATCTTGGTAATTATGCAAACCAACTCCATCGGGGATTTTGAAAGTTCCATGAAAGAGAACATCTATTATTCTGACACCAAGCTCTATCTTTTACTAGTATAACTGAATAAGTAGTAGTTTACGAGTTCCAATCACAAAAGTCATCATCGCATTCCCAGCAAGCATACAAGTACTACCGTGGCCTTCTGACTTTGAAAATTTGGTAGGATGCCACTCCAAATGCAACTCTATTAGCACCTCTCTCACATGACTAGTCCATGCATAATTTTTAAAGGGAAAAATAAAAGTGGAGTTAGTTGGGACCACTTACGTTTCGTAAGTGGACCAATCATATATGAAGTTGCACATTTGGAGTGGCATGTTATTCTTTCTATCTCACTTTATTAATGCTTTAAGTTATCAAAAGATGCATTCAGAATATTTGGCATGAGATGAAAACACTGATTACAAGCCTGTGCTTCAAACTTTCCCTATTAAGTATGTTGACATGGGCACCAATTTCTTTGTGATGGAATTCCTTACATGGAACAATATGTAAACATTTATGTTGTAATTGACAGATCATTGAAATAGAAGCATCATGTCACAATCAAGAACCTACAACAAGATGGTTTTTAGTTGTAGATTTCCACAAAACAAAGGTAAAGAACCGAACCTCAATCGTTGGATCTATTTGTGCATCTGAAGCGAAACCATGAAACCTGTATTGAAATATTATGAAATATAAATTCAAATATATCATATTAATTTCAGGATTAACACTGACAATTAGTACTAAGAAGGCATACGACATCCATAAACAAGAAAGCACAAAAACACTGTGCGCAAGCACTATAAAATGGAAGATATAGAGCAATATGTTCAATCATGAGTGGTTGAAGAGTCTACAATGACAATGAGATGGGATAAAAAGTTTCATAAGTTCGAAACCCTCAAATAAATAAATAAAAAACTAGATCCCAAAATTGATCTTGTTCTCAATCGAAACCCTAAATCCTCGCATCATCCTCCTTCTCTCTCAAATCCTTTTCCTAGCCCGCCGCAGCTCTCCCTCCTGCACCTTCAATCTCCCACGCTTGGATGCCTCTGACGACTTGAAAGCCTTCTTGCACGACTCCTTAATTTGGTAAGATATTATTTCAACTCATGATACAAAACAATTCCTCCCCACAACTGTTGTCAACTTTTTTAGTCTAATCAACAAAGATTACTATCTGTTGTCCATTATAAAAGCTTCAGATCTAGGATTTTTGGAGCGGGATTAGCCTCTTCCTTCGGTTCCTCGATTGGCCGCTCAGTTGATTCATTCTTCAAGGTAATAGGGGTTATTTTCTCCATTTGATTATTCTAATGCATTAATTTGATTAAGTATGTAAACTTTTAATGTGTTGTGATTGTAGAACATAAGGTGTTTGTTAGTATGTCGATATGAAAATGATGAACACAATGGGCAGCATCTTCCCTATTTTGATTGATTTATGGTTTGAAAAAATGATGAGAAAGTTTCAAATTTTGCTGTAAACCTAATGCCTATGGACTTTATAGTTATTTACTTAGCGAATGTATCATTTTTTCCTCTAGACATTTTTACCACAGAGTAGGAGAATTTTGAAGACCAGTCAATATCATTTAGTATTATTGAAATTTTATGTCATGTTCATTGGTTTTTTGTTCAGTTAAGATTATGGCAGACCATTTCTCTTGTTTTTAAATGATGTTATGTCTATTTTTATTCTACCAGCTTAAGATTTTTCTTTTGTTGTTGGTTGTTGTTGTTGTGTGTGTGTGTGTGTCTGTCTGTGTGTCTGCCTGGTTTTGCCCTTAATTGATTGGTTTGAGATGTAAGTGCAAGTGAAATTGCTATTATAAGTAGACATTCAAAAAAAAATCAATTTTTTGATTCAATTACCAAAATAACATATAGAATTTGGAGAGGAATGATGGTTGTATTAAAGAAAATATAGGTTATGTTGGTAACTGAACTAAAAAGTTTGGAGGGACGTTTTATCCACATATACAGATGAATAAATGCACATTCAAGTAAGCTATTACCATTGCATCATTTGGTGTTGCATTTGTGTACATGCAATGCATGATTATTCTACTAGCGTATTCGGTCCCTGACAAGTTCTAGGCAACAATTGAATTTTAACTAGCAAATGTAGCAAAGGAGGTCAATGCAAATACTGCTCGAACTCTGCACCTTTAATTTAAGTTAATTGGCTTGTTTAAAAGCATGTCATGAGTTCCAATGGTAGCTATCTTCATTATGAACTGAACATGATAGTATTCCAATAAACCACAAGTAAATACGCCATTTGTGGACAATTAAAAAACCTGGTCAACTTAGTATAGTATCAAATATGTGTGCTCCAAACCTGCATGCTGCTACGAAAAATTAATGCTTCTGTACCTCAAAGGTGTTTCAAGCAGCTAGGTTCGGATTATATGAGATGACTGATGCTCATTTCTTTCTTGTATAATGCTAGGCCTTAGCTATTTAATAATATTTTTTGGCAGTACTCTGGTTGTTTAGAATGTCGCAAAATATGGAGTTCAGTGTTGTTGTTAGAGTTTATGGAGTTGATGTTGTTGGAGTTTAGTGTTCTTTCTTTGTTGGACACCATTTTATGCATTTGTTCTAGGCTTTCTTGTAATAATTGCATATACCTCTGCTTTATTTTAATTTTTTGGCCATAGTTTTAGAACTCAATCGATTTCATAAAATTTTAAACAAACATCCTGAAAACTATTAACTTTCGAAAAGTTGTGATAAAACAACATACACATTACATGGATTTACTTTTGAAAAGTTGTGATGATTGATCTTATGAAAAATACGATAATATCATTTTAAGATTTATAATTTGTTCTTTTTAATATCAGTTATAAGTTTAAGAAAGTTAAAAGTCGAAAATGTTGATTAATATTATAAAAAAATACAGAGATTATATCTTTATGTTTTGCATGAAACTATTATTTACATGTTATTTTGTTTACTCATGATAATATTGAATCTTTAGTTTTAAAATTTTAAGTATTTTGTGTACATAATTAATATATAGTGATTATACTATATATTCATTTCAGTTCTTAAT
This sequence comes from Hemerocallis citrina, assembly GCA_017893485.1. Lineage (NCBI taxonomy): Eukaryota > Viridiplantae > Streptophyta > Magnoliopsida > Asparagales > Asphodelaceae > Hemerocallis > Hemerocallis citrina. Next base: position 285,099,408 of record CM030364.1, on the reverse strand, counting down.
AAAATTTATACTATGATTGATTTTCTCAACAATATAAAATATTGTTAAAATATTCAACATTCATGTGCACCAAGGCACGTGCACTTGGTGCACGGCAAATTTCAACTAGTATATATATATATATATATATATATATATATATATATATATATACTAGATTTGCCCGTGGGCACTTGCCTACGACACGTCTTCGGAACGATACAGCATATGAAAAGCCTTGTAAACAGTAAAACAACAATTATGTATCTCAAGTTTGAATAGTACGACAATAATTAGTTGTAAATAAGTCCATGTTTGATTGTTTTCATTAGTATATGTTGAAAAAATTTATAAATGGGGGTGTAAAATCCTGGTTCTGAGAACTTTAAGGGTGGAAATGATGAAATTTAACTGTTGAGGAGATATTTGTTATTTTTAATGTAACATGAGCAATAAAAAAAACATTAAAAAATCTGAAAATTTACAAACTTGAAATCTGAAAATCTAAATTTCTGAGTAAATAGAGAAAAAATGAGAGGGAGAGAGAGAGAGAAATATGAAAAGTGAAGAGAGAAAAGGGAGATAGTAATAAAGTAATGACTTTTTTTAGTTTTGGGGGGAAAACATTGGTTTTGGGGGAAAAACCTTTTTGGAGGGAAAATATGTTTAGGAAGGGTGAATCTGAATCATTGATTTTGTTTCAATTGAAGGGGAACCACTTGATAGCATTTTTTTCAAATTGTCTTGTATTTTATTATATAGATATATATACCCAAAAATTTAGATTTTCAAATTTCAGGTTTGTAAATTTCCGGAATTTTCAGATTTTTTATGCTTTTTGATTGCTCATGTAGAAAATTTCACCAATTTCGTGATTGATTTCAAATGCAATGGAAGATTGAAATGGATATTCACTTGAATAAATTTCAACCTCTAAAGTTATACTAAAAACTGCAAATATCTCCTCAAAAGTTAAATTTCATCATTTTGCACCCTCAAAGTTCTAAGAAGTTGGATTTTACACCTCATTTATAATTATTCAAACATTGACTTTAAATACAACTATTTGTTTTCGTACTATTCAAACTTGAGCTGCATAAACTCCATGATGGAAGTTTCAGATTCATGCATCTGAAATGCTAGAAAGTAAATGTATCCAGCTTATACATGAACATTATTGTAGTGTACATCTCAGAAAGTATATTAACATTTGATAGTAGAATACACTGAGAACACCAAAGTTAAATGTCAAATATTTTTCATCCTTGACATACAGAGCAAGTTCTTCATCAGAACTAGACAACAGCATATGTATGGCTTCTCATTGCTTCCTACAATGGATAACATCACTATATATGGCCATGTAAGTTTCCTTTTTTTGTGACATCTCCAACTCAATCATATTAGATCAATTAATTCTTTCTTTTATATTCCTGAAATTATAATGCTTACTTTCATATGCTGCATCGTTCCGAAGATGTGCCGTAGGCACGTGCCCACGAGCAAATCTAGTATATATATATATATATATATATATATATATATATATATATATATATGGGGATCTTCGGTTGCAAACGCACTGTAGTGTACAAAAGCGTGCAAATGCACATTGAAGCCGTTATTTGAAACAACGGCCTAGGGTATAATGAAGTCGTCATTTCAAACAATGGCTTCAGGCTTCATAATGGGGGTGTTTGCAAGCTAAAGTTCGTTTGCAACCGAAGATATATATATATATATATATAGAGAGAGAGAGAGAGGGGGGGGGGGAATAAGGGGCCTAGTGTGTCATTCTAGCTAACTGAGCTAGAGAAACATCTCACTATTCATACCTCAACAATTTAAAATGAATATACATACTGTTAGCTGTGATCTACATCCTGCAAAGTACAAAATTTAAAAGAATTCTACAAGTGTTAACCGTTTATCATGCAACCGAAAAATCGACATTCTATAGAGAGTTTAGAATTACCCCATTTTTACTTCATATGATGAGTGATAAAAACTCATCAAATTCATTTGAGATTTGTATGCTAATGTATTTGGTGATGTGGATCATATCCAATAATGCAGATTTCATTTTCGAGGGTCGAGATATGAATTTTGAGAATTCCCCTAGGTTGGCTAGAGTGATACACTAGCCCCTTATTCTCATATATATACTCTTTTAACTTTTTTTTTGGGACATTAGCTGAAAATCCGAATCGTCAACTTTGATCTACATGACTAAATTAGTCTAAGAACGAGAGATCAAGTCAGTTGAAATTTGTTTTCCCATACATTATAGTGGCCCTACTGAGTAGGACTTTTCAATTGTCTGGTCCTTTGTTATCAAACCTTATTCTGTCTTTGTTGGCTAAATAGTTGTGGCATTATCATTTTAATATTAAAAAAACTGAAGACATCTGTGATTTACAGGTCCAAATTCTGGTATGATCAGACACTCTGACATAAATTAGATATAGTACTAGTACTACATGAGAACCATTACATCTCCGGTATCGTTTGTAGATGGTATCAAACTATAGGTCATATATTATAAGATAAATTAATAGTGCAATACATATTAGAAATAAGAAACAGTCGGACACAAACCTCTTGCCAAAATACATGAGTTTTAGAGCCACATATCTCTTCACAGAAGGTTGAATGGTACTTGGTTGGCAATCTGGACACAATAAAAGATGGTCATGAATAAATGCTTTGTAATATTTGCAATCCCTCAAGAAATAATGACTAATGATTCATATTTGTGCATAGAAGTGTAGGGGGAAAAAAAAGAATTAGTTTGAACAAAGCATATAACAGTGCATATATGTCCAACAAAAGATACAGCTCTTGCCACTACATGAAAAAATTGAAAATCTGTAATTGATTTTATTGAAAAAATGTTTTAAAACTTAATGCTTTGGCATACATATATCAACTGCATTATCCCCCAAAAAAGATATAGCTCTTACCACTTTATCAAAAAACTGAAAATATGTAATTGATTTTAATGCAAAAGTTGTTTTAAATTTTAACTTATTCGCTCAAGTACATGCATATTAGGTTCAGAAGGTCGGAGTTGACACAACTTAACACCTTCCATTGGATTAAGATAGGAGCCAGTCAAATTTTCAAAAGGTGAATAATACATATGAGGTCTATATATATCCCCTAACTATAAACGGCAGGACTTAACACATTATACATGTTCCATATGCATTGAAATAGGAGACGGTCAAATTCACAGAAGGTGAATAGTAGATTGTGAATGATTTGCATGATGGGCTAGGTGAGCATGTGACTATAAATGCCTTGGCTTACTTAAAAGTTAATGGAAAGAGTAAATTCCTTTTAGGCCTCAAGCCAAAAATGTTCTTCCTTTTTTAACTTCTTTGAAAGTCGAACTACTCTTTTAACCCCTAGGAATTTGAACACTTCCCAATATGCCCCTAAAATACTCTAAAATGTATTTAATATAATAATATGTATAATTATGAATACAATACCTATTCTTTATTATTGTATTTAATTAATTCCTAAACAACTTTTCCTTATTGTTTTCATAAAACACGCGGTTTGAATCTCTTTCCTTCTCGCTTCCACCCCCAATCTTTCTACAAACCCATTTATGGTCACACGATATCTCTCCATCTTTCTCACCAAACCAACCCCGGCACCCATCATCTCCCATCTTCTACTCTGCCATCATCTCTCACCTTCGATTCCTCTCACCTTTAGTTCCCCCAAATCTCTTGACAACGATTTCATAAGAGTCGGTCCGGACATCTCCCTCCGAAACCTTCCCTGAATCCATAGGTGGTAGATTTCTGAACCTTTTCAAAATCCTCACCTAAAAAGGAGCCCTCCTAATCCTAATACTATACAAAGGCTAACTTTTTTTTCCAATATGTAGATGGGTTCCAAAACTCAATCACAAACGTTTGTGACGACGCATAGAGGAAAATTGCCGATGCCAATGATTGCATTCAAGAGGAAGAGGCAAGGGCGAAAATATTCTAATGATGGAAGATCACGCTTAATTCAACTTATTTTATTTTATTTTATCTATGCAAGAAAGGAAATTATTCGTATGAAGATTTTTGGTCTTTGTTATTTCTGTCAACTACTACAATATATAAAATATGAGGCATGGTTGCATCACACGAGGGTAGTAGAATGATATGCTATTGCGGAATGGAATAATACCATAATGTATCATCTTTTTACGCATCTCAAACTAGCCACTTCCTCTTTTTTTTTCTCTTCTGGAGATTTTGATGGGATAGGGAACATATTGTGAAAAAGTTGAAGCTTTGTTGCAAGTGTCAAGTCTTTTTATAATCTATCCATTTCTTTATAAGATTATCATAAAAAACAATTAGTTAAATATGTGTTTATGCAAATTGTGTCAACTCGGAAGTGTGAATATTCAAAAATATTTGTTTTCCCTAATATTGTGTTGAACTTGTAATATGATCTGACTATCATGAACTCATCCAATATGAATTGAATAATACCAGCCATTATCCTGAAATTCACATTTTCATGCATGTTTCATATATTTATGTTTTTCTATTATTCCATCTTCCCTTTACCATTTCAAGAAAAATACAACACTCCCACTTTTAACAAAAAAAGACTGCATTTGATTAAGTGGTTAGCTTTATCTTGCAATTTCAATACAAGTACTCAAACCATTTAAGATTTATTTATGGTATCATTATTTGCATAAACTCCCAATCAACCCTTATTATTAATACTTTTTTGTAGTTGCGTAAACCTTTATTAAATTAAAAAATAATTTGTATGGAAAAGATATTTAGGGTAAAATCTAATATAGCTTCTAAAAGTCCATGAAGATGTTTGTTGGTATGAAATATTAGTGATGTAAACTTAACCCTAAGTAGAGAATTTTCAAAAATATTAAAAGATTAAGTTTACATCATTTTGGTATCAGGGCGAAGGTTTTTTAAAACCCTAGTTCTTGCATCATTTAGTCATCATTTTTGCATTCATTTAGGGTTACTTTTTTTTAGAGTAGACCATTTCAGATTTTTTTTAAAATCATTTTAGGTGCATTTAGGTCATGCTTCCCCAAATTTCAACAAACACACGTCCCCACTACCCTTAGTTCTCCGCCTTTGGTGAATGCGTCTTCGCAGCACCATCACAAATCCTGAAGAGTCTTTCATGTCCCTCCCAAACTACCCAATCAGGAATCCCAGAAATCAACAAACCTCTCCTAGAACTGAAATGGACAACTCTGATGTTTTCACTACCCTCGCTGCCATTCAAGCAACTCTTGCCAATATCAATCAGTGACTTGAAAAAGTGAAATTGAATCAAAATGTTGCCCCTGAGCTTCATCGTCAAATCTCTCGAGGGAATGATCGTGACGACCGACATCAAGATCGTGACTCTGACGAACAATACAAGAAGAACGTTGAGGCAAACGTTCCCCAATTTAAAGGTCATATGGAACCCCAAGCTTATCTCGATTGGATCCATGTCATGAACCACTACTTCGTGTGGTTTGATATGAGCGAAGCCCTGAGGGTCAAATTTGTCACGATAAAATTGACTTGTAAAGCTCAACAATACTGGACCAATCTTGAGCATGCCCACAGAGACCGAGGTCTGGCACCCATAACCACTTAGGAGGCCATAAAAGAGAAGCTCACCGAGAGATATGTGCTCTTGTCGTTCTACACCCGATTACTAGATACGTGGAACCAACTCTATCAAGGAAACAAATCCACCCAAGAGTGTGAATAAGTTCGACAACTTCCTCATTCAGTGCAATGCTTTAAGTAAAGAGAGCGAAGAACAAACCCTTTCTAGGTTCATAGCTGGACTACGAACCGATTTTAGAAACGAGCTAATTCATAGAAATGTGGACTCCTTGGCAGCAGCTTATGCCCTTGTCCTCGATATGGATTCCTTTAAAGCAAATTCCTTCTACAAGTCCAGCAATTCGAGAGATTATTCCTCTAGAATGACCTCTATTGACCCCTCTAGACCTGAGCTCCCATCTTCTCAGTACTCCAACAGATCTTACCCAAGCAAGCCCACTTCAAATTCATATCCACCTAGAAATGACAACACGGATAAGAACACTGAAAGAGACTACGCCAAGATTGATCCTCACTAAGTGTTATAAATGCAAGGGATACAACCATATTGCTGGCAACTGTCCCAGCCCCACTAGGATCAACATCGTAGAAAGTACTGCAATCATTGCTAATGAGCCCGACAATGAGTTTACCTATGAACCTCATGTAAGTGATGACTTCGGTGAAGAAGAGGATGACAAATCTTTCAACTGTATTTGATCGATCCAATCACCTCCATTGAATGTACCTGAGTCAATATTCCTTCCCAAGTCACTTGGCAGCCCATAGATTTTATCTGTGTTAGAACATCATAGAATCTCAGAGTTTTCATCCACATTTGCATCCCGCATTCAAGATTTGCATGGAGAAATTTTCAAAAAAATTAATGAGAATAATTTAACTACAAGTTAATGGCGGATACTAGAAGAAAATTTAAAACTTTTGATATTGGTGACGAAGTGATGGTTCGGATTCGTCCAGAACAGTTTTCAGCTGGATCCGTTAAGAAATTGAATACACGTGTTGCGGACTCGTTGAAAATTTTGCATAAAATCAATGATAATGCCTATGTCATTGACCTTCCTGAAGGTTTTGGCATACGTAAGACTTTCAATATTGAGGATCTGGTACCCTATGAAGGCCCAGAATTTAACCCTAGAAATTCTCTTATAGATTAGCCTACCTTGCAGCCTACTGGTGAAATTCCCATATTTTCCCTATTACATGCCACTACTTACCCACCGATAGACAAATTGGATAATATTTTAGATGATCAGATAATCTCAACTAGAGATGATGGTATTCATAGGTATTTGGTGCGATGGAACAACAAGCCGAAGTCGGAGGACACTTAGAGTGATCGTGAGGAGCTCGAGTGCTTGGATCCAGATCTTTTGGAGCACTATGACAGGATCACTAGTTTTGACTCGACTGAGTCGAGCTGTCTCCCACCCGGAGAGAATGATGAAGACATCAGTTCAAGCCGATCTGAGCACTTCTGTCAGCGCAAGCATGGTCTAAGATGGCTACTCCAGTAGCATAGTTATCTTTATTTCAATAATTTTTATTTGTTTTTGAGCATTTTAACCATATGTAGTAGTTTTACAATTTGCACCATTTACTTTCAGCTTTAGAATATTTTGGAGATTTGTATTGAGATTTTGTTTTGAGCGTATATATAGGCCTTAAGAATAATGAGAAGGCATGCGATTATTGAATTAAAAAATAATTGTGTGTTGAGTTGTTGCTCTGCATTCTTTTCTTGTGTGTGATACCATAAGAAATTATTATGATTTGTGAGAAATTCTAAGAAAGTATTAGGGTTTGTGAGAAACTCTAAACTAATACCTCATCCCCTTATTTAGTTCACAACCGCCACTCCTTTTCTCTCTCTTCTTCTTTTTGTTGATTCTGAAACCCATCACCGACCCCCCCCACCTTGCGCCATCGCCAGCTCCTTCATTCCCCCTCACTGACCTCCCTCCCGCTGCCTCTCTCATGCCCTCACCTGGTCACCCTGACCCCATCTCCTTCAAAACCCGATGCTACCCCATCGTTGCTCACCACCACCAACCACCTCGCCGCTGCCCTTCACGCCACCGACGACACCGACTGCACCTATCATCCCTCTCCCGACTTCATCGATCATCCCTATAACCTCCACCATCACCACCGAAGCTTCCCCCATACTCCAAATCCCAAATCCAACTCAAATCCGAAACCCTAATCCCCAAATCTACTTCAAATCATAAACCCTAATTCTCAAATCAAGGAAAGGAGTTTTTGGAGTGCAACGCTATTGGCTGAGACGAGTGGCTTCTTCCTCATCTTCATCTGTGACGATGTTGTTTACGAACCCGGTAATTTCTTTTCACTCTTCAATTATTTGTAATACTGCCAATCATTAGAATATTATTAGCATTTATTGTCGTCCACAAATATAGAGTGTGTGATTCTACGTACTAATTAGAGTACAAATCATTATTGCATATCTTGCATGCTAAGAACGATTAAGTATATAATTATTGATTGTTATGACTGAATTTTTAATTGGGCTTGTTACACTTATCTCATATCTTGAAAATCCATTAAGCCAATTAGTAGTTTTAATTTCTAACTTAAACTGCATTACTTGTTGGTAACTTGATCTTTTGATATTCTTGAAAAAATTTCTACTTAGGGTTAAGTTTACATCAATTAGGCACAGATGTAAGTTATTTTTTGTTGATGTTATCTCATAAAGAAGTTTGTTTTGTTCTTTTGCTTTGTGTAATATTCCTAAAACCATTCCTACCATATGTATTATTGCAAGAATGAACAATCACCAATATTCCATTTGTCCACCCCGCAAGTAGTTCGGTCAGCCTTATGCCATACATACATTGAGTTCATGTACAAGTTGATTCCTTCAATGCACAAGAATCACCTCCAAAAGATAAAGAACATTCCTTTTCCATTGCTTTATGGACATTCATGAAGTTGAAAGTTAGACTAATGTCCTTTATGCCTTGCTTAAGCATATGATAAAAAAAAACCAGATATTTCATAATTGGGTGACACCTTGCAACTTTACATCTGACTAGATCGCATATAATACTTGATTACCCCATAAAGGTAGATGTCGAGAAATCAATAAAGAGAAACCCTCCCACTTATGGGATACCTATTGGAAAAATATGGAGGTGCATCCTAAGGGAGTTTACAAGATTATTGAGGGGAGACTTCTTTACTTAGTGAAGCAGAGGAATAAGAAGGAAGAAGCGGATTTCGTCAAGTTTGTCATTGTATATTCTCTCAGATTTGGTCGTGTCACACTATAATCAACAAATGACATGGCATGTTGCATACTACTGTGAGAATTTGCAACCATTGGGGACTATGATTGGTCTGAAACTGTGCATAAAGAAATTATTAATGGAGTTAATCATGTGGTGGAATCAATGGCTAAATTTGAAGAAGGGGCGAAGAAACTGGTGGATATATGCAAAGGAACGATACATACCTTGTGGAAAAAATAAATAATTTTTTATGCTATATGTACATTTTTAAATTAAATATGCAATTTTTAAAAATAAACAAATGGCACATCTCACAAGGAAACTATGGAGAAGCAGTTCACAAGCTATCATCCTGTAGAAAATTTTGTATTGCGTGAGAAAAATAGGATTGACGGGTGAAATAGTTCTCAAGTATACTACTCATTGGACATAAACTTTGTCCTTGCTAAAATTTACAACTTCTTAGTTGACGATAGTGTTTCAAAGGGGGGGGAGGGCGGGGGGAGTATTTTGGGTGTATGGAGAATAATGGAGGGGAGAGATGGAGTTTGGAGTGAAGACATGAGTTCTGGAGGGGGAAATGAGTTTTGAATGTAATAGGAAAATTTAGAGGGGAAAAATATTATTTAGTTATACAATAGGATGTTTTCTTTTGTAAATAAGAAGGGCAAAGTAGGGTTTTCTGGAACGCAACCCTTATGGTATACTTATGGTTTACAAATACACTTCGGGGGCATATTGAGAAGTTCTCAAATAACTACAAGAATACTTTGACTTTTCAAAGAGGTTAAACAGAAGAGCTTCTTTGGCCAAGGGTCTAAAAGGAATTTACCCCAGTAAAAATTGTAGAGTCTCTTTACGTGTGTGGATACATACAAACCAGTAGCTAGTAAGTTACCTTCATTTATTGGAATACATTTACATATTTTTCAGTGATCTTGGTTATTGCGGGTGCACAGACACATATCTGTCATTCCTCCACCTATGGAAATATATTTATAAATTTCCAAATGGAGTGTGCGCGCACACACATTAATTAGTCCCTAGTCATTTTTCCACCAATTGAAATATATATTTACAAATTTTCCTACTAATGTCAAACAGATCTTGGTTTATTGGGTGAAAATATCTTTTTAGGAAATATTAAAATTTCCCCGGCATTCGGATTATGCGGAATTGCATTTGTAAAGTGAAAAGCACATGAAGATGTTTTCAAAAACTTTTCACTTTCACATATACTTTAAGAAGGTGAATGGATGTTCAACTTAAGTTTCTCAAACTTTTTGGTTCTTAAGAAAGAATAAAGCTCATATTGTCTTTTGAGATTGACTGTAGTGCCACTTTCTGCATGAAGGTGAATGAATGTTCCAGCTAACTTTCTCCAATTTTTTTGTTTTTGAGGAAAAACAAATATGACATATCAGATTGTCTTTTGAAATTGACTGTTGTTGTTGTTGTTGTTGTTGTTGTTTAACATCAAACAAATAATTTAGAAAGTTATACGAAATATACTTCCTTCCACAAAATATAAGGTGCATCAAGGTTCCAAATGACAGGTGTCAGCATCAAATCGACATATCAAGAAAATTTGCATAATGTCGAAGTGTCGTGAAAATGAAAATATGTATATATGTGATTTCATCATACGTTATTATCCTCGTCTATCTGACACTAATTATTTACTGATAATCTATTACCATATAGTTTATATTTAGCAATATGGATCAGAGAAATAATATGGGCAGTCCCTAGTTGTTTCTTTAGATATATATGTGTTAATTGTGGGTGAAAAGGACTTCCTTTGTTCCCCAAGCTTTGTATGCCTATATATACATCTTTCTACTATTATAAATCAGATCTTCAATCCTCTTGTTGCTCTCAAATCACAATCATCGTCTATCTGACACTAATTATATAAGTATAATCTATTACCATATAGTTTATATTTCACAATAAGTATCATAGAAATTACTTGGGCAATCCTTAATTGTTTCTTTAGATATGAGTAACAAGGACCTTCTGCGTTCCCAAGCTTTGTATACCGATATATAGACTTTTCTACTATTATGAATAAGATCTACAATCCTCTTATTGCTATTAATTACATGGAACCAAAGGAAATTGAGATCGAAACCCAAACCCCATTGGGTATGCATATTTGTGGAACACGTAAGACACTTATGAATCTCAACTTAAGGCTTTCAGCTTTCACTTAAGATTCTTCGTTTCCAGATCCTGGTTGGTACAGTTGCTTAAATTATTTGAAGTTACTATACCAGAAATTGCTTTGTCATTTGATGTGTTAGCCATGAGGCATGCACAGATGCACTAAGAACTTCATATCTCGCAATACCTCAAGAAGTCTCCTGGCCATGTAACACTTGTTTCCTCCCGGAGCTGTCTTTCTTTTTAGAAATTTTCATATGTTCATTAGGTAAGTTTGTTCGCAAACGTTGGTCAACCACTAGACACCATGCTTGCTTTGGTGGGAATCTAATTCTGTGAAGAGCAAAAAGCAACCCATGGTTGCTCAAGACTTTAGAAATCTTCTGCCAGAGATATTACAGTCTCAGTCTCTGTAACGCCCCGAGCCCGGCTCAGCTGCGCACGCGACTACACGTGCGCGCAATACGCGAACAAATAAAATCCAAATAACTGCCCACCACAAGCTGCCAACAAAAGGGTGGTTAACCGTTAGGTACCTTTATCACTTGGCTATTTCTATATATCATATATGTTCTCTTTTTCTCACCTCATGGGCGATTTGGGATATTTACCCATGCCCAAGCCATGACAGTATGACAGCCACCCCACTTCTTCATCTCATTTTGATATTTTTGTCCTTTAGTGCACATATTAATGCCTAAGCCCCATAGTAATTTCTATAGGCTACTCCATTAATCCAATAATCCCATGGCCCTATAGAACCCCTATAGGCCAACAATCAATCTCATCTCATATTATATATATATATATATATATATATATATATATATATATATATATATATATATATACACACACACACCCGCTTAAGTACGGGGTGTTACAGTCTCTTTTGTTTGAATCAACCCAATTGCATATCAAACATTCCCAGGTTCATTGATAATATGATATTCATGCAATTGTTCAAAATTCTGACAATCCAGTGTTTCATGAGAGCACCAAGAACTACTTTTTGAGCCAATGAAGTCACCTAGAAAGTTGCCACTCCCTCTCCTGTTCCTTCCACTTCCTAATCGACCAACATCTCCACCAATCATCTTTTAGGGCCAAACTATTATTTAATAATCTCTATACTCCAGTTTTAGGACTATTATGAACAATAAGATCCTCAATATGCTTATTGTTCTTAAATCACAAAATCCAAATGTAGAGATGTAACATAATCTGAATAAACACATAAATAACAAAATATGCAGTCATACAGATTAAAAATTAATTGAGAAATAACATTCAAAACCATTTATATTATGAGTTAAAACTCTAGGTTTGAAAACAACTACAACAACAACAACAAAGCTTTTTTTTCCCAACTAGTTGGGGTCGGCTACATGAATCTTGGTTTTCCATTCTGGTCGGTTTAGCACAATATATTTTGTAAGGTCACAAACTATCATATTTTTCTTACCGTTTTCACCCAAGTAAGTTTAGGTCTTTCCCTATCCCTAACTATAACCTTAATACTTATCAAATCCTCTTTCTAATGGAGGCACTACTAGGTTTACGTGTGACATGCCCAAACCACCTGAGGCGACGATTCTCTTTTAATTTATCTTGGATAGAAGCTCTTAGTTTTACCACACATGCATCTTAACATCCTCAACTCCGCTACACTCATTTTTTGGACATGTTGTTTCTTTGTTGCCCAGCACTCTGCTTCATACACCATTGCTGGTCTAACATTCGTCCTATAAAAAAATTTTCTTCAACTTTAAAGTATACGTTTGTCACACAAAACACCACTATCGCTTCTCCACTTAAGTCACCATGCTTGGATCCTAGTATAACACCTTCACAAATCTCCCCACCTCTTTGGATAATCGAGCCTAAATATTGGAAACGGTCTCTCTTCGGTATCTCTTGACCATCAAACTTCACTACTTCCTCATTTGTATTCCCAATATCACTAAAATTATAGTCCATATAGACCCAAAAAAATGTATAATCGAGCCTAAAACAAATAGTGACTAAAATATAGACCCGAAAAATGTTGCCTCCATAACAATTTACATCAATAGTTTTCTAAAAGTTTGCCAACATGTCAATTTGATGTATCTATGCACACGATATGCCAACTGAATATTGTATGTAATTTTTGAAAAAAAGTTCCCAACATGAATGTCATGAAGGTGACATGTCGCTAAACGTATCTATTTATGGTAATTGTAATTTAGAATTTCTAAAGATAGGTTATAGTCAAACAAATATTGAAAAAACCTCATAACCCACAAAAATATAACCCTCTTATTAGTGGACAAGTAGAATTGCTAATTTTCCTGAACTAAAACAGTGGTAATGTAGCATATTTTTTGTCATTTCCTCTCGTCTACCTTTATCGAATACAACAGTTTCTACTCTTTTCAGTTGTTGAAGACTATCCATTTGTCTGCTTTTCATTTAACAGCAGTTAAGAGGTATTTTTTTCCCTTTTTAATACTTGAACATCTTGTTCTCATTGTATACTTGTAGTTCCACTTCTATTTCATCTTTCTCTCTTTCTTTAATTTTAAAGGCAAGCAACAAAATTACAAAGTTAACTTATATCTTCTCTTATCTCTTCCATTATTATCGTGTTCTTTGCTTGTAATCTACCATTGTCCCTAATTTTTGTCTTATACCAGAAAAGGGAGGCAAAGAGGGATAATGTCAGAAGAAATTTTCATCTACTATTTCTCTTTTTCTAATTTTTATATTGCTGTGATGCAACATTCCTCTTCACTTCTTGATCTTAAGTGATCATTTCAATACTAATAAATTGGTATATTAAATTGATTAAATATTCTAGCCTATCAATTTTTTATCTACTAATGAATGTGTAGATATTAATAGTATAATTTAGCTTAAGTTTTCTAACACCTAAGACCTAACTTTGGTTTTTATGTTTAGATGCTATTTTATGAATGACCACATTTAGTTCATTGATAGTGTTGTTGTTATATAAACTCGTTCACATTGTATATTTTTATATGACATGGCCCACTGATATTTATTGAGTATCACTGATATACCCTTGACCATTGCCATTCAACATGAAAAATCTTAGCTCAACATGACTCTAATATATGATATTCAGAACCTTGATGTCCGCACATGTCAAGCATAGATCACATATTGCTGAGGCTAAAAACAACATGGAATTTGTTTCACTGCATGATTGTTGGTTGCCATCAAGAACCATAGGCCAACAAACATATCAGCTATGCCGACCAATGTTTAGCATTGACTACATAAACACTTTCTCTAGAATACTTTAACAAGTTTAAACAAGATAAATCAGTTTCAAAACAACTTAATAGCTTCATGTGAGTATGTCAAAAACTCAGAATTATTAAAACTGGCTTTGATGCAAGTTTACGAACTCCTGAGAAGCTGCCAATGAATGTTTCTGATACTGTGTATTGCATAAAATAATAGACATTTGACATTTTGTAGCAAATAGATTTTCAAATTTCTGTATCTAGTATCCATCCAATAAAAAGCACAATATACAAAGACTCCGTAAATTGGATTCAGACCTGGTTGATTCAAGCCAAGCTTTTCAAATTTTGTTGATTCCTCCAAATATAAAAAATTGACCCTTTCCTGTTTGCAAATTCTCATCATATTCAATCCACAAGTTCATTTTCAGAAAAAAAATTTAAAATTGTTTATTGAATGTTTACCTTATTAAGAGTACTAGGAGATCTGAGAGTAGTATGGTCAGTAGGTTTTGTCGTTTCACATGGATGTAATCCATTACAATAAGATCCACTTTCAGAAGTGCCATTGGAACTTGAAAAATCGCTAGTGCGGAATTTTGAATCATATTCCTGATGAAAATTTGTGGCATAGATATTAAGTAACATGACGATAAAAAAACAATGACATGGTCGCAAAAAATGGTAGGATAGACATTTCGACTAGTCACCTCCTATGAAGCACAGATATGAGTACGGGGTACACTCGGGGTTACAAAATAGTAGGATATGGGTGCATTGGTGAGTACGTTAAATGTAATATATTTTATATTCTATCTATAAATTAAAAAATATACCTAACTTGTAAAAAAATGCAAATATCTGAACAATTTCATAGAACTATAAGAATACACTATAATTATGAATATTTTTTAAGAAAGAAAATGATAGTCTAACTATCAAAAGTCAAAACTTTAGGTATATTTGTTTTGTGTTTGAGAATAACTTGAATCAACAAGTTTTTAAATTACACTAGGGTTCTAAACATTTATCTACATATAATTGTCTCCAAAGGTTGCAAAAAGGCATTAAAAGATTGGGTCTCTTTGGGTACGCACCTGAGAGTACCCAAGGAGTAACGCCACCAGATACGCACCCGACATATAGGTGTGTCGGCCATTTGGAAGTACCCATACTTCCTAGGTCACCTCTGCAAACGCAAAATTTCCAAAATCTTAGAATAGTATCAACAAGATCAATACTAGGGTGGTTTGTTTGCATCCAAAATGTAATTTTTCTAAGCCATTTGTGCAACCAACACTAAGTTAAGGTAGTAAGCAAGTGACATCAGGGTCTAGTGGTCAGCCTTGTGTCTGTGAGGGTGGGTTTGAGGGGGCTTACGGGGCAGTGTCCGCACGCACATACTCGCTAAGTTAAGGAAGGTAGCGTTATTTTACTTGTAATGTTTATGTTTGATCAGATTCAAAATTTTCAAAGTCTAAACCCAATTTCCGGGATAAATATTCAGTTATTCACTGTGAACTGTTTCCAAAAGAATGTAACATCTAATTTCCAGAAAATATTGGAGTTTTTTGCCGTGATAGGCCACTTTTTTAAAATATTTGCAATTAAGGGCCAGTTTCGAAACTATTAGCGCTCGTAGGCTACTTTGTGCCACGTCAGCAACGGTCGCTATTCTCATTAGTGACCTCTTCATTTTGAAAGTCGCTAATGAAAATAGCGGCCTCAGTTTTAAAATATTTTGAATTTTTTGTTTGTTGTCGCTATTCCCACTAGCGACCTAAGAATATATGATGAGCAAAATCTAGAAAGTTTTTGCTCTCTGAAAAAATAACAATCAATTTATTTTTGAAACTGAGGTCGTTATTCCGAATAGAGACCTTAGTTGTACAAAGGTAGCTATTCGAAATAGATGCCTTTATTGTACTAAGATCGTTATTTCGAATAGATGCCTTAGTTGTGTGACTATTTTGCAAATTTTACGAAGAACAAGAAAATTGTGTTTCCTACTGAGGTCGCTATTGCGAATAACGACCGAAGTACACTAAGGTCGTTATTCCCAATAGGAGTATACTAAGGTCGTTATTCCCAATAGCGACCTCAATTTTATAAAAAAATTCCAAAAGAGCAAAAACTCTCTAGAAATCGCCAAGTGTCTCAATACATTCATTTGAGGTCGGGTTGCTATTGGGAATAGCGACAGCAAATAAAAAAATCAAAAAAAAATAAAACATAGGCCGTTATTCTCATTAGCGACTTTCAAAATGAATAGATCGCTAATGAGAATAGCGGCCGCTGCTGACGTGGCACAAAGTAGCCTACGAGCGCTAATAGTTTCGAAACTGGCCCATAATCACAAATATCTTTAAAAAGTGGCCTATGACAGCAAAAAATTCAGAATATTGCATCCGAGCCCCTTCTCGACCGACCAGGGTGTAATAATATAAGGAAGCACATAAAACTGAGGTTAAAAAATTTTGTTCATCGGTGTGAGAAATCTGCACATTTTAGCATTGTGACTAATGTGATCAATACTCCGAAAGAAGAAAAAAAACATAAAAAGCCCTCAGATTTGCAAACCTTGGAGCAGTGGCAGGTCGATATTTGGAGGAGCAGTCTCTCGTTCTCCCGCTCCAATTCCTGAAAGAAATCGAATGTTAAGACCCGAATTTTGGAGGTGTTGGGGGGAGGGGGATTTGGGGTTTAGGGTTTGAGTTAGTACCTCGACTCGACGGCGAAGAGAGAGCAACTGAGAGTGGAGATCCTCGGTGTCAATTGCCGCCATTGCGATCGGGAATTGGACTGGTTGAAGTCGAATCGAGAAGAGAAGACGATCCTAAAACCCCCCAAATCTGGCTGATTTTTGTTTTTTGTTTTTTTTGTATGAATTCGAATTTTTTGCCGTAATAGTCCACTTTTTAAATGTATTTGCGATTAGGGGCCAATTTCGAAATTTTTAGCGCTCATAGGCTACTTTGTGTTACGTTAGCAGCGGCCGCTATTTTCATTAGCAACATCTTCATTTTGAAAGTCGTTAATAGGATTAGCGGTCTCTGTTTTAAAGTATTTGGAATTTTTTTTGTTGTCGCTATTCCTATTAGTGATCAAAGCATATATGAAGTCGCTAATGGGATTAGCGACCTTTAATAAATTGTATTCTAACACTTAGCAAAATCTATAGATTTTTTGCTCTCTGGAAAAATAACAATCAATTTATTTTTGAAACTGATGTCGCTATTCGGAATAGCAACCATAGTTATATAAACGTCGCTATTTGGAATAGATGTCTTATTTGTACTAAGGTGGCTACTCGGAATAAAGGCCTTTATTGTACTAAGAGCATCTGTACTCATTTGCTAAATATACATAATATGCATATTTTGTCAAAAATATCGCTGCAATCATTGGCTAAGTATGCATATTTTACATATATCGCTACAGTAGATGCTATATATGAGACTCGAAATAAGAATTATGCATAATATGAAGGACGGAACTCAAAGTGCCGTCGCACAAAAAATATATATATTTTAATGGTCGGACAGCACTTGAAGTGTCGTCCCTCCAAAAATTTTAATTTTTGTAATTAAAAAAAATATATTAAAAAAACCCACTGTGAAGCTCTCCATGTGATGTCCCACCATTTAAATAGAACAGGACCTTTTCATTAAATTTTTTTTTTCCTTTGACGGCACTCCATGTGCCGTCCCACCATTTAACTATTTTTTTTCCCTCTCCGACGCAAGGTCATGTTGCGTCCGACCTTTTTAAATGTTTTTTTTTCTCTCCGACACAATGTGAAGCTCCGTATGTGTATTATTTTAATTTAAAATGGTAAAATATAGCATACGACGACTGCAGCGAAATGGGAAATTGCTATATGCATTTATCCATTTATGCATTTTTAACAATAACGACTGTGGATGCTCTAAGGTCGCTATTCCGAAAAGAGATCTTAATTGTGTGACTATTTTAGAAATTTACAAAGAACAAGGAGATTAAGTTTTCTACTATGGTGGCTATTGCGAACAACGACCGAAGTATACTAAGGTCGCTATTAGAGTTGTTACTTTGACCCGATACCCAGACTAGACCCGGACCCCGCATTGAACCGAAATCGACCCGATCTATACGGGTCTAGGTCCTAAAATAAGACCCGATGCACTTTCAGGTCCGAGTATGGGTTCTCTCAAAATAGACCCGACCCGGACCCAAACCTGGACCCATTAAAAATACCCCCAAAATATTCGGAATTTGAACAATAGGGTTATAAGATATACATGTAAATAGTAATTGTTGAAATATAGATGTGTAAATATAATATTTATTCATGTACTTAAGTGCAAAAAATGTTGGAACCATAGGGTATCGGGTGCAAAAACACTTAAGTGCAAAAATTTATTCCCCGCTATTGGGCCCAATGGGTATATTTTTTAAGGAGGACCCGGACCTGGACCCGATTCTCACAAGTTCGGGTCCAGGTCCTTGAAATGAGAGAGACCCACCAGGGATAGCAAGTTACAAATTCTATCTCGGTAGGACATGTATTTCTCGGTTCAATTTTTGGACCTGTGAGGTATCGGGTCCGGGTAGTGGAGGAGCCAATACCAGCACTAGTCACTATTCCCAATAGCGACCTCAGTTTTAATTTTTAATTTTTCCCAAAACAGTGAAAGCTCTCTAGAAATCAATAAGTGTCTCAATATATTCATTTGAGGTTGCTAATCCCATTAACAACCTCATATATACTAAGGTCGCTAATAGAAATAGCGACAGCAAATAAAAAAATCTAAATATTTTAAAACATAGGCCGTTATTCTCATTAGCGACTTTCAAAATGAAGAGATCGTTAATGAGAATGGCGGTCGCTGCTGACGTGTCACAAAGTAGCCCACAAGCGCCAATAGTTTTGAAATTAATCCATAATCGCAAATATTTCAAAAAGTGACCAATTACTGCAAAAAATTATTGTTTATTAAGCGGGTCTTTCTTACTTTGGACTGCCTCACTTTATAGATTAGACACATGGCACGTGTATTTATCAAACACATTTGTTGCACGTAAGTTTGAATTTGATGGTTTAGTTTGATGATAATTATTTCGTGCCCGGATCCAGGAAATTCGTGAAGGATTATTAAGGGTGTATTTGGTTGGAGGGGAATGGAGGGGAGAGGAGGGTTTTTTTAAAAATATTTCTTGTTTGGTTCATTTTTTAGGAGGGGAGGGGAGGGAAATGGAGGGGTGCAGAATCCCTCCTGAGCCATTTTTGGTTACCCTCCAATATGGGGGGATTTGGAGGAGAGAGAAATTGGGTCTAAGTGGTTAGACTAAATTGTCCTTTTTATATCCCTATAAATCTAAACCAAATCTGCCAAATCCCTAATCTCTCTTTCTCCCTCTTTTTATCCTTTAAAGATAATAAGTATACTAATCCAGAAAACTAGTTCCGCAACTTACTAATACATTCCTACTGAATATGAAAAACTGAAAAAAAAGTCTTCTTAGCTGAAATTGCATCGTAACTTTAACTGATATCTGATGATATGATCCATCAATCAACGCCTAAATTAGACATTATCATGTCTGGCATGTTTGCTATGCTACACTGATGTATATACTATACTGTTTAGTTGTGTAGGCTATCATGCCCATTACCAGGTCATGAAAAGGAGTATGCCCTAACAAGCTTGATTAGCCATCTATACTGTTAGCTATCATTTTATGCGCTTGAGGGATGACTTGTACATTTATCAAAATCCGGAGAGCTTCAATGTGATCGCGTACTACGACTTGTTGGTATATGGGTCAGTGATCCAATAATTGGATCTAACAGCCGCTAGCAGAAGCCATGGGTTGGATGCAAAGGAGATCTCAGGAGAACGCAGAATGAAGATGAGAAGAATGGGGAGTATATGTGCGTATCAGTCCTGAGAGTTTGCGTATCAGTCCAGAGTGGATTATCTTTCTTTGAAGGGTTTAATTGTAAAAAGTGTTGTAATTAGCATATTAGTCCAACAACTCTGTAACAACCTGTCTACACCCGTGCTGTGCACGTGATGTTTTCTTTTAAATACCCCTGTATGAACTCATTAGCTTTTATGAATGAAATCTTGATCTGTTGATCTTTTGTTCATCCCCTTTCTTGAGTACCATTATCAGAGCTTGAGAATCTGATTGAGATGGTGAGGAAGAGAGCCCAGGCCACCGTCGATGACGTCGGAGAAAGGCCTGGAACATTGGAACGGTAATGGAGTACCATAAGGAGTTCTTGAAATATAGCCAACTTGCTCAGCCATTAGCGAAATCTTCCTTGGTGAGCTGCTATGTGTCAGGATTGAAGGGTGAATTGAGGAGGGAAGTCAAGCTCAAGAAACCCACTAGCGTTCTTGCAGCCTATAGGGAAGCTGTGGCTAGGGAAGAAATCATCAACGAGCAAAAGAAAGCTTGGAAAGTTAGCTCTTTTAGCAGATCCAGTCTCACGTCCAACACTTACAAAACCTCAACACTACCAGCAGCTCCTTCATCATCGAGTACTCAAGGTGGAATGGGAACTAGTGGACCCTTGCACTCTGTGGGTTCTAAGACCAGAGATCAGCAATTTATGCAGTATATGAAAGAAAGAAGAGAAAAGGGACTGTGTTTCCATTGCGATGAAAAGTTTGTAAGGGGACATAAATGCGCTGGAAGATCGTTTATGCAAATGGTGGGTTCTTGTGAAGGAAGTATTTTTATGCAGATGTTGGGATCTTTAGACGAAGATGGTAGTGAATCAGAGGAGGATTTAGAGAAGGGAAAGGAGGTTTATCAAGCTGAGTTCCAAGGAAGTTCTAAGGCATCTAAGGTGCTACAAGAAGGCAATGAAGGGACTGCTTTTATATCCCTCAATACACTAACAGGGAGTACCACTCCACACACCTTTCGAGTCCTAGGAAGCATTCGCTCACATCCTGTGTGTGCTCTCCTCGACACAGGAGCTACACACAACTTTATTGATGAAGGAATTATGAAGAAAACGGGACTGCAGGTAAACCTTCAAGCTTGTTTAGATGTGACAGTAGCTGGTGGTATGCTCTTAAAGGGATTGGGTCGTTGTGAGGGAGTGACTTTCATGTGCCAAGGAGTACCAATTATAGCTGACTTCTACGTATTAGCAATGGATACTAGCCAATTGGTGTTAGGGGCTCAGTGGATTGAAACTTTGGGGGATATTGTTTGGAATATGAAGGAGAAAAGAGTTCGGTTTGAATTGAGTGGCAAGCCTTGTACTTTGATAGGAATTTCCCCTCAACAGCTTGAAGTGTCATCTGTAAAGTCAGTATCGAAGGTGTTGAACCAGATTAAGGGTGGATGGTTGCTTCAAATAGTGGGAGTGTCAACTTCTGAGAATAGCCAGACCAGTGTTCAAGTTCAATCTGAAGATTGTCCTCCTCTTAAGCAGCTGTTGGAGAAGTATCAGACAGTGTTTGAAGAAGAGATGGGTTTGCCTCCACAAAGAGACTTCGATCATACCATTCCTCTTCTCCCGGGTTCCCAACCTGTTAGTCTTCGACCGTACAAACATCCATGGCATCAAAAAAATGAGATTGAGAAACTTGTGAAAGAGATGCTTCATTCCGGAATTATACGACCAAGTTGCAGTCCTTACTCTTCCCCTATTGTGATGGTCAAGAAGCCCGATGGCAGTTGGCGAATGTGTATTGATTATAGAGCTTTGAATGATATCACAGTAAAGAACAAGTTTCCTATTCCGGTGATAGATGAATTGTTGGACGAGCTCTACGGTGCGAAAGTGTTCAGTAAATTGGATCTCCGAAGTGGCTATCATCAGATCCGAATGAATGAGGGAGACGTGCATAAGACAGCGTTCCGCACCCATGAAGGACATTATGAATTCCTCGTCATGCCCTTTGGATTAACAAATGCCCCCTCCACTTTCCAAGGCCTTATGAACTCTATATTCAAACCCTATCTGCGTCGATTTGTTTTAGTATTTTTCGACGACATTTTGGTGTATAGCTGCAACATGGAAGACCACATACAGCATTTGTCAGTAGTGCTGGAGACCCTTAGAACTCATCGACTCTTTGCTAAATTCAGCAAGTGTTCGTTTGGAGTTAGAGAAGTAGAGTATTTGGGCCATGTGGTATCAGATAGAGGAGTGGCTGTTGATCAAGAGAAGGTCAGGGCAATTGTCAGTTGGCCAATTCCTAAGACGTTGAAAGCTTTGCGGGGTTTCTTGGGCCTTACAGGATACTATCGGAAGTTTATAGCACATTATAGTACTCTAGCATGGCCCCTTGTGAAACTTACCAAGAAGGGTGCTTTCAAGTGGCAAGAAGAAGTGCAAGCAGCATTTGAGAAAATGAAGGAAGTGCTCACCTCCCCTCCAGTTCTTCAGCTTCCAAATTTTTCATTGCCATTTGAATTAGAATGCGACGCTAGCGCTACAGGAATAGGGTCTGTTTTGTAACAAGAAAAGCATCCTATAGCTTACCTTAGCCAAGAGTTAAAAGGGAAAAATAAGTTGTTATCGACTTATGAGAAAGAAATGTTGGCAATTCTTTTGTCGGTTAAAAAGTGGCGGCAATATTTGCTGGGAAGGCAATTCATAATCCATACGGATCATAAGCCACTAAAGTATCTACTAGAACAACGATTGTACACTGAAGCGCAACACTTATGGCTGCTCAAGTTACATGGATATCAATTTCGTGTAGTATATAAGAAGGGGAAAGAGAATGTGGTAGCTGATGGTTTATCACGTCAGTTTGAAGATGTGGAAGAGGCAGCTTTGTTGGCTATTACCATTGTGCAACCAGTGTGGTTAGACCAAATTAAGTAATTGGTACAAACGGATTCTTTTTATGATGAAGTGAAAGAGAAAATTGCGCAAAAATCAGATGATCGGTTGGCTTTAATAGAGGGAGTGGTCTATTATAAAGGTAGAGTTCTTCTCAGTCCCACTTCGACAGCTAGAATCTTGTTCATGGAGGAAATGCATAGTACTCCTCAAGGTGGGCATATGGGGATAGATAAGACTTGGCTCAAGTTGAAACAAGTTGTTTTTTGGCAGGGTATGAGAGGGGATTTGTGTCACTTTATTCAGTCTTGCGATGTCTGTCAGCGTAACAAGTACTTGAGCACCTCACCAGCAGGTTTACTTCAGCCTCTACCAATTCCAGATAGTATATGGGTTGATATCAGCATGGATTTCATTGAGGGTTTGCCACGGAGCTCAGGGTTCACTAACATACTAGTAGTAGTCGACAGGTTCTCAAAATTTTGCCATTTCATTCCCTTAACCCATCCTTATACAGCCAAAAGTGTAGCAAGGATACTCTTTAAACAAGTGTTTAAATTGTATGGGCTTCCTAAAAGCATCGTGAGTGATAGAGATGCTATATTCACTAGTAACTTTTGGCGAGAGCTCTTGGCTATGCAAGGAACCAAGTTGTGTTTAAGTTCGGCGTTCCATCCTCAGTCCGATGGACAAACGGAAGTCGTTAATCGTGTGCTGGAAGTGTACTTAAGGTGTTTTACAGCATACCGACCTCAAGATTGGTCTGATTGGCTTCCCTGGGCGGAATTTAGCTACAATACACACATACACAGCTCCTCCGGCATCTCTCCTTATCAAGCTGTCTATGGAAAAGCTCCACCAAACATTCTATCATATGTTCCTACATCAGCTAGAGTGCAAGCTGTGGATGAAACATTGCTTACCAGAGATGAAGTTTTACAATTGCTCAGGGATAATCTGTTGAGAGCTCAGAATAGAATGAGGATTAAAGCTAACTTGCATCGTACTGATAGGGAATATGAGCCTGGCGATTGGGTTTATTTGAAGCTGCAGCCATACCGTCAAGTTTCAGTGGGGGGAAGACGTATCCATAAGCTTTCGGCGTTGTACTATGGGCCTTACAAGATCCTTGGAAGGGTGGGGATGGTAGCTTATAAGTTGCAATTGCCTGAGGAATCACGTATTCATAACGTATTCCATGTCTCACAGTTGAAGACTTTTGTGCCGCGTGATCGTAATTTGGACATTGTCTCGACAGAGTTGCCTAAGTATTTTGTGGAAGAAGCTCCTCAGCCTAGTAAGGTCTTGGAGCGTCGAATGGTTCCAAGGCGTGGTATCGCAGTGTCTGAAGTTTTAATCCAATGGCAGAATGGAAGTGAGAACGAGGCCACATGGGAAGGGTACTGGGACGTCTATTGGCGATTCCCGTCCTTTAGATCAGTACTGGAATCTTTTCAAGGGGGGAGTAATGATCCAATAATTGGATCTAACAGCCGCTAGCAGAAGCCATGGGTTGGATGCAAAGGAGATCTCAGGAGAACGCAGAATGAAGATGAGAAGAATGGGGAGTATATGTGCGTATCAGTCCTGAGAGTTTGCGTATCAGTCCAGAGTGGATTATCTTTCTTTGAAGGGTTTAATTGTAAAAAGTGTTGTAATTAGCATATTAGTCCAACAACTCTGTAACGACCTGTCTACACCCGTGCTGTGCACGTGATGTTTTCTTTTAAATACCCCTGTATGAACTCATTAGCTTTTATGAATGAAATCTTGATCTGTTGATCTTTTGTTCATCCCCTTTCTTGAGTACCATTATCAGAGCTTGAGAATCTGATTGAGATGGTGAGGAAGAGAGCCCAGGCCACCGTCGATGACGTCGGAGAAAGGCCTGGAACAGTCAGCATACATAAATAAGTAAAACCATATGGTATAATCTTAGTCTTGTTCCTGGACAGCATGAAATACAAAAAAATGATCTAAAGCTTGTCTATTTGAAAAGACAATATGGGCTATTGAAGTCTGCTACGTACAAGTTCCACATTTCAACAAATTAGCATGGTTCCTAAGTGATTCCTTATTCAAATCCGATATTAGTATCATTAATTAATGAATATCAAATGATGGTCCATTATGTAGATTTTGTTGGTTATAGTCAGGGACAGTGGCTGCCTTGTTCCAGACCAAATTGTTACAGATGTATTGCATTTCTATACTCTAAATATTTTACCCCTTTCGTCTGGCTTATATTGCAAGGTTTCATGAGCAAATTTTATATGAATTGTTTTACGGGAGCAATACATGTGCTAATACGTTGAAGACACCTTTCCTTTTCTTAAATTGTGTGAGTGGATAGTTCATGAAATTTTTAGTCATCAGCTCATCATGATAAAATGGTAAGAAAATATTTCATACTTGACATTGATCAATTTTGTTTCCAAAGTTGAATATTGGTAGTGAACTTCTTGTAATTGTTTAACATGCGGAAACTGTGTCTTCTTTTTTCTTTAGTGTCGTGATGGCATATTTGTTTCAGATTATTGTTACGCAAATTTGAATACCTCGGTGATAGAATTAGAAGCATACTACGTATAAAGTTTTATGTGGTTGAGTTTTATTATAAAATGTAAAAGGATCAAAGTAATTTTATTAAAAATTCCATTCCCCCCCTTGTAAATCAAACAAGAAGATAATTATTTTCCCTCCCATCCCCTCCCCTCCATTAAAATCCCTCCCCTCCCCTCCCTTGAACCAAACAGAGCCGAAGAGCATCCAAAGTCGTTTGAGGTAAAAAAATGACAAAATGCATATTTTACCTTTCCATTTCGATGAAATGTTGCAGTCGTCAAAAGGCAAAAAATGCATATTTTCGATAAAAATGAAACAGACGAAACATCTGCGTCTGTGATTAAAAAATCATTTATATAGTCAGAAACTGAGAAAATATTAATAAAATATACGGGTTCGTCCCAAAAGGAAAAAAAATTGCAAAATAACCGGACGAAACATGATGTTCAGGGTTTTAATGAGGTTTTTTTGTAAAAAAATTGCAAAAATAATTTATAAATTTGCAAAAAAATTTAAATAATTGCACCCAGTAACTAATGATGGTAATTTGCAATTTTTTTTAAGAAAATGGGACCCAATGGCCTGATGTTTCGTCTAGCCATTATATGCATATTTCTGGGTTTTTTTCTTTTTTATTTTTATTTTTATTTTTAATTCAGATGTTTTGTCTGATTATTTAAAAATATAATTAAATAATCGAGTGATGTTTCGTCGGGCATAATATGCATTTTGCTATTTCGAATGCTATTTATACCTTTCTACTGTAGCCAAATAGGTAAAAATTGGCAAAATAGCCAATGACTGTGTCGGCTACAGTACTCCTAAAATGCAAAAAATGGCAAAAAAGCAAACGACTGTGGGTGATCTAAGAAGCATACAATGACCAGAATTACTATTTCACAAAAGAAAGTCCTAAAACTTCACCCAACTAAATTGTCGAGCCGACAAAATGCACCAACGAGAAGGTTGTGATCTCTACTATGTTGGAATTTTTTACGAAACTATCCTACTTTTTGTAAGTATGAACCAAACTGTCCCTGTTCGAAATTTAATACCAAAAAGTCCCTGTCGCTAACTGAGATAGCGCCCCTAGTAAAATTCGTCGCGCTATCGCAGTTAGCGTGTTACAGGGAACACCACTTTTCTTCTCAAGTAGTGATGTGCGAAAGAACTCACCAACTATAGACACGCTAACTTCTTTAGCGTGCCCATTTAAACCAGGCGCGCTAACCGGGTTAGCGTGTTAGGGGGGACAGTAGGGCGACACTACTCCTCAAGAAGGGGTGCGCGAAAAAAATACAAAGTATAGACACGCTAACCCCGTTAGTGCACTCATTTAAACCAGTCGCGCTAACGGGGTTTAGCGAGTGTCGATGGGATAGTATGGGGCACTACCTCAAAGAGGGGTGTGGGATAAAAATGACCAAGTATAGACACGTTAACCCCGTTAGCGCGCCCAATTAAACCAGGCGTGTTAACGGGGTTAGCGAGTGTCGACTGGGTTCCTCTTAAATAACGCTCGCTATCTCACTCTCATCTCACTTCTTCTCTCCCCCAAAACCCCATTGCGCGACGTTAAACCCAACCCCCAAACCCTAGCCTCCAATTTCGGCCTCTACTCATCCTAATCTCTCGAAATTTTTACTTAAATCTCTTCATCATTGCCAAAAATCTCATCTCAACCAACATTTTCCCCAAATTATTGGTGAACCCATAAACCCTTTTCCCCAAATTTTCGGAAGTAGAGGATTTTCCATTGTGATTGTACGAGGTACCCAAATTATTTCGGGATCAACGGCACTATAACAACAACCTATTTTTGGGTCACGGATAATTTCACCACCAAAATAAAGCCAAATAGGAATATCGTGATCCATACCTATACATATTTATAAAAAAAATTAATCATTATCTACTAAAAATACATGCGATAAAATGATATACAAATCATACCTTGAAATTAATGATCAGAAAAGTTGAGCAATTTCGAGCTTCGAGAAGACGGCGTAGAGAATGGGTTAATAACAAATCCGCTATGTAAATTCCCAAACAAAGAAAATTTGGAAGATGGATTTAGGGTTTTCAGAGTGGGAGGAGATATGAATGTGAGAGAATAAGAAAATGAATGTGAGAGAAGAAGAAGATCCTTTAAAATTTTGTAGAGTTTTTTTGAGTAAGATCTACAATTGGGATGCTAGGGTTTTGGAGTTGGGTTTCGAAATTGGAGGAGAAAGAGAAGAGAGAGCGACACTATAAATATACCGAGAGCGTCAGCGATTGTGATTTAATATGGTCCCAAACGACTTAGCACGCTAACCCGGTTAGCACGCCTGGTATAAAGAGGGGCGCTAACGGGGTTAGCATATCTATACTGGGTTTTTCCCCTACACCCCTACTTGAGGAGTAGCGTCCCCTACTGTCCACCTATCACGCTAACCAAGTTAGCGCGACTAGTTTAAATAGGAGCGCTAGAGTTAGCGTGTTTATATTTGGTGAGTTTTTTCGCACACCCCTACTTGAGGGATAAGTGGTGAGTTTTTTCGCACACCCCTACTTGAGGGGATAAGTGGTGTCCCCTAGCACATGCTAACTGAGATAGCGCGAATAATATTACTAGGAACACTAACTCAGTTAGCAACAAGGACTTTTTGGTATTAAATTTTCAAACAAAGACAGTTTGGTACGTACGTACAACAGGGCCGCCCAACACTTATTGAGGCCTAAAACGAACTCCGAAATGAGGTCTTTTAAAAGCTTATAATAATATTTTGTTAAAATTAATATATTTTTGTTTAAATGTTATCTTTCGGGTTTTTTGAGATGCAAAATCATTTACTATATTGTTGTAATCAATTTCGGACTTTTTGGTATGTGAGAGGCCTATTTCGGCCTTTTTGGTATGTGAGGAGGTCTATTTCGAGCTTTTTGGTATGTGAGGAGGCCTTTATTATTATATTATTGTAATCAATTTCGGGTTTTTTGGTACGTGATGAAGCCTATTTCGGACTTTTTGGTATGTGATGAGGCCTTTATTCTTTAGATTTTTTTTTTTTGAAGGCCTAAAACCCTAACTTTGGTTGCTTTACCTTTGGGCCGGCCTTGACGTACAAAAAAGAGGGATAATTTGGTAAAAAATTCACTATGTTGCAGGATCGTACACAGGTCTCTGACGACGATGAAAACAATTAGTTTGGGAATTCCCAGGCACAAGCAGTTAATTTACAATAGCAAGGTAAAAAACGAAGAAATAGTAAGAAAATAAAACAATGGAGACTTGGAGGCAAGGAGCTGATAAGAGAGCAAACTGGGGAAAACGTTTCTTGTGAGAAAAGATTATGTCCAAGATAATAACTTGCAGGCATTCCAATCAGTCAATTTATATAGCATGTTCATCAACTATTAGGAACCACAAACATTTGAATAACACTGATGCATTAGAAGTGGTAAAGTAGTGCTCCCTACGAGCATTCCAGCACTTCCTGATGTGGCACACAGCACCATTGCATCTCTGATGTACAAATATGTTAGAGAACTCGGCACACTTGGGAACTTCATATTCATGGACTTTTGTGTTCTTGATCCAAAATTGTAGTACACAACATAATTGTTCGCTCATCCTTTTAAAATGAACGATCTTAAGTCAAGCACAACAATTGCCTTCCATTCGAGATGTCTTCTTTAATTATTTTACCGCCCTCTAGAAGAGGGTATATTGGGGGCAATTGCTCGTTTATCCTCCTTGAAAGGTTGTGTCGATGGATCGACTAGGCTGGGCAGCCTCTGGACACTCCCTTTCCCTCGCCTAGCATTTGGGCCCAGCTCCTCTATCATGTACTTCCACCCATCGATTGGTCTTCTGCGACTAAATATATGGGTTTTTATAAAGCTCGCAATCTGCACTCAATTCAATAATAAGCTACGCTTAGATGATGATGATGATGATGATTCCAAAAAGGAAAACAAACAAACAAACAAATGACAACAAGAAAGAAAGCACAATAAGGCCATCCCACTACGCAACAACAAAATGAAGCACTTCAGTAGAAATGAAACTATTATGACGGTAATTTATTAATTAAGCATTTTGCCAGTGAACAGCTTGGCCATTTCATGGCATGTATTTTGTTTCCATCGCAAGTTGGGGTTGTTCCACCCTCTCCAAATATGGTGAGAAAATTCCTCTCCGTTCGGTAGCTAGCAGGAAGCAAGTTGTATACTAATGAGCTCCTCAACAATTGTTCCATTTTTTATTTCTGTTATCAGCATCGCAAAAGCCGCGAGTACTAAGGGTCCAATTTGTACAAGCCCCTTCCAGAGGCAAGCAAAACACAGAGATCATAACATGATAAAATAAAAAGGCCTGGAAAATTAAGAGACTAATAGGGGAATAAAGGTTAGGAGAGGAATGAAAAACAGTTTGAGAAAAGTCTGCAATCAGAAGCTTAATTCTGACAAAAATCTGAAAAGATCTTACGTTCCATCCAGCTTCTATCATCTTCAGTAAGGCGCTTTAATTGATCCCTAAAAAAGGATGCTCTTTCCTCAATTTATCCTTTACATGAATATCAGCTCTAGTTGGTAAATTGATTAGAAAATGGGTTTTGAAATCTCATAACATGTCTGTGCTTTCAAATTGTCCATAAGAGATCGGAAATCGAAGTGTGCAAGAATTTTCTCAAACCCACTATTTTCTGGATTAATAGTCCTCATCCAGCTACATAAATTCCTATAAAAAATTGAAAAGATTCATGGTTCTTTGAGGAAATCAATGAGTAATCCCAAAGAAGAGTGTTAGGTGAACACAAAGAAAATGTGATCGTGGGTTTCAGTAACATTTTGGCAGTGTGAGGAACTCAGATTACCCCTGCCTAATGCCTATAACAGAAACACAAAGCTCTGCAGTAGGAGTATTAAGCTTTTGATGAAAGAGTTCTAAAAGAAATTTTTTAACACGATGAAAGACCTGGAGCTTCTTAAGATCGGTCAAGTGTCTGTATCTACCTAAATAAGGGAAAGAAGATAGATACTTGCAGATGCATAGGCAGAGCAAACTTGAAAATTGCCATCAGCAGATTGAGCCCAGAACAATTTACCATTGGCGATCACAGATGGAGGTAATGAAAATATATTAGCAAAGAGAAAGAGGGAAGCAGCAGCATTGACAAAAGTGACAAAAGTGAGATTCCAAAAGCCATTACTGATTCTATCTTTTGTTGTCAAATGTGTTTAACATCAATCGCTAAATGTGTTAGCCATGGCTCGTACAAGAGAAAAAGTATTGAATGCCTATTGAGTATTGACCTGCCATTGTGCATGTCCAATCAAGGAGGTTTCTAGACTTCCAAATTGAATTCCAGGATGCAAAAATGCTTAAGAGTTTATGGTTATGGTGAGAGATCCAGTGTGAATGATATTTATCCTAGACAATTGTTAGTCCAAATATCTGGCTATAACAACAAAGCTTTTTTTCCAACTAGTTGGAGTCGGCTACATGAATCCTGGTTTTCCATTCGACTCGGTTTAACGCAATATATTCTGTAAGAAGTAAGAAATTTGAAATGTGATTAATCCTGCAAAGCTTGACCGAATTTATCAATTTCTCTTACATTGAGCCCACCCAAATGATCATAACCAGTGATTGTTTTGCAACTAACGAGACGCAAGCTTCAACCAGAACATGAATTCCATAAGAAAAAAAACTCCAGAATATCTTTTCCAGCTTCCTTAGAACCGTGGAAACACATAGGAACTCTGGAATGGAAATGGAAAAGAAATGTAGCTCCAATTCCTTCGAAAATGGTAAGATCTTTGGCGCAAGAAGGGGTGATCCATATCATCTTTACATGTTCTGCTTCCCTTTTTTTTTATAACAATACCGAATTGGATTCTTCTCCTACCAGTATCGAATAGAACATGCTGGGGGAAAAATCTTCTTCATGGAAAACCTGTTTGATTTAGATCGGGAGAATCGTACGAATTTTATGAAACTATGTGCTATGGCTTGAATCCGTAGTCAATCCAATTTCCCGATAGGAGCAGTTGACAATTGAATCCAATTTAGAGAGGAAGGGGAAGAGGTTGTCTTGGGGCAGGGGTAGTTCAAAGAATATAAACTGGAATTGCACTGAAACATGCCTTATTAGTACTGTAAGATCCACTCTCTAAAAGAGGAAACCTTAATCACTTCTGACACACGGTGTTCCTGTATTGGCTTTTGTCCAACAACTACATCCGCAAAAGAAAATCATTTAATTTATGAGAAACAAAGATAACTAAAGTGAACTCAAACAATCATCTAAAAACTTACTGATTCTGATGGTCCTAGAGCATCTCAGAGGGCCATTTAGAGACGCCGTAGGTTGTGAGCGTGATGAGAGAGTTTGACACATGAATAAGAAGTTGAAAGTAAACTGTAAATATTAATAAACAATCTAGATCATTCTATAGTCTTCGAGCCTTACTAATGGTTGTCAAGAGTGGTCAAAATTTCCAGAGGTCAACAAGGCCTATAGTTAGAAATCAAGAAGGTCCTAAGAAAGAAATGACACTAACAGGAACGATTTGGTTCATTAGTAAAACAAAAATGTAATACAAGTAAGAAAATTCATTCTTTCGCACTGACATTGTACATGCTAAATTTACTATATTTTTCATCATTATGCTTGGCTAAGCACTACATATTTGAGAAAATTTTATCAAAATAGGTATCCTCAAGTCTGCAGGAAACATCACTAATGTGAAGACTTTTAGCATCTCCCTGAGTACATGAGCACTCACCTTAGGCCTAGTTGCCTATGGGGATTCAAGCGCTCATCTTTCCTATCTGTATGTGAGAGGCGCAAGGCCATGAAATCACCTAATTGGGCAGCTGAGGCACCAAGGCAGAATCTCCTTTAGATAACTACCCTTACTATAGAGACCTTAACCTGTCATTGGAAGTTGAGATCTAACTGGAGCCTTTAAAAGTGATGGTAAGCACATCATAATTAAGCAGAAACGTTGGAAGAATTTTCTTAGATGGAGCTGAAGAGCAATATTTATGCGCCTATGAAGGATATACAGTTCAATCTAGGATAACTGCAGTTACAAGCCCGCAAGACTTATAATTTGCTGGAGTAGAATGTAACTGAAGTTTCAAATGGGAACATGATGATCAGTATCGAACTAGTACTATACGACAAGTGCCCAACCTAGTGCTTTATCCTACTTGGTAATTCAGCTACAACACTAGCTGCACCCAGAGTCACTCTAGTACCTCTAATAAGAGCTACTACAGGTTAGTTACTTCTCTTCTACCTCCTTCCAAAAAGACAATTATGCAAGTCCCTTCCCCACTGCATCTTCCTTGGGATGAGGTATTTCGGTAGTCAAGTAGTGAAGAACCCAACAAAACAAGTAAACTGAATCGAGTTCCTGATGCGCACATCTCCAGAAATTCCGTCCAAGTCACAATTTTCTTCGAGAATCTTTCCGGATATATTTGGTATGGTCTTATGGTGCGTTATCTGGGCATCTTTATTATGAGAGTGCAATTGCAAGTCTTATAGGCAGTGGATGTTAGAATTTCTTGTATTAGGAATTACAACTTGAGCTGTATGGTTTCATTGTTTGGTTCATTGTACTTTATTACGTTTTATTAAACACCCGCGGCTTTTACTCACGGTTTTATTCCCCCCCCCCCCCTCCCCCCCCCCCCCTCCCCCCCCCCCCCATACACACACCCCCCCAAAAAAAAAATCCTTCAATGTGGAAATCAGTTTTTTTTGGGACAATGATTTTAGACATGATTGGGAAGCAACAATCGCAAATAAAGATTTCCTGAGACACCCAAAGCTATCTTGTGGTAGATAGTTTTTCTTAGGTGATGCAACATTGGATAGAGGCTTTTAAAGCTTCCAAAGCCTTCAGCAATCCTGGCTACATTTCAAGAGAATGAACTATGTTCAAAGGAAAAAGGAACAAGGAACAAAGTAGAAATGACAAGAGAGCATCCCTAAGTTGGACTGAAAATGGTAAAATAGTAAACAGAACATGAACATCCTAGTCGGAATAGATAGAAAATAGATTTACCTGAAATTTGCTGAAAGCAATTCGTCGCTCAAACTCCTGGAGGAGGATATCCTCTTCCCTCTGTGATATTTCCCATATGTTTCCATCTTGATTTTTTGTTGTTGTCTCCCATCCATCAGGCTTTGATTTAAACTCAGAAGTGCTGGGCATCTTAGTATCATTGAGATCAATGTTTCCAGAGTCGAAAAACCTGCATCCAGGTCAATTTAGTTTAACATAAGTAGGTTTTCTTGCACATACCTTTTGGAGGAAACATTGAGTACTATAATTAGATAAATCCTGAGTGTTGGTCATTCATGGGATGTACTTTCAATATGTCACAAGCTCAAAACTAACCACCAAAAGAATTGGGCAGTATAAGAAAATTGCAAGAAACAGCAAAATTTTCTTGCAGACCACAGGATGCAAGGTGGAATAGGTCAAGGAATCTGAATTATTACAAAGAAGTTCAAGATCATGTATCCTTTGTAACATACCAGTTGAAAGTTTGAAACTGATACCAGAATGGTACCCTACATTCTGATATTTACTTTGAAGTTGCACACCACATTTTTTTAAAAGATAGTTTTTACTCATGGAAACCTACAGTATTTCTGCTATTAAAAAAAAAGGAAATTGGTACAGTTGTGATCTTCCACATAGAAGAGTAGTCAACAAACATAAAGTCATACAAGGTTAATTGACAAATCAACACCTTATGCAAAGATAGTCTTCATTCATGTAAACCTGCTTCTATTACTAATAAAAAAAGGGGAAAGTGGTCTGCTAGGATCTTTGAGATAGACGACTGGTCAACATATCATACTAAGAAGCACGGACAAGGATACACCGATAGGGACGTGCTGCGACCTGACACACCAATATGATTAGTTTTTGAAAAACTATCCTAAAATGTCAAGTGTCATGTTGGATTTGTGTAACACGAAACAACCATACAACATAGGTTTCATAAGTTCGCTAAAGAATTGCAGGCTTTCGCTTCAATTGTATCCTTAATTTCTAATCAGAAAGAAAATGATACTAAAACATTATTCAAATGAATGGAACCCGTATTGGTTTGAAATCAAGAAATATAATACATACTCTGTTAATTTCACATTTTCACCTTGTATGGTACGTACACTACTCTGCTAATTTCACAGTTCACTTCCCGACACTTGATGGTTTGATCATTGACCAAATTATGTACGTTCTAATGACTCTACTAAGAGTTTACATAAAGGCAGGGGAACATATACTGAAGCTTAGAGAAATAAACCTCAATGTGTAACCAATATTGAAAGGAGGATGGACAGAAGCTTGCTTCAAGTGTACAACAGTTTACTTTCTAGTGTTAATCAATTCAAGCTAAAGCAAAGCCGCTCAACCAACTCAGATACGGTCCAGTAGTACACATTGGCAATTTTCAGGTGATCATGCTGTTAACAACGAAAAAGTTCATTGCTCTTACATTTTTGCGAACAACTGCATAGCCAATCACAGTCATTAATTCCAATCGATAATTAGCTTATCCTGGTCCCTTTTTTTTGAAGGATCGATTTTTGCATCCCAGTATACGCAAGATGGTTCCTTTATGTATCTTCCTCACCAGGAGTCCTCCTCACTTGTGCCTTGAATTCACCTTTTTATAAGAAGACCTCATATTCAACCCCACACTAAAATTGGTATCTCATTGTTTGTTCTTCGTCTTTTATTGTGATACATTACAATTTCAGTTTAAATATCGAATTGGTTCGTATTAGATATTCATTTGTGCACTTATTCAACTATGCTAGTCTGCGTTCCAAATCCAAACAAATTTGCCCAAGCAATCATACATTATTATTACCCTACTACAATCACTGAAACAACACTAGAAAAAGGGGGCAAAAAAAACATAAAATTTAACTTAATGAAATCCAAAACTAGGACAAAGTAGAACTCACTCAGCGCAGGAATCAAGAAGACGATCTATTTCGTCCCCACCAGCCACAACAGCACCAGCATCACCAAGCTTAGCCTCCTCCATCTTCTCGATCTCCTTCATCCATAAACCAGCATGAATCTGATACAAGCCAATTAAGAGTAGCTCAAGCCATGGTGGAGAAGAAGTAAACTGATTGTGAGAGAAGGGCTGCGTATCTGATATATCTGTTGTATCAGTTGGGTGTGAAATAGATAGTAAATGTTGGGGTTAAATGTAAAAGTTAAACTGATTCATTTCTGTGGGACCCACTGGTTCTAACTGATTGTAACTGATTGTTCATGTACAGAACTTCACTATAAATAAATGGATTGATCAGCTTAGCTGATCAATCAGAGATTTGTGCTTCTTCTTCCTCCCCAATTCTTGAACTCTTCTATTTCTCAACCTCCATTTTCCCTTACAACCTTGTTTCTAACCATCTTGAATGCTGCCATGGCAAAGTACAAAACCAGAGGTGTAACAATGGTATCAGAGCCGGTTGATTCTGCGGCGAATTTAGAAGATGAGATTCCTCAAGATCCCATCGATAATGGAATTCTTGGTTCTGCACCAGAATTAGAGTGGAAAGAGAGCTACCAATTCTTGAATGATAGGGTAGCCAGCATGGAACATCAGATGAAGGAGGTGACTTCACAAGTCTCCCAAATCCCATTGATTCTTGCGCAGTTGCAGATATTGACACAGAAGATGGGTGAAGATCGAGGCAATCAAGAAACCTCAGAGGTTCATCCATTGCCAAAATCCACTGGTAAACAGTACTCTAACCTTGAATTTGATAGAAGAGAAAATTTGATACAATCTTCTAAGGGTAGAGGGTTTCTTGATGAGAGAAGTGGATTTAGTGAAAATTTTTTTTCTAAACCGCCAAAGCTGGAAGTGCATTCATTCTCTGGTAATGGAGATATTCTCAATTGGATCTTTCAGATTGAGCACTATTTTGAAATCTATAAGATCCCAGGAGATGAAAAAGTCAGGATAGCATTCTTTTTTCTTAAAGAAGATGCAATACAGTGGTGTCGCTGGTTTCTTAAGAACAACGAAGGAGTTGTCACTTGGAAAGAATTTAAGGAGGGAATTTGTAATAGATTTGCACTGGGTATATATGAAGATGCAGCTAAATCCCTGTGCAGATTAGAACAAACTTCCACAGTTCTAGACTATCAGATCAAATTTGAAAAATTACAATGTTTAGTAGAAGGAGTAAGTGAGCAATACCTTGTTCAACAGTTTGTGAGTGGGCTCAAACTTGAACTGCAGCATGATGTGGTCATGGCAGAACCACAGTCATTGGGAGAAGCTTTCAGAGTGGCATTGAGATATGAGAAAAAATTCAATTCACTTAAGCAGTTTTCCAAACCTCCCTATAGAACAAGCTACAAGAATCCTTCGTCTGGTTATAGTTCTTGGTCTCAACAGTCCCAATCTGTAGCTCACCCACCATCCACTAACACCAATAACAATTCTGCTAATCTTGATAAGCCTACCCTAAAGAAATTAACACCTAATGAGGTGTGGGATAGGAGAAAGAGAGGGTTATGTTTTCACTGTGATGAGAGATACCTGCCAGGTCATTTGTGCAAAACAAAAGTGTATATGTGCATAGAAGGTGAGTGGGATTTGTGTAGTTTGCAAGAAGAGGAAGAGTTGAATCAGTTGTTGTTAGAAGATGGGAGTATGCACTTGAATGATGCCACAGATCCTCATATCAATACTGCATCGTTGAACTTTGGGGTAAATACTGAGTGCTTAATTCTAAAAGCACAACTCAGAGGAATAGATGTCCATGTGTTGATAGATACTGGAGCCACACATAATTACATTGATCCTTTCATTCTTCAAAGAGTGGGATTGCCACTTTCAGTCAAGCAGAATTTCAATGTCAGAGTTGCGGGAGGGAAGGATGTGGAAGGAAGTGGATTATGTTCTAATGTGCACTTAAGCTGTCAGGGTTATGAGTTTATAGATGATTTTCTAGTGTTTCCCATTGGAGGCCATGATGTGGTTGTTGGAGCAAAGTGGATTAAGCAAGTGTCAGAGGTTACTATTAATCTGATGCAGAAGCAATTGAAGTTCAAACAAAAGGGTGTTGATTGGGTTTTACAAGGATTGAAACCCGGGCCAACTACAATATTATCAGATAAAGAGGCAAATAAGATTGCAATGCAAACTCACAGGGGATTTGTACTATATGTAATGTCTGCAAATACAGATTCTCAACCTTCTCTTGATCCTCAACCTAATCCTGAAGTACCCTCCCAACCACCAGATCTCCATGAGCTGTTAGTAGAATTTCAAGAGTTGTTTGAAGAACCAAAAGGTTTGCCACCCAAAAGAACCTGCGACCACCAGATACCCTTAGAAAGCAACTCTAAGCCTATTTGCATAAGACCATATCGATACTCATTTGAACAGAAGAACACAATTGAGGGAATTGTTGAAGACATGTTGACACAAGGTATCATCAGACCAAGCAGTAGCAATTATAGCTCACCGGTAGTTCTTGTTAAAAAACATGATGGATCTTGGAGATTTTGTGTTGATTATAGATCCCTAAACAAGCAAACCATCAAAGATAAGTATCCAATTCCAATTATAGATGACTTACTTGATGAACTACATGGATCTAGATTTTTTACTAAACTAGATCTGAGGTCTGGATACCATCAGATACGAATGCACAGTGATGACATCTCCAAAACAGCATTTAGAACTCATAGTGGGCATTATGAGTTTTTAGTGATGCCGTTTGGATTAAGTAATGCTCCTTCTACATTCCAATCTCTCATGAACAACATTTTCCGTCAGCATTTGAGGAAATTCATTCTAGTTTTTTTTGATGACATCCTAATTTTCAGCAACTCTTGGCAAAGTCATTTAGAACACTTGAGGGAAGCTTTTCTCATACTCAAAAGGAATCATCTGTTTGTTAAGAAATCCAAATGCACATTCGGCAGCAAAGAAGTAGAGTATCTGGGTCATATAGTATCTGATAAAGGCATTGCTGTTGATGCAAAGAAGGTGGTTGCGGTGAAGGAATGGCCAATTCCAAATACTGTGAAAGCATTGAAAGGCTTCCTTGGGCTTACAGGCTATTATCGAAAATTTATAAAAGGATATGGTGCAATTGCAGCTCCATTGACAGATCTAACTAAGAAAGATGGATTTAAGTGGAGTGAAGAAGCTGCTGTGGCTTTTGAACGACTCAAAGAAGCTCTTATCACAGCCCCAGTACTCCAACTACCTGATTTCAATGAGACTTTTGTGGTTGAATGTGATGCTTGCAAAGTGGGAATTGGAGCTGTGCTCTTGCAGAAGAACCATCCCATTGCGTATATTAGTCAAGGGATTAAAGGAAAATGTTTGCATTGGTCGGCATATGAGAAGGAGATGCTTGCTATTCTATTAGCAGTTAAGAAATGGAAGCAATATCTCTTTGGGAGAAAGTTTATTATCCGTACAGATCATAAACCACTCAAATATATGTTAGATCAAAGATTATCGACAGAAGCTCAGCACTATTGGTTAGTGAAGCTCTATGGGTTCAATTTTGAGGTAGAGTACAAAAAGGGGAGTGAAAACATACCAGCTGATAGGTTATCCAGAAGAGATACTGATTGCTTCCTAGTTCAATTATGCTCTTTGCACCCAGATTGGTGGAAAGATGTTTTGAAAATGAATGAGGCAGATCCATATTTCAAAAATTTAGCTAGTAAGGTTTTAAGGACCAATTCTAGCAGATTCACTGAAGTAAAGGGAGTATGGTTTAAAGGTAATAAAGTAGTGATCAGCCCAACATCACACCTGATCAAATTAGTGATTTTTGAACATCATGACACGCCTATAGGAGGTCATTCGGGGTATGATAAGACTCTTCAGAGGCTTCGCAGGTCATTTTGGTGGGAAGGGATGAAAAAGGATGTTCGGAAATATGTACAAGAATGTTCTACATGCCAAACAAGCAAGTATGATTGCCGTTCACCTGCCGGATTATTGCAGCCACTTCCAGTGCCTACTCAAATATGGGAACAAGCTAGCATGGATTTCATCGAAGGACTCCCTCTCAGTCATAGATATGCAGTGATTTTAGTAGTTGTTGACAGATTGAGTAAGTATGCTCATTTTTTCCCCATCAAACACCCATATACAGCAACCACCATCATACAAGTCCTTAATGAAGGAATTTTTAAACTGTATGGGATGCCTGTGTCTATAATCTGTGATAGAGGAGCTGTGTTTACAAGCCATCTTATGAAGGAAGCACTTAAGTTGCAAGGAACAAAGCTTCATTATTCTACTGCGTACCACCCGCAAACAGATGGACAGACGGAAGTAGTGAATAGATGTTTGGAGACATACTTGAGGTGTTTTTGTAGTCTCAAACCAGGTGATTGGAGTAAGTGGTTGTGTTGGGCGGAGTATTGGTATAATACTTCTTATCATAGCTCAATAAAGTCTACTCCTTATCAGATTGTATATGGTAGGGCTCCTCCCACACTATTATCTTATATTCCCCACACTGCGAAGGTACCACAGGTTGAAGAGGATTTATTAGCAAGGGATGTTGCTTTACAGCTGCTCAAAGATAATTTGAAAAGAGCGCAGGATAGAATGAAGAAGCAATCAGATGCACACAGGCTTGATAAAGAGTTTCAAGTAGGTGATTTGGTGTATGTGAAGCTTCAGCAATACAGGCAAGTATCAGTGGCAACAAGGGCAGTTAAGAAGTTATCTCCGCTATACTATGGGCCATATGTTGTCTTGGAACGAATTGGACCTGTAGCATATAGATTGGATCTGCCCAAAGAGTCCAAAATTCACCCTGTTTTCCACATTTCACAGCTAAAGAAACATTTGGGTCCAAATATTGATGTGCAGAGAAGTGTTCCAGTACAGATATCTCAATCCTTGCTTGAGCCAGAAGAGATACTGGATCGAAGAGCAGTAGTGAAGGGGAGAAAGTTGGTATCAGAGGTTTTGATTAAATGGCGACACCAGGGAATTGATAGTGCGACCTGGGAGCCTTATTGGGACTTGGTGCGCAGATTTCCCCTCTTCGACCTTGAGGCAAGGTCTCAAATAAGGGGGGGAGGAATTGATACAAGCCAATTAAGAGTAGCTCAAGCCATGGTGGAGAAGAAGTAAACTGATTGTGAGAGAAGGGCTGCGTATCTGATATATCTGTTGTATCAGTTGGGTGTGAAATAGATAGTAAATGTTGGGGTTAAATGTAAAAGTTAAACTGATTCATTTCTGTGGGACCCACTGGTTCTAACTGATTGTAACTGATTGTTCATGTACAGAACTTCACTATAAATAAATGGATTGATCAGCTTAGCTGATCAATCAGAGATTTGTGCTTCTTCTTCCTCCCCAATTCTTGAACTCTTCTATTTCTCAACCTCCATTTTCCCTTACAACCTTGTTTCTAACCATCTTGAATGCTGCCATGGCAAAGTACAAAACCAGAGGTGTAACAGAATCCTCTGCTTCCTCAACCTGTACTCATCCCCACCCTTCGTCTTCTTCTCCTCCTCCTCTCTATTACTACTCCTCACCTTATCCTCCTCCTTCGACTTCGACGACAGTTTTTTCGCTGCTCTCCTCTCGTTCCACCGCTCATCCATCTCGGCAACGAACGCCTTGGTGTCGGGGTCGATTTCGGAGGAGGAGGAAAGGGAGATGACGTCAGCGGCGGAGGAGGAGGGGGAGGGGTCGTCGGGGAGCCAGGCGGTCTCCCACGCGTCGTTCCAGTCGTCGTCCGCCGGTGCATTTGAGATCGAAGAAGAAGACGGAGGTGGTTTGGATGAGGTCGAGAAAGGGGGTTTTTGGATGAACCTGTTAGGGTTGAAGGAAGAAGATGAGTGGGAGACTGGGAGGAGGAAGCGTTTGAGGTAGTGCATGCTAGCTGTTTGAACAAATGTCAATATGATGGATCTCTGCTTTATCAACTTGAAAAAAACTAGAAAGATGATGACTAGCACATTTACTGCACGTACCATTCTCTCAACATAAAAAAAAATCATGTGTAAAATGTTTGTTTTCGGAATTTTTTGCCTGCATAGGCCAATTTTTGAAAGTATTTGAGTTTTTGGGCCAGTTGTCCAACTATTAACGCTTTTGGGCTACTCTGTGCCATGTCAGCAGCAGCCGCTATTCTCAATAGCGGCCTCTTCATTTCGAGGCCGCTAATGGGAATAGCGACCTATGTTTTATTTTTTTTTTGAATTTTTTTTTTGCTGTCGCTATTCCCACTAGCGACCTTTGTATAATGAGGTCGTTGATGGGATTAACGACCTTTAATGAGTTGTAATCTAATACTTAGCAAAATCTAGAGAGCTTTTGCTTTCTCAAAAATGACAATCAATTTATTTTTAAAACTAAGATCGCTATTCGGAATATAGGCCTTTATTAACTAAGGTCGCTATTCCGAATAGAGGCCTTAGTTATATGACTATTTTGCAAATTTTACAAAGAATAAGTAGATTGTGTTTCCTACTGAGGTCGCTATTGAGAATAGTGACCTTAATATACTAAGGTCGCTATTCCCAATAGCGACCTCAGTTTTAAATTTTTAGGAAAAGCTTTTTAGGAATCGCTAAGTGTCTCAATACATTTATTCGAGCCGACCAATCTCATTATACTAAGGTCGCTAATAGGAATAGCGACGACAAACAAAAAATTCAAAAAAAAATAAAACATAGTTCACTATTTCCATTAGCGACCTCGAAATGAAGAGGCCGCCAATAGCAGCCGCTGCTGACGTGACACAGAATAGTCCAAAAGCACTAATAGTTGGGTAACTGGCCTAAAAATTCAAATACTTTCAAAAAGTGGCCTATGACGGCAAAAAATTCTTGTTTTCGACCGTGTTTGAAGGTTGACTCTAGTTGACCTTTTTTTTAGAGTACAAGTTTTGCTAATTTAACTCTATTTTTAAGTGTCTGGAAACTGAAAAACCATGTAGATTAATTTAACTCCAAAGGAGGTAAGGTAATTTGTCTACTGATATGTATCTAAATTTGTCCATTTGCAAAGCTTCTGTGAAAAAGAAAGACAAAAAGATGGGCATGTGAAAAAGAAAAGGAAGAAAGCTCTAGTTAAAAGAATAACAAAAACGGGACGTACTAGAATTGATCGGACTAAGACCCCCACCGAAGAGGACCTCCTCGGTTAGCTCCTTCCAACCTAAGGATTCACAAGCGAGGAGTTTGCCTACTATCTCATCCTCCTTCGGAGTCAGCGCCGGTTCGGCCATTGCCCACTTCGGCACCTCCTCCCTCCACCTCATGGGAATATTCCACGGCTCGGCACCTCGGATTAGGAAATACTTCTCCTTCCAAAACTTGATAGAGTCGGGATTGTCTATTAGCTTCACACCCCGACGCAGCGATAAGTAGTACCGGTACTCCGTCCTACTCTTCCGATGGATGCGGTGGAGCCTTCGGAGAATGGTGAGTTGAGGCACGACCCCTATCGCTTGACACTGAATGACAAACTCGTTGACATGCTGCTAGGGCTGCAATCGAGCCGAGCCGAATATCTTCAGGCTCGAGCTCGGATCGTTTACGAAACGAGCTCAATTTTGAGCTCGAGCTTTGACCAATCTTTGACCATATTAGAGCTGAATAGCTCGCGAGCTTAGCCTTAAAAAAAAAAATCAAGCTTGAGCTCGGCTCGTTTACGAAACGAGCTCGGATCGAGCTGAGCTTTGACCGAGCTCGAGCCGAATAGCTTGTGAATAGCTCGATTCGTTTGTAGCCCTACACGCTGCCACATATTCGGCATAAACTGGACCGGGCTCAAGCCGTACCATTGTAGCACCTCGGCCACAAATGGGGGAATAGGCATGCGGTGACGAAGAATGCGTCGAACGGAAAGACGCACGTGTCGGGGGAAGTCGGCGTACAAGCTTGGACACCTACACCCAGAAGAAGGAGAGTGAGTTCCTTCGGATTCTTGAAACTCTCTCAAATCCGAACCATGGTCTTCTCCATCAACATAGAGGGGATTTGGTCGACTTCGGAGTGCTCCCTCGGCTTGCTCTTCTCATACGAGGCCGACCTCCCGTACACCACCTTGGATAGAAGGTCAGTGGAGTATTCTCGAACTTCGCTAAGATTCGACAAAGGACTCGGGAGCCGACCCAACGCCCCTGCTCACCTCTCCTTCTCCAC
The DNA here is from genome assembly GCA_017893485.1 of Hemerocallis citrina. Classification (NCBI taxonomy): domain Eukaryota; kingdom Viridiplantae; phylum Streptophyta; class Magnoliopsida; order Asparagales; family Asphodelaceae; genus Hemerocallis; species Hemerocallis citrina. The sequence continues at coordinate 285,055,553 of CM030364.1, read as the reverse complement.
AATCATTACCGATGTTAACAGCCCCTTGTCCAAGGTTGGAGCCACTACTAGCAGCTGATCCTCTTCGTGGTCCGAGGTGGAGGTCTCACTACCCGAAGAAACCCTAGACATCTCGCAAAATATATAAAAGAGAATATATATTTAGCTCGATGTGACAGCTGCGGTCGGAATACTTTGCCGGAAAAACAAGCGCTTGGCCGCGACCGCTAGTTGAGCCACCCAGGAGTGAAAACAAATTCTCAAAGAGTGAAAGTGAAGAATAGAAAATGAGGTGGGGGTGAAGACTTATAGTAATAGAGGGGCGCTGCTTGGGCTTCTGAGGCATTTGGGCCCCCAAGAATGGTGAAAAGCCTAAGAAGCATTGAATACAAAGCGATAGAAGGCGTAAAGGCGGAATTTCAAATGATGCCACAAACTTGCTGACCAGTTAATCATCTCAATTATCACTCCTGATCGGGATCCAACGGTCCTGATCTTGCCACGTCCCTCGGAGCCAAATCCGAGCAAACGTGTCACCGAACGTGAAATTGGGGAAAACATCGTCTCAATATTCGCGCCTGATTGAGATCCAACGACCCTGATCTTGCCACGTCCTTCGGAGCCAAATTCGAGTAAACGTGTCCCTGAACGTAAAATTGGGGAAACTTCGTGTTAATATTCACGCCTGATCGAGATTCAATGGTCCTGATCTTGCCACGTCCCTCGGAGCCAAATCCAAGCAAACATGTCATCGAACATGAAAATAGGGAAAAGTTCGTCTCAATATTCGCGCCTGATCCAGATCCAACGACCCTGATCTTGCCACGTCCCTCAGAACCAAATCTGAGCAAACGTGTCACCGAACGTGAACTTGGGGAGAACTCCATCTCAATATTCATGCCTCGATCGAGATCCAATGACCCTGATCTTGCCACGTCCCTCGGAGCCAAATCCAAGCAAACGTGTCCCCGAACGTGAAATTGGGAAAAACTTTGTATCAATATTCACGCCTGATCGAGATCCAACGGCCATGATCTTGCCACGTCCCTCGGAGCCAAATCCGAGCAAACGTGTCACCGAACGTAAAATTGGGGAAAACTTCGTCTCAATATTCCTGCCTGATCAAGATCCAACGGCCCTGATCTTACTACGTCCCTCAGAGCCAAATCCGAGCAAACGTGTCCCCAAACGTAAAATTGGGGAAAACTTCGTCTCAATATTCACGCCTGATCGAGATCCAACGACCCTGATCTTGCCACATCCCTCGGAGCCAAATCTGAGCAAACGTGTCACCGAGTGTGAAAATGGGGAAAACGTTACTTCAAAAAGCGTGCTCGATCAAGATCCAACGGCATAGATTGAGCCACATCCCTCAGAGTCGAATCCGAGCAAACGTGGCTCCGAGCATGAAATTGGGAAAAACCTTATCTAAAAAAGCACGCTCGATCAAGATCCAACGGCTCAGATTGAGCCACGTCCCTCGGAGACAAATCCGAGCAAACATGGCTCCGAGCGTGAAGAAGGGGGAAATGCCCCCCTCCCGATGCGCACCCACGATCGTAACGTCGAGATGCGGCCACGTTGACGAAGCTCTGATCAGCCATAGATCATTTGAAAAACCGCGACAAAGGCCTGATCAACGCTCCAGATCGCGCCACGTCGATATTTATTCGATTAATTCTTTTTTTATTTTTTAATTTGAATTAATTATTTAAAATTTGTGAAAAATAATTAAAAATTCAAGAAAATTAATTAATAATTCTAAAAAATAATTATGAGTTCGGGAAAAATATTTCGGAACTCCTGAATAAATAATTATTAATTAGAACGATTGATTAATACTTTTTGAAAATAGATTATTACTTTGCAAAAATTGAATAAATAGTTCAAAAAATAAGTAAAAAAATAGAAAAAATCCAGAAAATTTAGAGAATAATTTTGGGCACTTAACAAGCTCAGATTGGCACCGTTACACCTCGAGCAAGATCCAAACTCCCTCAAAAACTCCGATAAAATCCCATACGCCATTTAGAACAATAAAACTATTCCTCATAGGCTGTTAAACTCAGTCTTCCGGAGTGGGGGGCTCGTGATATGGTTAAAAATAGGATTAAATCAGAATCGTTCAAATCGGGCACGAGCTTAAAGCTCTCAGGGGTAAAACGGTAATTTTACCTACAAACGGGTTCGAAATAGGAACTCGGTCTTTCTTTAAAGCCCATAGCCCAAAAACAGATCTTTCCTATTGGGTACGGGTAACAACCCGCTACAAACCAATTCAGATATTTAAAGAGTAATTTAAATTCGTGATTGTCTCTAAGAGGTAGTTTAAACAGTCTCTCTTATCATGAAACAAGTTTAAAATCTATATCTTATCCAAAAACACCGTGACATAGAGATAATTGATTATCTCTAAACTGTCTCTTAAGGCGACTATAAATACCGCTCCCCCCCACTGTAACAAGGTAATTCCACATAAATGCTCTTTCATAATCTTCTTGATTACTGACTTGAGCGTCAGAGGGTTCGTCGCTGGAATCCATCCTAGTGTATTGAACTTTTTTGCAGGTCAACAGCAGCGGCAAGAAACAGTCAAACGTCGGTGAAAGTCAATAGGTTTCCCTTTATTGTTTCCAAAAGAATCCAAAAATTTATCTGTTTGCTCCCACACCAAAATCAGCAGCAACATCAGTCATCTATTCCTTGAGTGCAGTTTTAGTAGGTGACTTTGGGAATTCCTCCTCTTGAGATTTGGATTTTGCAGCTACCCCTTGCGAGTCTCTCATCTATGGGGTGTTTTTCGAGGGTCGGAGATTGGGCGATAGAGACGGAGAGATTGGGATTGCTTAATTGCAGTTTGTTTATGGGTCATTTGGCTTGATAGGCATGATTCATGCTTTAGAAGTCATTCTTGTAACTTTGCTCAATTAATATATAAAATTATATCTCTCACTTCGTCCTGGCTTTCCATCCCAGGTGCTAGGAAGAAGGCACGGACGAGAACCCTGTTCCCTAGAGATGATGCGAGCTCGGGCAACGGCCACAATTGATCGGGCAGTCTCACCACACCCTAGTCTAGCTGCTGGGGTATAGTGGTGGTTCTGGGATGCAAGCCAACACCGAGACTGATGAATTTTGAAGACAATTTGTTGAGGTTTTTGTTTATCAATTGTATGTGGGACTTGATATGTATCGAGGAGATGTATTTTGGGAGATGTTTTGAGACTATGTATCTATCTGTATTTACTAAGTTATATATGAGATCCGGTGGCAATTCTCTTGCCATCCTTCATTTCAAAAACATTGAGATTATAAGATACAGAGCAATTCAGTTATGAGATATCATATTGATAAGGTTCTGCGACAGCGTATAACATAAATATAATAAACGTAGTAGAATAAAGATAGATAATGAAACCCATATATAAAGTATCAAAGGGGTATTCTTCATCAAAGGTGACTTATGTCACGGGAAATGCTAATACTGATTGTAGAGTAACAGTGAGTCAGTGACATCCTTGAATCTAAAACCTGAAGCCAAATTCTATTTAGACCTTCATCCGTGATCGACACCTTCTCGTAGCTTTCATCTTCCAACGAGTAAACAAACAAAATGCCACAATTAGTACACAGATCATATATGCAATTGGATGTAAAACCTGAAGCCACATCCTCCTTGTTGGAGAAGCATTCTGAAAAACAAAGACAAAAACCTTCTTTCAATTAGCAAGTTTAAACTCGAATACAAGTGATGGTGTCTTCTACAGTAGTCTTGGACCAAAATGTATCCAGTTTAGAAGCACTCTGAAATAGACTTCATAAAAGAAGTATATAACCAGACCTACTGATATTTCAAACTTTTGCTAGATTAAAAACGTTAAATTGTCGTAGCCAAATTTCTTAACACTTAATCCTCTATCACTTACAAAACCCAGAAATTTCTTCAAACAAACTTCACCAAGTTTGCAACACCAAAATTATTTCAAAAACAAACAGGTTCCAATGGACAATGTTTAATTTTTAGGATTTGTTCAATTTCCATTAGACCAGAAAATGCTTCTATCTTCACAAATCATTGCTGATGCCCTCACTAACTCCTTGCTGATTGAGATTGACTTGATTAGTGCTTTGATCACCTTCATGAGTTTGAGCAACACTTTGTTGAGTTGGAGATTTGGGTCACCTGTAATTACAGAAACTTATTAGAAAATAATTAATTATAACATCATTGTTAGTGTTCAGTTAATGTAAATGAGGTTGGGGATCATTAACTATTCCATAGAAAACCCCAAACAACTCAGTACCATATAAAGAATGAACTGACATTCTACATTTATCTACAGTCATGGAAGGACTAAAGGTTGCTAACATAGCTGATTTTAACGAAAAAATACTATAAAAATCAAGATGCTAACACCAATTTCAACGAAAATTTTGCCGTATTACCCCACTTCTTGAAAATATTTGGTGCTCTGCCTCACTTCCCAAAACAATTAGCGATATGCCCTTGTTTAGGACACGTCAGCAAGAAACGTTATTGGGAAAAACGGGATAGGTTATTTCGATGCCGTTCTTCTAAATAACGGCATCTGTTTGAAAACAAAAGTGTCATGCCTTTATTTGGAATAACGGTATAGGTTGTTTTGTTTTTCGACAACTTGTAGTCTACACTCAGAGAAAAAATTGCAAGTGTGAAAATCTTATAACAGATGCCGTTATTCGAAATAACGACATTCTCAATACTGATGCCGTTATTTGGAATAACGGCATCAGTTATAATTTTTTTTTAATAAAAAAGTAACTTATTATTCATCCTCTCTGACGAATAAGTTAAAAAAATAAAATAAAAAAATTTATAACTGATGCCGTTATTCCAAATAACGGCATCAGTTATAAATTTTTATTATTTTTTAAAACTTTTTATTCATTCACTCTGTTTCCAAACAACGGCAAGAGTTCATATTTATATATAACTGATGCCGTTATCTCCAATAACGGCATCAGTCATTCGAATGCCGTTATTCAAGATAACAGCATTATTTATAAGTTTTTTTTCACACTTAGAACTTTTTAAAGTTAGAAGATTCACACTTGTAAGAGAAATATACTAATGTCGTTATTCCAAATAACGGCCTGAAAAAAATGTAAAATAGATGCCGTTATTGGAAATAACGGCACATAAATAACCTATACCGTTATTTCCAATAACGGTTTATGCTGACGTGTCCTAAACAAGGGCAGATCGCTAATTGTTTTGGAAAGTGGGGCAGAGCGCTAAATATTTTCAAAAAGTGGGGCAGTACGACAAAATTTTCAATTTCAACATAAAAATCCGTCAAAAGAACAAAAACATACAAGAAGGATTTAAGGGAGACAACCAAACATACCTCCATTTTGAGGAGGAAATTTAACTATTACAATTTACAACTGCAATCCTCCTCCTTCCCCCCCTAAGTCTCCTTACAAGTTCGGGGTTTCTATGGAATTCAGGTGGGGATGGTAGAGTAGGGTTTTTAAAGTACGGTCAATAAAATGTACATTCAAGAAGAGGGTTCTTTTGGGTCCTAAGAAAGCACGTGCAAATCAATACGCATTATCCGCAATTTATGCACGAAATTGCTATCATGGCCAATTGCTACCTTTGCCGTAGAAATAAATGAAAGTAAGCTTCATGGTCAAGAGATACATAAGAAATACCATTTCTGATATCTATGCTCGATTATACAAATAGATGGAGAGAATTGTGAAGATGTTATACATAAGATTCAAGCAGGGTGACTTAAGTGGAAAAGTGTCATTGGTATTTTGTGTAATAAACGTATACTTTTGAAGTTGAAGGAAAAAAATTATAGGACGGCTATTAGACCATCAATGATGTACGGAGCAGAATGTTGGGCAACAAAGAAACAACATGTCCAAAAAATGAATGTAGCGGAGATGAGGATACTAAGATGGATGTGTAGTAAAACCAGGAAGGATAGAATTAGAAACGAGCATATACGAGACATGCTAAAGGTAACTCCTATCCAAGATAAGAGAGAATCGCCTCAGGTGGTTTGAACATGTTAAACATAGACCTAGTAGTGTTCCCGTTAGAAAGAGTGGTTTGATAAGTATTGATGGTAAAGTTAGGGGTAGGGAAAGACAGAAACTTACTTGGGTGGAAATGGTGAGAAAAGATATGATGACCTTACAGAAGATATTGCGCTAAACCGAGTATAATGGAAAACCAAGATTCATGTAGCTGACCCTAACTAGTTGGGAAAAATGCTTTGTTGTTGTTGTAATAATTGTTATGCATAGCATGAAATCTGAATGAAATTAATAAAAGATCGTGTTTGGCACTCAAGTATTAACAGGTATAACTAAGCAATCACCAAATTATATAGCCTTTATTTTTAAACCTAAGCATCACCATTGTCACTATTGATCTGTAGACCATACATGGAGGTAGAGTTAAAACTTGAATCAATTACCTCATTGGCGTAAGAATCCAGACGATAATAACTAAGCTTCAAAGACATAACGAAGAGACATATCCTTTTCGGTTACCTACACTCCAACATCAGGTGGACACCAGTCTTTGCCTGCTGGTTACATAGGACACACACAGTTGGCCCCTGCCACTTACGCTTGGCAAGGTTATCTCTCGTAAGAAACGCGTTTCGCTACATAAGCCACATAAACGCTTCAACCTTAGTGGGTGCTCGAACTTTCCAGACGAACTTGTGTCTCGTTCTAAGGCCTCCATCGTTGAGTGTCTGGTACATGCTGCGTACTGAGTATCACCATCTCCATCCAGATCCCAATTGATGTGAATTTGTTTCCCCCTCCTTAACTGAAACCTCAGAGATGAGGTTCAACATGTTTTGTGGGTCTAGCCCCTCCAGTACTCTCGCATTCCAGGTTCCATCCTGCTAGTGTTCTGCTACTGAATCCTCCTGATCTAGTGTGACCTGGAATAGTTCCAGGAAGAGTCCAGCCATCGTAGATTTACTGTTCCATTTGTCTTTCCAAAAACTTGTAGATTTCCCGTCACCATTTTGGACGGTACACCCCGCGCCGAAAGCCTCTCTAGTCTGGTTAATCCCTTTCCAAAATGTTGACATACACGCTTAGTTCTTCACCCCCATAGTTGTACCAGTTCTTTTAATGTACCTGCAATCTACTAGCCGAGTCCATCTAGCTTTCCTCTTCACACTGAACTTCCTGTGGCTAGCAATGCAAGGTTCAAATCCTTGAGATTTAGAATCCCTAAGCCACCAAACTCTTTCCTCTTGCATACTCTCCCCCAATTGACGACAGCGTACCCCTTTGTCCTAGTCATTGTGCCTTTCCACAGATAATTCCGTCTCTCTCCATCGATCCGTACCCAAGAGGGAAGCTCAAAGAAGTTCATGAAATATAAAGGGATTGCAGATAATACCACATTAATAAGTGTCATCATCCCCCAAAAGACACCAATCTTTCTTTCCATCTATTTAACGCTTCTCTACCTTTTCCACCAGCGGATTCCAATATCACTTACGTAATGCCCCTGCCATCATCAATAGCCCTAGATATTTGATCGGGAATCCATTGATCTTGCATTCAGGATGGATGCACAAGCCAGTCCCATGGAGAATATTCCCAAAGTTAATGAAATAGTGCTCCTATGGAAGTTAACCTTTAGCCCCGACCACATCTCGTAGCAATAAAGACACAATTTCCAGACCGTAGCCTGATCCAGGTTGCATTGCCTGAAAATCTGAGTGTCATTTGCATATTCTAGGCTCACTACTGCCGCAGTTTTCCTAGTTCCACCTAACCTCTCCACTAGCCCAGCTTCCACCATCCTATCAATAATAAGACATAATCCATCGGCCACTAATGTCAAAAGAAAAGGCGATAACGGGACCCCCTGCCTAAGTCAACGTCTACATCTGATTTTTCTTTCCAGAGTTTCCACTGACTAAGGGATTCACCGTTGCTAGTTTTAGCCATGTCTTGATCCATCCAGTCCATCGCCCCTGAAATTCCTTATGCTCCATCACCTGTAGCACGCAGCCCCACTCAAAAGTGCCGTATGCTTTCTCAAAGTCTAGCTTTAGCAGAAATCCTTGTGCATTCTTTCTTTTGCATCCCTGGATTACTTCTTGTGTTGTAGCCACCCCATCAAGAATCTCTCTTTCCTTGATGAACCCAGTTTGGTAGTCCCCTACCACATCCCCAATTTCCCGTGATATAGTATACTAGAACATTGGAAATAATTTTAAGAGAGCTGTTGAAGAAGCTAATATGTCTAAAATCTCCAACTTGGTTAGATGTGTTTTTCTTGGGGATTAGCATCATTTGAGGATAGTTCAATCTGTTAATCTCTAATGAACCATCAAACAATTGATTCATCACTTGCCAGATGTCCTCATTTATCTCCTCCCCAAAAGTCCTATAAAACAGTATTGGGAACCGATCCGATCTTGGTGCCTTATCTGCACCAAGCCCCCAAACTGGCGCGTTAACCTCTTCATCCTAAATATTTCGTTATACTTAGCATCCTCAAGGTCATGCATCTCCTCCCCATCCTCAAGGGCACTCATCTCCTCCCTATCCTCAATAATTTTATCCCCCTCCTCGAGCCAATGGATCATGTTATTTCTTCTCCTTATGTTCGCCACCTTATGGAAGAATGTCATATTCCTATCTCCTTCAGCCAACCAATTAACCCTGGATCTTTGCTTCCACATACTCTCTTCTTTTTCGTAGAGAGTCAAGATTTCTTCCCTAGCTTGGAGCAGATCTGCCCTACCCAAATCAGTAAGCGCACAATATTCCTCCCTCTTCTCCGATGTGTCAATTAGTTCAAGAGTACTTAGAAGCTTTCTTGTGTATAATGCTCCCAAACTTCCTTTAGCGCTTGAGACTGCCTCTTAATATGCTAAGTTTGTTGTGCGAAATACAAATCAAAACCAATCAAAGAGAGGAACGGCGCGAAAACACAGAAAAGCAAGCAACACAAGAACACAAGATTTACGTGGTTCGGCAAAACAATGCCTACATCCACAAGGGGCGGTTGGGGTTCTTCTTGCTATTCTCAACAATGGGCAAAATAAAGTTTACAAGAGATGACGGCTGCAAAATCCGAATAGAGGTCTCTAATTGTCGTCACAGATTACAAAACCCTAACAAGTGTATTTATAGGGAAACTACTGGGCCTTTTCGAATTGGGCCTTTTCTAGTTCAAAATCCCGTACACAGTCGACTGGTCACCCAAGCAGTCGACTGGTCTTGTTCAGGACAGTCGACTGGGCAGTCGACTGCTGCTGCTGTATCCCAAGCCTTTGAAACTTCTCTGGACAGTCGCCTGATCCTCCAATTCAGTCGACTGATATACTGTAACTTTCATTTGCTGCAGATACTCCAAAACAATCTGAACCAGAATCGAGCCATTATCCTACAATCTCCACCTTGGCGAGATCTTCCAAGTATCCAACAATCTCCACCTTGGTGAAATCTTCCAAGTAGCCCAAGCAATCTCCACAAATACTCCAAAAACAACTGCTCATCACCAAATGCAACAAAACACCCAAACTCCACCTTAGTATGATATCACATACTAAACAAACCAATAGCAAAGCACTATCCCAACCGCTCATGCCAAATTATCAAACATGCAAAATATTAGCCAGGTTCATGCAATGTTGAACTTGGCTGCCCCAACAACTTTGGTCAACATATCAGCAGGATTATCAGCTGTTCCAATCTTCACCAATTGAATATCACCATCCTTTATCAAATCACGCACAAAATGATAACGGACATCAATATGTTTGGTCCTCGAATGATGAACTTGGTTCTTCGCTAAATGAATAGCACTCTGACTGTCACAGTGTACCTCCACCTTCTCCCGATGAATTCCCAAGCTCTTCAAAAGTCCATGTATCCAAATGGCTTCCTTCATGGCCTCAGCAACCGCCATGTATTCAGCCTCAGTAGTAGACAACGCTACAGTGGACTGCAAATTAGACCTCCAACTTATAGGTGCTCTAGCCATAGTAAACAAATAGCCTGTAGTAGACCGCCTCTTATCTAGATCACCTGCATAGTCAGAATCAACATATCCAACCAATAACCTGCTAATATTGTCATCCTTTTCAAATTTCAAACCCACATCTGTGGTGCCACTTATGTACCTCAAAATCCATTTAGCTGCTTGCCAATGCTCTTTGCCTGGATCATGCATATATCGACTAACCATACTCACCGCCTGAGAGATGTCTGGTCGAGTACAAACCATGGCATACATCAAACTGCCAACCACACTAGTGTAAGGTACATTAGCCATATACTGTCTCTCTTCATCTGTACTTGGAGACTGAGAAGCACTAATTCTGAAATGAGTGGCTAAGGGTGTACTGACTGGTTTAGTTTTCTCATCTATACCGAACCGTTTCAGCACCTTCAAAAGATATTGCTTCTGTGTCAAACTCACTATGCCCTTTGCTCTGTCTCTAGCTATCTCCATCCCAAGTATCTTCTTGGCTTCACCAAGATCCTTCATCTCGAATTCAGAACTCAACTGATTCTTCAAATTTTGAATCTCCTTAGCATTTTTAGAGGCAATCAACATGTCATCCACATATAATAACAGATATATGAAAGAACCATCCTGCAACTTCCTGAAGTAGACACAATGATCAAACTCACTTCTGGAATATCTCTGCACCTTCATAAACTGATCAAACCTCAAATACCACTGCCTTGGAGATTGCTTCAACCCATAGAGAGACTTCTTCAATTTGCAAACAAAACTTTCCTTCCCAGCAATTTTGAACCCATCTGGCTGCGACATATATATTTCTTCATCTAGATCCCCATGTAAGAATGCAGTCTTCACATCCATCTGTGTCAATTCAAGATCAAACTATGATACCAATGCCAACAAAATCCGAATAGAAGGATGCTTCACAACCGGAGAGAACACTTCATTATAGTCAATACCTTCCTGTTGAGCATACCCCTTTGCAACTAGTCTAGCCTTGAACCGAACACTGCCTTTTGGACCTTCTTTCTTCGTATACACCCACTTGCAACCAATTGCTTTCTTCCCCTTTGGTAGTTGCACTAGATCCCACGTCTTATTCTTATCAAGAGAGTTCATCTCTTCATCCATAGCAACTTTCCAATCTGCATTTTCAAAACTTCTAGTGGCTTCTTTGAAGTTGGAGGGAACTTCATCATCCACAATGGGAAGAGCAAATGCAACTGTATCTGTAAAGCGAGACGGTCGTTTGATATCTCTTCTTTGCCTTCTTACTGCAATTGATTCTTCCTGCTGGATAGGAACTTCTTCATCATTCTCAGTATCAACCACATCATCTTCATCTTGGACAGGAACAGGGTTTTCAACTGAAAACCTTTCTAACTCCACCTGTTGGAGAACTCTCCTACCAGTCGACTGGTTATTGCCAACAGTCGACTGTCCCGAGCTCCCACTCTTCTGCTGTTCTAGACCACCAGTCGACTGCTCCTGTACACCAGTCGACTGTCCCGAGATTCTGCTACTCACCTGTTGGAGAACTGTCCCACTCTTCTGCTGCTCACCAGTCGACTGTCCTATACCACCAGTCGACTGTCCCGAGCTAATCATGCTGGTCTTATCAAAAGTCACATCTCTACTGATTACTAACTTCTTTTGTTCTGGACACCACAACCTGTAACCTTTGACACCAGTACTAAAACCAACAAATATAGCCTTTTTGGCTCTTGCATCAAGTTTAGTTTCAGTTACATGAAAATAAGCAGGACAACCAAATATATGCAAAAAACTATAATCAGATGCAGGTTTACCACTCCATACCTCAATAGGCGTTTTGCCTTCAAGTGCTGCTGATGGTAAACGGTTGACAATGTGGCTTGCATATATAACAGCTTCTGCCCAAAATGTCTTCTTCAATCCAGACTGTGCTAACATACATCTCACCTTCTCAAGTAAGGTTCTGTTCATCCTTTCTGCAACCCCATTTTGCTGTGGAGTCTTCCTAACTGTGAAGTGCCTCTGGATCCCTTCATCTTCACACAATTTCAGAAACGGATCGTTCTTGTATTCCCCTCCATTATCTGACCTCAGAACCTTAATCTTCCTACCAGTCTGATTTTCAACTTTCTTCTTCCAACTTGTGAACAATGTCAAGACTTCATCTTTGTGCTTCATGGTATATACCCAAACTCGTCTGGAGTAATCATCAACAAAAGTAACAAACCAGTGTCTACCACTCATAGAAGGTGTCTGAGTAGGGCCCCAAACATCTGTGTGCACATAATCGAGGATACCCTTTGTCTGATGTACAGCTGTACCAAATTTCACCCTAGTTTGCTTACCCAAAACACAATGTTCACAAAATTCCAACTTGCACCCTTTAGCATCCTTAAGCAACCCTTGCTTCACAAGCCCCTGCAAGGCCTTTTCTCCTGCATGCCCGAGTCGCATATGCCACAACCTAGTAGAGTCGGGAACAACCTGTTTAGGCCTTTCAGTTACAATGGCAGCCTCACCCAAATATGTCTTTCCCTGCAAGAAAAACAAGTTCCTTTTTCTTTGCCCTTTCATCACCACGAGTGATCCACTAGTCACCTTCAGAATGCCACCTTCACTAGCAAATTTCAATCCACTGGCCTCCAAAGCACCTAGTGAAATCAGATTCTTTTTCAAATCTGGAACATACCATACATCTGAAAGCTCCCTAATAAGACCATCGTGCATTAGCAATTCAATCTTCCCGATTCCTACCTTCTTACAAGGTGCATCATTTCCCATCAAAACTACACCACCATCCATATACTCCAAAGAAGTAAACCACTCCTTTTTCCAAGACATATGATAGGAGGCTGCTGTATCAAGAAACCATACCTCTTGATAAAGTGAGGGACTAGAAGCAAGTGCAAAAGAAAAATCCTCGCCACTATCTAAATTATCAACAGTCACATTTGCAGTCGAATTTTCCTTATTTCGTAGCTTTGGACAATCCTTTTTCCAATGCCCCCTTTCATGACAGAAAGCACATTCATCTTTGGCCGGTATTTTCCTGTCCTTCGAAACTCCTCTCGATTTGGAATGAGATTTGTTTCCCTTTTTCCCAGATTTGGACTCAGATCTGGTCTCAGTCCTGCCCCTTACAATCAATGCCTCAGAAGTTTCCCTATCAACCATTTTATCCCTTCTCCTAGTTTCATTATTCAACAGGGCATTTGCAACATCTTCATATTTAACAGTATTCTTTCCATATAGTAAAGTAGTTGCTAAATGATCATAACTTTCAGGTAATGAATTCAACAGAATTAGGGCTTTATCTTCATCTTTAATTTGCTCATCCAAATTTAACAAATCAGCCAATAATTTATTAAATGACTCAACATGAGCGTTCATAGACATACCTTCCGTATAGGTGAAGCGAAAAAGTCTCTTCTTCAAATACAGCCGATTCTCCAAACTTTTCTTCATGTATTTGTCTTCGAGTTTCTTCCACAACACCGCAGCAATGGTATCCCTCATCAAATCATACTTCTGAGCCTTCTCAATAAAGAGCCGAATAGTCCCACACGCAACTCGATTCAACTTCTTCCAATCTGCTTCGGACATATCCTTTGGTTTTTCTACCTCCAAAGCAACATCTTGTTCTTGTTGAACAAGAACATCCAACACCTCACATTGCCACATCCCGAAATTGTTTGTCCCATCAAAATTTTCAACTTCAAATTTTGCGTTGTGAATCGTTGTTCTAGAAGAACTTGATCCCACAACATCCTTGGTTGCATCTGCATCACCCGCCATCTCCCTCTAGGTCGAACCAACAGCTCTGATACCACTTGATGTGCGGAATACAAATCAAAACCAATCAAAGAGAGGAACGGCGCGAAAACACAGAAAAGCAAGCAACACAAGAACACAAGATTTACGTGGTTCGGCAAAACAATGCCTACATCCACAAGGGGCGGTTGGGGTTCTTCTTGCTATTCTCAACAATGGGCAAAACAAAGTTTACAAGAGATGACGGCTGCAAAATCCGAATAGAGGTCTCTAATTGTCGTCACAGATTACAAAACCCTAACAAGTGTATTTATAGGGAAACTACTGGGCCTTTTCGAATTGGGCCTTTTCTAGTTCAAAATCCCGTACACAGTCGACTGGTCACCCAAGCAGTCGACTGGTCTTGTTCAGGACAGTCGACTGGGCAGTCGACTGCTGCTGCTGTATCCCAAGCCTTTGAAACTTCTCTGGACAGTCGCCTGATCCTCCAATTCAGTCGACTGATATACTGTAACTTTCATTTGCTGCAGATACTCCAAAACAATCTGAACCAGAATCGAGCCATTATCCTACAAAGTTTTCATACCAAGTTTCCGACTGCATCAGGCTGGTTGGAGTTGTCCCTATTAGGATTGTGGCCTCAAATACACGTAGGCACTGAGTACTTGAAGTTTGAGAAGAAGAGGAGAAGACGAAGACATCAAGAGACAACAACAGCAAGTAGAAGATGTGTAGTCTAGAGAGTTGCGGTCGACCGACCGTGGGTACGGTCGACCGACCTTGACTGTAGGAGGTTCTTAGAGTGTATAGGATCCAATAGAGAGTGGGACAATCGACCGTGCGGTCGACCGGTCTAGAGTTCAAGAGTTGGCTTTACACGTTGCGGTCGACCGACAACGGCACTGTGTGTTACTTGGGCTGATAGATTTCAGGCCCAATAAGCTGAATTTGTGTTTATCTTTTACGATTTTCTTGGGGGCTATATATATGGCTGTAGACTCTAGGATTTAGTGCAACTCATATCAAGGGTGAGCCGTTATCACTGTTCAACTTCAAGAGAGGATTGTGCCGAGTGTTTCAAAGGTGAGGGAGAGAGATTGAGAGTTGTAATCTCTTTTGTAATCTTTGTATTTCTTGGGGAATAAGAAGTATTAGTTATCTCTGCATATTGATTGTGTTCTTGTAAGATCTTGCATATATTGTGGTGCCTTGTTCTTGGTTCATCTAAGTCTCGATAGTTTCTATTGCTTGCGGTGTACTTCCGCTATAAGCACTACGAGTTGTGGTAGATTTTTCAACATTGCGAGGGTTGCGCCACTCATCTTCTCCGCTGCTGTCCTCTCTCTCTCTCATGTTTTTTTTCATTTTTTTTGCTATTTATGGAAGGGTTTTTGGGTTTCTGTCAGAGCTTCTCTCTAGAAAGTTTAGAGAGAGAAAATAGCAAGTATAGTTAATAAAGATAGATAATGGAAACCCATATATAAGACATCAAAGGTGTATTTATCAAAGCTGACATGTCAGTCAGAGGAAATGCTATTACTGATTGTAGAGTAACATTAACATCCCTGAATGTCTCAAGTATTTGAATGGTGATAACATGTTATGTTTCAAATTAGTAATTAAAATTTGGAAGAGAGAAGACAGAATCATAAGTTAGAATCACATACAGTATTTGATTGTATTAGCAGGTAAAATAATACTTCACAGCAAGCATTTCTACTAATTTGAGGAGCTCCTCCTCCACTCATGGTGAACAATCACTTAACCATAGAACATTCTAACAAAGTAAACATAATGGATATCTTTCCATACCCGAATAAACTATAGATCGTTCCTTTACGTAATATATAAAACCATAGGTTATCCTATTTTTCTGAAAAAAAAGCGTATTAACTAAAAATGCAACAAGTCGAAATTGAGTAAGAACAGCTAGAAATGGTACTCCCTTTAATTATGTCCAGCCAATGCTCAAAACAAAGATATAAATATCAGTGAACATATATGACATATCAATGGACAATCAGATAACTGGGGGGAGGCCAAAAGCAAGAGACTTGTATTCCACATTTTTTCAACCTCAGTAAGGGTATCATGTGGAACAAATGATAACCCCAGTTTAAAGTTTTAGGGTCGATCAGGGCGACAGGTATCGTATAAATTCAAATGTAATGAAAGGAAGAAATAAAATTGAATTAGATAAATCAATCTTTGCGACTCTTGTTTATCAATGTCCAAGTTCTGTTTTCTAACTATTAGAAAAAGACGAATCACATTGGTTCTCTTTGAATAAGCAGCTGAACAAACAGGATAATTTGATACAGCTGATTACCACAGTAACATTAAGAAACACTTGATGCATTTTAATTGTATAAAGCACGCGCCTATAAACACTAGATGCCTTTCAATCAGTATGATCAAAAAAATTATCTCATCCTATTGAGTTTTTTATCTAATGCCAAACAACAACTGAACCCGCTCTGACGGAAAATATAATTAGGCTGAAGAGGTGGGCAGCATAGGTTAAGATTACATAAGGTAGTGAGTGCAAGATTGGACGGGCTCACAGTGAAGGAGGAGAAGGCATAGAAGCAGTTAGATCCAAAACCAGAAACAATTACCTCAATCCTTGTTGGAGAAAGAATTTTTACCATAATAATTTAAAATCAAACTCCATCAATCCAGAGGGGTCATAACGTACGAGGCTAACTGATCAATAAAAATCAAATCTCACCGACTTTTGAATATAAGGTGGAGCCATCACATGATCCCTTTTCTTGGAGGGATAGGAAACAAATTTCTCTACCAATGTGGTCACCGATTAATTTCTGATTCATAAGTTCTTTACCCTGACCAACTCTCATCATGCCTCACCTCTCACACCCCCATGGTAGATTCACAGCATATACTTCAGAAGCTAAAGGAAATACACACTGAAAGATATGCACAAGAAGGCCAACAATCAAGCTACGCACTCAGAAACACAAGCTAAGAATAATTGACTGAGAAATTATACAATTATATGCATAGAAGATATAACATAGAGAGACTGAATTTCAGACTACCCATCATAAACTATGACAGCTAAAATAGATGCAACATAACATACACATAACTAGGAGGCTGAAAGATATGCACAAGAAAGCTATCAAACACTCAGAACACAAAGCATGGAGACTACAAGACAAAGATTGATTGAGTGATGAGTTTATATAACGATATGCTTAGTCGCTTAACATATATAATAGAAGTACGAAAGCTATACTAGATCAAATGGCGGGATTGTTTATAACAACTTACCATCCTTGTGGCACGAGCCAAATTCCATCTAGACCTTCATCAGGGATGAACACCCTCTCACAGCTCCCATCTTCCATCGAGTAAACAAACATATCGCGACAACTAGTACATAGTTCATAGATGCAATTGGATCTAAAACCAGAAGCCACAACCTCCTTGTTGGAGAACGAATTTGCACCGTATTTACTGATAAGCAACACTCTGTCGTCACCTAAACTTGCGATTCTCTCCCACTCCTCGTCCGCTAGTTTGAACACTTCAAACCACCTCTCTTGATCACCAACACCACCATACATAAAAACCAGCAACAAATCTCCTCCAGATTCAACCATTCCAAATTCAACGGAACCGTCCCACTCTAATTGGAAAACAACCATAGCTACTCTGTTTTCCTCTTCTTGTGAATAGAAACCAAGATTTTCGCCAGGTCCCAAAACTACATAGATGCCACCTTTGTAATATTCCATGGTAAAAAGATGATGTCTTTCGGATATGAAAATAGATCCTTGGTTAACCCATCGATTCATTCCTCCATTGTATGAAAAGATGGTACGCGCGAGTCCCTTGTATGGTATATCAGAGACGCAACTAGTAACCACCAAGCAGTTGTGATGGGAGGAGGAACAATTACGGAGTGAGGTTTGGAAATGGAACAATTAGGAACAATTACGGAGGTTTTTTTTTTTTTTTTGATCATAAAAGGTTGGTACAATTACGGAGTTTGGGCGATGATAAGTAGAGATTTGTGGAAGTAACCTGTTTACGTTACAATCATAGGGATCAAGATGAGGATCAGGATATGGATGCTAGACAGGAGTGATTGCGGCATGTATCTCGACTACAACTACTACCACAGGCTGCAGGTTTAGCCATGGTTGGATTATTTTTGGGGGACATCTTGCCGAGGTAGTTAGCTGCTTGTTTTTGAGTTATGTCTTGGAGTCTCGTATGTAATTTGGATTGTTGCTATTTGTATAGTGATAGTGATGGTGGTATTCTGAAATGAATTTCATGCATCTAAGATGTTGGATATATATGTATGAATATCATTTGTGTCTTGGATGAACTTCGTTAAATTCTGTTTAATGAAGTGCTCTGGGAGTTCGCTCCTCACCATTTTATGATTAATATATATATATATATATATATATATATATATATATATATATATATATATATATATATATATATATATATATATATGAGTAATGTGAGCCTCATATTTGTATGAGGAAATTTTCCTCATACAAAGTGATTATATTCACTTGGTGGGGCCCTCATGAAAGATCCACTCCGTCCATCATGTTTATCATGTCAATGGATGTATGTGTAGAAAAAATCAAGTGGTTTGGAGCTAATTCATCCATGCATCATGTGGTTCCAATTTGTTGTTCGATTTGTATTACTGTTGAAATCGTTCGTTTTTCAACCACATGATGCATGGGTGAATGAACTCCAAAACACTTGATTTTTTGTACATATACATCCATTAACATGATAAATATGATGGACGAAGTAGATCTTCCATAATAGTCCCACAAAGTGAGTATAATCACTTTGTATGAGGAAAATTTCCTCATACTCTATATGAGGCTCACTTCTCTCTCTCTCTCTCTCTCTCTCTCTCTCTCTCTATATATATATATATATATATATATATATATATATATATATATATATATATATGCCCCAGCTTACCACACTTGTGGTATTTTCCAACAAACATCTTTGCAGGAGGTTTTTTGTTTGAGACATGTGGCAAGAACTTTCTCTTCTTGCCCTTCTGTTCGTGCTCCACCACGTTGACATTTTCTATGGACTGATTTCCATAGGACCTGTCAGTCTTGCGATTCTCCTCTTCGATCTGCAACCTGACAATGAGGTCTTCAAGAGACATTCCTTTCGCTTGTGCTTGAGGTAGTTCCTGAAGTCTTTCCATCAAGGTGGAAGCTTTTCGATGAACGCTGCAACCTGGAATGGTTCGCACAGCGTCATGTTCTCTGCAGCGATTTCATGCATTATGACATGCAGTTCCTGGATTTGACTCACAACAGTTTTGGAGGTAATCATCTTGCAGTCCAGAAATTTGCCGACTACAAACTTCTTGGACCCGGCGTCTTCTGTTTTATACTTCTTCTCCAAAGACCCCCACAGGAGTTTGGACGTCTTGAAGACACAATAGACGTTGTATAGGGGGTCTACCAAGCCATTCAGGATGTAGTTCCTGCAGAGGTAGTTGCCCTGAGTCCACGCATCAACCGCAGCAATGGAGTGTGCATCCATCGCTGCCAGCATCGGGGCAGATTCAGTGAGAAACCTGTCCAGCTTCAAGGTGGTCAGGTAGAACTGTATATTCCCTTGCCACTTCTTGATTCCAATTCCATTGAACTTCTCCAGTTTTTCTCCCACAGTTATGAGTGTGGACAGAACGACCGAATGTGCCGCAATCGATTGTTCAGTCACATTTTGGGTCACTGGTGTTTCGGTACTGATAAGCTCATTGGCAATATCATTCTGTGTGTTCTCCATGTTCTTTCTAAAACAGTTGAAACAGAACTGTTAGTTGTTGTTTTTTTTCGGAATTGATAACAGTACCTATAAACAATCTTCACAAAAACTATTAGAATCAGTGAGGAAAAATTTTGCTTTAAGATTGTTAGAACTCGAATTTTATAAATCTGAAAATTACTAACAATAATTGTGAAGGACAGAAATTACAGGAATAAAAGATAACAAACCAAAAGCTTTATACCGAGTCGAGATTAAGATCTCTCTGCTTAAAGCAAAATTCACCCCGTAGTATGGCGGTGGCTGGCGAATTGCCTCCCAGGATACAACTGTATACCTTTCCCTGAAGAGCAGCACCCAAACTCCAGAGATTTCAGCGAACTGTGCTATGATGTACTCTCAGTTTTTGACACAGAGGAAGAAGAAGAGGAAGTGTAATTCGGATTATCAAAATCTGTCTCTTCTGGCAGAATGGATACTGTAGTCTTATAGAAGAAATGGAGACTTTTGGGAGGCCCATTACTCTGTAACAGCAAGGTAATGGTCCGTTACTCTGCAACAACAGAGTGGTGGCATTAGCCATTACTCTGCTGTTACAGAGTAATGGAACTAGTTACCGAATGTAAAAAGGCTTACCAGTATAATTAGGAAGAAAATTTTTGACTGGGGCAAAAAAAAAATTAAGCCAGAGCTAAGCCAGACCAGACCGAAGCCGAGGCCGAGGCGGGCGTGCTCGCGCGCGTGTGTGTCATTTTGGCTAAGTCCTTTCTCCACTACACGTTAGTGGTAACCCCCGGGCCACGCCCTTTAGTCCAATTTTTTAGTATATATACTAGAAAAAACCTTTTCCCATTCCCGATATGGGACTATCCATTTTCTCCAAGTTTCCAAGTTAGTATATTTTGAGTACCCAACTTTAGACCAACATTTCTCATTCATACGAAATTTATTTTTTGGCAAATGAGTACACCACAGAATAGTACTTGATGAGAGGATCGCAATCCAATCATTTTTTGGTGCCGCCGGTGGCCGGAGCCTGCCGGATCCGGCCCGGAAAATCAGCAAAAATTAATTCCAACAGGTTTCTCTCTATTCTTCTATATATATTGTAAACCCCTCCAATATGGGAGTAGAGTACTTCATAAATTATTTTCTTCATTGCAACGAGAGGCTCGAGAGAGAGATAGTTCTTGGTGAGTGAGTTTAATTCCTTATATTGAGTGAATCATTAACCCCTTGTAATTTATTCTAGTTGAATATCAGATCTCCCTATATTTTCCCCCGGATTAAGCAAAAGCTAAGCGGTATAAGTCATCATTGTGTTGTGTTAGATTGGTGGATCTACTTGCTTACTCAATTGGTTCGTCTCATCTACTTCGACTTCCTCATTGCTCTATTTAGTTCCGTTGCGACAACGGGCGTTCGTTGACGCCCGAATCCCAACAATCTGGTGATTCCATTTCCTTTTTTTTGGGCTTTGGCTTCTTCTGTGGCTCATGCTACTGGTGGTTTGTTTGGGTCGCAGCTTTGCTGTCTTGCTACTTCGAGTGCTGAGGCTACTTTTTTGCTGACTGCGCTGCGTTGTGTTGCTTTTTTTAGGCAGCCTGCTTATCTGCCTTATGTGGCTTATTTGCCCCATTGTAATGATGTACTCTTCTTTTGTTTTATTTTGTTTTACTTCTTGTAAACATATCTATTGTACAATTCTCCTTTTAGTAATTATATTTTATGCGTGGTTGGAGTCGTTTTGACTCTATCCTGTTATAAAAAAGAAAAAAAAAGATCCAATGGGTACTGACGGACTGGAAGTGGAACAAGAGGAGGGTGAAACCTAGAAATGAAATGCCCCCTATCCCCTCTCGTTTGGTCAATATCCTCTACTACAATAGAGGAACCGACCACCTGCTTCCCCTTGCGAGGTTGGGAGACCGAAATCACTGCTAGTTCGTCACTACTAGAGGAAGAGGAGCTACCCAACGATACCCTAGCCATGGTTCAAGAAGAAATTTACAATTTGAAATTTCACCTTACCGTTGAAATGAGAAACGACGAACAATACCGCACAAATCAAGCTCTAGGAGAAGAATAACCACTTCAAGGTGAGAGAAAATGAGTGATGAAGTGTGGAGGATATAATGGATTGGTGAATTTATGGAGGTAAAACACCCCTAAAACTACTGCACTATATATATATATATATATATATATATATATGTGTGTGTGTGTGTGTGTGTGTGTGTGTGTGTGTCTTCTTCCGTTGCAAACGGGCCGGAACGGGTCTGTTCGCACAGACCCGTGCGAACTTCGATCTGGACCGTTGGATCAAAGATCCAACGGTCCAGATTTTTTTTAATAAAATCTTGCCTTAACCCGTTGTTGGGAAGGACGGGTTAAGGCAAAATTTTATTAAAAAAAATAGCCTTAACCCGTCCTTCCCAAGAACGGGTTAAGGCTATCTATATTCATTTGTATTTCCATTCAGTTCGTCTTCTTCGGCGATTTCTCTTCGCTTCTTCTTCTTTCTTCGACGAACCCAACGGGAAAAAAAACCCTAGCTCCGAAGAAGACGTGATCGACATCTTCGTCCGCTCCCCCTCTTCTCTCCCAACTCCGAAGATCGAAACCCTACTCTTTGTGGAAGTCGAACTCCAAAGATCGAAACCCTAGCTCCGAAGTCGAACTTTGATCGAAACCCTACTCCTCCGAATCGATCGTTTGACTTGATTTGGACCTACTTTGTAAGGTATAGACTATTTTTAACCTCAATAATCTATATTTGTGTATTTTTTCAATTTGTGTGTAGTAAATTATTTACAAATTGGGAAAAAAATTATATGCATCAGTAGATTTTAGATGTAGAATCGTGTTGACTTCAAGTATATTGAATTGCCGAATTCTGTTGCTTGCGTTAGTAATTTGTAGAATTACAATTGTATATACGAAATTAGTTAGAAACTTTTCAGTGCGATTATGGTTGAAAATCCTTCAAACGACTGTAAAAAAATACGAAACTTTGCGAGTAGGTTCGTCTCACATAGTACAAGCCACCCCAATTTGTAGAAGCGAGTTTCGACTCACGGTTTGAGAGATACAGCCGCATATCGCTTTCGGTTGAAAAAAACCAAGTAAAGCGGTACACGGTCGTATCTCCCGAACCGTGACTCGAAACTCGCTTCTACAAGTTCGGGTGGCTTGCCCTACATGAATTCGACCTAGTCTGAAAGTTTTATAATTTTCGGATGCCGTTTGTGCAGTTTTGCTTCAATTTCTCAAATGAGAAGTTTTTGACTTAGAATTTTTTAAAAACGGTTAGATTAGAAAACACTTCAAATGACCTCCCAAAAATACGAAACTTTGCGGGTTGGTTGTTGTTCCCTATGAGAAGTGACCCCAAGTTGTAGAAGTGAGTTGTGACGCACGGTTCGAGAGATACGGCCGCGTATCGATTTTGGTTGAAAAAAACAACTAAAGCCGGTACACGGCCATATCTCGCAAACCGTGACTCGAAACTCGCTTCTACATGTTCAGGTGGCTTGCCCTACATGAATCCGACCAAGTCGAAATGTTTTATAATTTTCGGATGCCGTTTGTGCGGTTTCATCAACTTCCTCGCATGAGAAGTTTTAGACTTAGAATTTTCTAAGTGCGGGTAGATTAGAAAACCCTTCAAACGACCTCCAAAAAATACGAAACTTTGCGAGTTGGTTGGTGTCCCCTATGAGAAGCCAAACCAATTTGTAGAAGTGAGTTTCGACTCACGATTCGAGAGATACGGCCGCGTATCGCTTTTGGTTGAAAAAAACTATTATAAAGCGGTATACGGTCGTATGTCGCAAACCGTGAGTCGAAACTCGCTTCTACAAGTTCGGGTGGCTTGCCCTACGTGAATTCGACCTAGTCGGAAAGTTTTATAATTTTCGGATGCTGTTTGCGCGGTTTTGCTTCAATTCCTCAAATAAGAAGTTTTTGACTTAGAATTTTTTTAAAACGGGCCGATTAGAAAACACTTCAAACGACCTCCAAAAAATACAAAACTTTGCAAGTTGGTTGGTGTTCCCTATGAGAAGTGACCCCAAGTTGTAGAAGTGATTTTCGACTCACGATCCGAGAGATACGGCCGTGTATCGCTTTTGGTTGGAAAAAACTCAAATAAAGTGATGCACGGCCGTATTTCTGAAACCGTTAGTAGAAACTGACTTGTACAAGTTGTGGTGGCTTGCGCACTTATAAAAACACCAAATACAACGGTTTAGTACCCCTAACTGTTCTCCTTTTTACGGTTTCTTAGGTATGAACAGTTTCGAAGGAAGTTCTGTTGCCGGAGATAAATTTGTTCGTGCACAACAAATTGGCAAGTATTTTCCTCATGTTGACGAGCACCTAAAACCGAAGATTGGTATGATATTTTCCACTCTTGAGGATGCGGAAAAATTTTATTCATCATATTGCAAATGTACGGGATTCTCTATGCGTAAGGGTGGAAATAAATATAAGGGAAACGATGTAGTGGATAAATCATACGTTTGTAATAAAGCCGGGGAGTCACCGAATAGTCATAATGAAACTAAACGAGGTACAACTTGTAGAACGGGTTGCAAAGCTTTCGTCCATGTCAAACTAAACCCACAAAGTAATTCACAAAGTAATTCGTGGATTCTTTATTCGTTAAATGAAGCACACAATCACGAATTTACTTCACCCGGTAGACGTCACTTGCTACCTCGAAACCGTGAATTGACTAAGACAGATAAAAATGTAATTGGTCAACTTACCGAAGCTAATATCCCTGTATGCACACAAATGCTATTCTTTGAAGGTGCAAGTGGAGGTAATGAGAAAATTGGATTCACCGAAACCGATGTCAGAAATCTCAGGAGAGACGAGATTGAGGGTTTAAAAGGACACGACAGACAAATGCTACTTAAGTTTTTTGAATCCAAAAAGGAGACCGATTCTTTATTCTATTTTGATTACCAATGTGATCCCGAAGGGCGATTGTCACATTGTATCTGGGTGGATGGTATCGCTAGAAAATATTACGAAGTATTTGGGGATATTCTCTGCTTTGACGCTACCTACAACACAAACCGATACGGGATGTTGTTCGTACCATTTGTTGGATTCAACCATCATTGGCAGTCAATATTCCTAGGCTGTGGGTTCATCCCCAATGAGAAGACATCCTCATTTGAGTGGTTCTTTGAAAAGCGGCGAGCTACAATGCCATGTGATCCGATCAACATCGTGACAGATGAGGATCGTGGGATAACTTCTGCAATTTCCAAAGTTTTTCCAATCACGTCACATAGATATTGCATTTGGCATATTTTGGATAAGCTACCGCATGAAGTTCGAATGCTGAATAACGTTGATGAGTTCAGGGATGCTTTGAAGACTATCATTTATACGGCGGAATTTAAAACAGAATTCGAACAGAAGTGAAAAAATTTGATCTCCCAGTACAAACTGGAGAATAACAAATGGTTGAAGGAAAAATTTGAGATCCACGAAAAATGGGCTCCTGTGTACGCAAGAGACTCATTTTGGGGGGGGCATGTTGAGTACCCAACGTAGCGAATCGCTACATTCATCCTTGAAGCACCATACTCATAAAAAGTACTCACTACATGAATTTGCCGTCATCTTTGACTGACTCTTAGTAAAACAAAGACACGATGAACTTAAAGAAACACATCGTAATCGCGAGGAGCGGCCAAAATTGAAGACCGAATGGGCATTGGAGTCACAAATGGCAGGGACATACACTTTGAAGATTTTCTACAAATTTCAACAAGAAGTTGTCAAAAGCTTATTACTTAATGTGAGTTTAATTGCGAGTATGGATACACCGGATAGTGCAGCTTATTCTGTAACAGTTTGTGAAAATTCAGAACCGGGGAGGGTGATTTCTTATTGTAAAATCACTGAAATTGCTAAATGCCCTTGTTCCATGTACGACTTCGTAGGCATTCCCTGTAAACATCTACTGCCAGTTATTCGGTTCACAGATCACACCGCACTACCCGAGCAATATATTTGTAGGCGATGGACCAGGGATCAACTGAGGAGAAGCAGTATATCGGTTCCCAATAGTATGGGCGACAATTTTGCCTCCCGTTATTGTAAACTGAGTATGCACTCAAGATATTTGGTCGATCTTGGTTGTTCTTCAGAGCGAGGATACAAGTACATGCTCGACCACATGCTGAAGGGAATTGAAGGCTTTGCTAAGATTGAGTCAGTGAACAGCACACCACACGAAGGTAGCGCACAACCTGAGAGTGGTGGACATGCACATGCACATGTAGGTGACCCTGTACAGTGCACCACAAAGGGGAGGCCTAAAGGGAAACGGTTGAAGTCTATAAGAGAAGGTCAAAAAACGAAGAGGCCAAGACTTTGCAGGACATGCCTTCGTGTCGTAGGTCACGATTCACGGAATTGCCCAAAAAATGTAGCAAGGTATTATATGAGAGATTTTGTATTTGTTAATTAGACTCAATGAATGTTAATTTAGTCGGTACTAACTCATTCTTCTTCCTTATTTAGTGGATCGGTGGGGAATGAAGAAGCTCCAAACGCTGTAAAGAGTGATGATGACGAAGGTGAAGGTTCGTGCTAGGGGGTTTTAAGTACTTAAATATGTATGTCATATCAAACTTTCAAAATAATCACCAAATAATTGCTGAATTTTATATTTTTCCGTGCAGATAATTATTAATTTCGACTCGATTATTAACTTTGTTTTTTTTTTAATTTTCTGGTATAGGTCCGAAATGAAACAAAAAAAACGCGCCCAATGGAAAGAAGCAATGCGTTGAAAAATTCGTTGCTTTTGGATTGTATATATATGTGGATAATTGAATATATCTGTTTGGTACAAGTAAATTAATGATGTATTTAATCAGAATGTAATCTCTGTATGTCAGTTTATTTTGTGTATTTGTGAACTCCATATGTTGCTATGGATTTTGATCTTGTATTTGGGTAGCGAATATTTATTTATGTCGAAAATTGTGAAATTGGTAGATGTGTGCAATTTAGGCAACTCGTTCTGTTTGTGAATTTTGTGTTAATGAAAATTGTCTGGATGCCGATGTGAACAGATTTGTTATTTGTGTTGGAGATTGTGTATTTTGTGGATGATATATCTATATTGTGGAAAATTGTGAAAATGTATGGAGTATTGAAAAAAAAGATGCTGCCAGATACTCTATACCTTAACCATTATTGGGGATAACGGGTTAAGATAACATAACACGTCATCCTCAATAACGGGTTAAGGAAATAGATATTGGCAGTCCTCAACCAATACTTCACATATAGGGATTTTAGTTCGGCCAATATCTCTCCAATAAACCCGTTATTGGCGTTGACGATTTAATATCCCATAAATCGTTATTGGGGATGACGGGTTAGGTTAAGATTTTTTTACAGAGCTTTCAACTTTGTGGACTATATCTTCTTTTGTTGATACATATACATATTTGTTCATTCTCCGCTTAAAAATATGTATGTTAACTTTTGCGGGTGTTGGATATATCTTCTTTTGTTGATACATATACAAATCTATTCATTCACAACAAGCCATTTGCAACACCAAATTTATTCATATAAAGGAACATTACAAACTGGCAAGAACATATTGTTTGAAGAAACGTAGAAAATTGTACATGACTCAAGCTAGTTGACATTACAAAGTCATCCTTTGATACTCTACTCCTAAATTGAAATTAATTTAGTATACAAGTACATGCTCGCTTTCTTTTCGAAGTGGAAGGAAGGACTGCTGACTCTGCCTTTTTTTGAATGCATAAGTAGCCAGTTGTACCCCCTGCATACAATTTAGTTCACTACTATTACACAGAGGTAAAAATTCTCCGCTTCGTCGGATTGAGTAGTAGTGGGTGTAACCGTATATTCAAAGTACTTAACAACTTCTTGACACGCACTCCTCATATTCGTACTATTTGTTGCACGATTGTGAGGTGTGCATGCCAAGAAGCTGAAAAGTACCATGAATACACTGTGACACCCACCACTACTCCGTCCAACGAAAGCAGAGAATTTCTACACTTTATGTAACAATAGAGAACGAATGTGTATGAAAGGAGGACAATTGCTACTTATGCAAACACATCTAAAAGCTAAAAAAATAGAAGACTAAGAGAAATGAAGGGGAAAAAAAAGGCAGAGTCGGCGGCCCTCCCTACCGCTTGAGAGAAACCGAGCATGCACTTGTACACTGAAATGTTCATGCACAAGTCTCTCTACTCCTGCATCTTCATACACAAGAACAATTGTAGGCGACCATCTTTGAACTCAAATTTCTTCTACAACTCAAACTTCTTCCTCCCTATTAGGAAGAAAAGAGAGGTCTTGAAGAGAAGAAGAGAACATTGATCCCTCATATTTTTCATCTACTGAGTTATAAAAATTGAAGTCTCTCATTTGAGTTATCTTGAAGAGAAGAAGAGAAGACTCATTTGAGTTATGAGTTCAACTCTCTCAGTTATAGGGAAGATTAGAAGGAGGGGAGCATGATATGATAGCACACTTGTACAGAACACTGCTCATCAATAGGAAATGGATCAACACAAGAAGAAGGAGAAGACAAAGAGGGATCAAACAAAAAGAAGAAGAAGACAAGAAGGATAAACTTGTTAGTCAACCAAGGTATGATACAAGTCTCGAAAAAAGAGCAGCAAGGACAGCAATTGTCTCCACCAAATTGATACACATTTCAAAATGTACACATGTCTGTAAATTACACCTGGTTAACCCGTTGTTGGTGACAATGGGTTAATTACACTTAACCCGTCGGTACCAAGAACGGGTTACGTGTACTTGATCATGTTCCAAAACTTGGTCTGTACATGATAATCCACTGCCAATCTTTGTCAACTTAATCCGTCGTTACGGATAACGGGTTACGTTAACAAAGATCGTTATCACCAACGACGGGTTAAGCACACTTATATTAGCAGAAGTTTATGGCTACTTGCATAAGTAGATGGCGAAGTTCTGCCAATATACGTTAACTTAATCCGTTATTTACGATAACGGGTTAAGTACATGTAACCCGTTATCGTCAATAACGGGTAAAGTGTACCTATATCGGCAGTACTGATAATTATTAAATTGCATGTAAAAAAATGTGTAAACAAGTTTGTAAATATAACTTATAGTTCACTTAATGAAAACAATTTAGGATAAATTATTCGAACACCACTATGACCCTACTAAAACCCGTTGCAAAAAATATGTTCATAAAATTTTATATAATTAGCTATCCAGAGATGTTCGTTACACGGTTAGTGGGGGTTAAGGATTTGGTTAGGGTTATTCTAGGGTTAAGGTTATTGCAAGGAAGACATTTGCGGTAAGATCTTGTTTTGGTTAATCATTAAATACGTTAATATTTGTAGTTGGGAGGTGATATGTAATAAGTTTCCAGTAAAGAGTTTATAGATATTTAAGTTCTATCATTAATGACATATGTCTCGCCACTCTTTTCGTACATTGTCTTTTGAACTCTACAAAATAGACATTTATATGTATGTTCTCTGCTTTTTTATATATTTTTTTTATTTCCATTCCTAGCCACGTAACTAACCAATATAAAATTGATATCATCAAACGAATATTAAAATTAACACAAATTAATTTGTATTTTGTTCCATAATAAACAATAGGGAAAATTTTGTAGGTTAGGGTTAGGGTTAATCTAGGGTTAGTAGGTTAGGGTTAGAGGTTAGGGTTAGGGTTAATGTAGGGTTAGAGTCTCCACTCTTTTTCTCTTCGTAGCAGACACTTCAATATGGAAAAAACCTAAAGTACATAGCCAAATGTAGATCCCCACATATAGCCTATATATTGGAAAAACCACATGTAGATCCCCAAATGTAGAGTCTCCACTCTTTTCCCCATATTGAAGTGTCTGCTTTGAGATTAGAGTTCTGCTTGTTTAGCTTGTTTAGCTTGTATAGCCTATATATGGAAAAATCCACATGTAGATCCCCACATGTAGCCGTTATGGGGGAAAAAACCACATGTAGATCCCACATGTATCCTATATGGAGAAAAACCACATGTAGATCCCCACATGTAGCTTATATGTGGAAAAACCACATGTAGATCCCCACATGTAGCCTGTGTATGGGAAAAACCATATGTAGATCCCCACATGAGGGATGGGTACATGAGGGATGCACTTATTGTGGAAGGACTGATAAGAATCATTTTAGGCTTTCTTGCTGGTCCTCATTCTAATTTGCCGTTGATAGAGAGGCATGAAACAGTAGAATCTCTGCTACAACTTACAGTTTGTGAGACTGATAAACCTGTTAGTGTTCCATATATATTATAATGCCCTTCAGCGGGATAGATGCTGCTTGCCAAAGCTGACAGAATTGTGTATAATGCCCTTCAACGGCACAGAATTTAGAACGGCCCGTTAATGTACAACAAGTTAACGACTTGTAGCACAAGTTAAGATTATTGCCATGTTGTATATGTGGTTCCACATGTTGCAAAGTAAAATCTACATGTGGGGATCTGCAAATTTTAATCTAATTAATCAAAACAAAAAACAAACACTCACTACTAACCCTAACCCTACACTAACCCTATCTTAACCTAACCCTAACCCTAACCCTTGGGTTGAAATCTCATAATTTAATTTTTAAACTTTTACACCACCAATAACAAGTTCAAATTTGTAGTGGTTAGTTACGTGACAGTAAATGGAAAATAATAAAAAATATAAACAATTATGGGCATATTAATGTCACTTTGCACAGTTCCGGAGACAATTCTCGCAAAGAGTGAAGAGAAATTTGTAGAAAACCCAAAATTTCAAACTCCCTAACCTGTTATTCATAAGAACGGGTTAAGTAAGTAGATTTTGGCAGTATATTTTGAAAACTTGGATAAGGTCCTCCCAATAACTCTCTACCTAACCCGTTCTTGTGAACGACGGGTTAAGTGAACTTAACCCGTGATTCACAAGAACGGATTAGAGAGCGATATTGGCAGTACTTTGGTCTGTAGGAGTTAAAGGACTGCCAATATCTCTCTACCTAACCCGTCCTTAGTGATAACGGTTTAAGCTCAAATAACCCGTATTGTCAACAATGGGTTAGGTATCGTTATTTGTGCAACACTTTCGTTTGTGTTTGGCTGTGTACATTTTTTCTGATACGGAAACAATTTCATCAAATGTTGTTCACAAATTCACCTACAACATCACATCAAAGTAAATAATACAACAAATATCTTGACAAGAAAGTTGAAGGCGTACAAATGTACAATGTCAACCAAACCACTTAATTAATTGAAATGAATTCAATTTTCAAAAATTTACACCAAAATTATACATATCAGGTTGCACATGGCCAAAATACAAAAATTACAAATGAAGGCGTTCTCGACTTTGTCTTGCACACCATGCCCGGTATTCACCTACAACAATTTATCAACGTAGAAACAAACAATACGTTAGTTACTGCAATAACAAAATCAACAACCAAAAGATACGCTATTACAGAGTATTAGAGATTACCGTCTACGACCACGCCGCTTGCCACCGCTTGGTGTGAATTGATTGGGAGGTTTCCGCTTCCTTTGAGGATTTCGCCGTCTGCCTTGTGTCTGGGGAGAATCAGGATCATCCGACGACTGTTCCTCATCAACATCTTCGGGATTTGGCTCTTCTTGTAGTTGTTGTGGCTCAGCGATGCGAATTCTCCTACTCACAGTTTGTTTTTGCCTATAACATGTTGATGGCAAGTTGGCTCTCAAATAGGCCTCAACTTGTGGACCTTCACCCGCGTCCTCTAGAGTACGACGGCACGGGGCTAGCATCTCCCGGATTACCTCCTTGAAGCTCTCGGGTATCCTAGTCTTCACGCGAGCAGCTGTTCGAACAACCTCCCATGCATTTTCAATCTACAGTTGGTGAAAAATTCCAATTTAAACATCATTCATTATTAGCGGCATCAATTAAATACAGTACATGCGTACAAACTATATGAAATTTGACTGACCGTTTTTCGATATGTCTCAGCCCTTGGTTGGTACATCGGCTGGGAGGAGGAATATGCTGGAGCTGGTTCTTCCTGGGTAGGGGAATCGGAAGTTGTACACCAGCTGGTACGGCTGCCTTTGGAGAAACATACAACCGGGTTATTCACTTGTACCACATCATGTATGCCTGCTGGAGGGAGCCATCATACGGTATCGCGACGTACATCAAGTTTGGTGTTATTTGCTGCTGCATGGTGTTCCAGTTGGCTACATCAAGTTCGGTGTCATCAGCCCAATCGAAGTTGGGCACTCGTCCCGTTCCCCTGACCTTGTGCAACTTTTTATCATAGGCCCTCACCTCGGGAATCTTTTGTTGATATCCGAATTGCCGCAAGACTCTATCAGGATACTGGAACTCGACAACTCCAAAATTCACAAGAGGTGCAGCCGTCAACCAAAGTGATCCGTCTACACAGACTGGAGGAACCCGGTGCAACCGGTCGGCCGAGTACGGTTCCCAATTGACGAACTCGTCCTGCAAGTTGTCTAACTCATCTCTGTAGTATGTTAAGGATTGGCGTGGGTTATCGACCCACGTGTGCCGGCCCGCCCAATATGCTCCTAGAGGAGGTAACAACTCCGCTGCCCCCGGGGCGGCCAACCAATCCGGTGTTGGTTGAATAATACGGGAACGTCCGATGTGGATGCGTTTCCAACTCCAGATCTGCAGTAGGACCATTGGGCCACCCATCTGTACGCTACCTAAAGAACATGTGCACAAATTCCTATATAGTAGCGCCAGTGCCGCACTCCCCCAACTAAAACGACCCGCATACCGGAAATCCTCCAACAACCGCAGGTACATTAGCGGCACGGTTGATCCGGATGAGTTCGGGAAGATCAGTCCCCCTATCAAACTAAAAATGTATGCACGTGCATAGCACGTTAGGGTTTCCTCATCCGAATCGGCGGCCAAATATTCCTCCTCGAACTGAAATTTTAACCAGCTGATGTACAGTAATTTACCGTCGAAAGCTTCATCCATCACGTCATTCTCCGCTTTATCTTTCGCAGTTTCTATTTGGTCATACAATAAATCTTCATCAAAATCTGCGGGCACATTATCGAGGATTTCTTTTTCAACGACCTCTTTTCTTTGGAGAACTATCATCTGCAGGTCGATACCGAGTAAGTCACGAACAACTTCAACTCGATCGAAGTCCATGTTCCCCATCACGGCAACCCCATTTATTGGTAGCCCAGTTATCATTGCCACATCTTGTAGGGTCACAGTCATCTCACCCACTGGTAGGTGGAATGTGTGGGTCTCTGGCCTCCATCGCTCGACTAGAGCTGTAAGGAGTGGCCGATCTAGCTTCACTGAGTGAATGAATCTTGCTCCGTAGAAACCGGCCTCCACCACATACGGCGTGATACGGGGGTCGAAAGGAAGAACTGTGTGCTTCCGGAAATTACA
This sequence comes from Hemerocallis citrina, assembly GCA_017893485.1. Classification (NCBI taxonomy): domain Eukaryota; kingdom Viridiplantae; phylum Streptophyta; class Magnoliopsida; order Asparagales; family Asphodelaceae; genus Hemerocallis; species Hemerocallis citrina. Next base: position 285,022,482 of record CM030364.1, on the reverse strand, counting down.
TTTTTTATCGGACCCATTCCACACGGCTTCGGATCAGTGTTTGGGTTGCAAAGTGAGTACGCTTGTGTCCACGGGTCCGGGTGATGTAACGGGAACCGAGGACGACGGACCTGCCTCAGCAGATGTGGATTGACGGCCACCAACCTACACGAATAAATATAACAAATGTTATTATTGAGATAATGTTACATATTCGTATTTAAAACCAATAGTAGTAATCAATCTTACCTCAGTAGTTGGTTCACCACTAGTGTTACCGGACGGGCTTCTCGGTTGCCTTGTTCTAGCCATTTAGCTATCTGACAAAAAATTTAAAATGTGGTTGGTAAAAATGACAACAAAACAAACATACCGAGATTGTGGAGAAAAACGCACGAATGAAAACAAAAAAATCTATAAAACTTTCCCAATTGGTCGAATTCACGTAGCGCAAACCACCCAAACTTGTAGAAGTGAGTTTCGACTCACGGTTTGCGAGATACAACCGTATACCGCTTTATTAGGGTTTTTTTCAACCGAAAGCGATACGCGGCCGTATCTCTCGAACCGTGAGTCGAAACTCGCTTCTACAACCTGGGTTGGCTACTCATAGGGGACACCAACCAACTCACAAAGTTTCGTATTTTTTGGAGGTGGTTTGAAGTGTTTTAAACTCTAACCGCACTTACAAAATTCTAAGTCAAAAAATTCACATGCAGGAAAGTTGAGAAAACCGCGCAAACGGCATCCAAAAATTATAAAACTTTCCGACTTGGTCGAATTCACGTAGGGCAAGCCACCCGAACTTGTAGAAGCGAGTTTCGAGTCACGGTTTGCGAGATACGGCCGTATACCGGCTTTAGTTGTTTTTTTCCAACCAAAACTGATACGCGGTCGTATCTCTCGAACCGTGTGTCGAAACTCACTTCTACAACTTGGGGTCACTTCTCATAGGAAACACCAACCAACTCGCAAAGTTTCGTATTTTTTGGAGGTCGTTTGAAGTGTTTTCTAACCGGCCCGTTTTTAAAAAATTCTAAAGGGAAAAACTTCTCATTTGAGGAATTGAAACAAAACCGCACAAACGGAATCTGAAAATTATAAAACTTTCTGACTAGGTCGAATTCACGTAGGGCAAGCCACCCGAACTTGTAGAAGCGAGTTTCGAGTCACGATTCGAGAGATACGGCCGTGTACCGCTTTACTTGGTTTTTTTCAACCGAAAGCGATACACGGCCGTATCTGTTGAACCGTGAGTCGAAACTCGCTTCTACAACTTGGGTTGTCTTCTCATAGGGGACACCAACCAACTCGCAAAGTTTCATATTTTTTGGAGGTGGTTTGAAGTGTTTTAAACTCTAACCGCACTTACAAAATTCTATGTCAAAAAATTCACATGCAGGGAAGTTGAGAAAACCGCGCAAACGGCATCCGAAAATTATAAAACTTTCTGACTTGGTCGGATTCACGTAGGGCAAGCCACACGAACTTGTAGAAGCGAGTTTCGAGTCACGGTTTGTGAGATACGGCCGTGTACCGGCTTTAGTTGTTTTTTTCCAACCAAAATCGATACGCGGTCGTATATCTCGAACCGTGAGTCGAAACTCACTTCTACAACTTGGGGTCACTTCTCATAGGGAATAACAACCAACTCGCAAAGTTTCGTATTTTTTGGAGGTCGTTTGAAGTGTTTTCTAACCGGCCCGTTTTTAAAAAATTCTAAAGGGAAAAACTTCTCATTTGAGGAATTGAAGCAAAACCGCACAAACGGAATCCGAAAATTATAAAACTTTCCGACTAGGTCGAATCCGAAAATTGCAGGATTTTCAACCATAACCGCACTGAAAAGTTTCTAACTAATTTCGTATATACAATTGTAATTCTACAAATTACTAACGCAAGCAACAGAATTCGGCAATTCAATATACTTGAAGTCAACGCGATTCTACATCTAAAATCTACTAATGCATATAAATTTTTTTCCAATTTGTAAATAATTTACTACACACAAATTGAAAAAAAACACACAAATATAGATTATTGAGTTAAAAAATAGTCTATACCTTACAAAATAGGTCCAAATCAAGCCAAACAATCGATTCGGAGGAGTAGGGTTTCGATCAAAGTTTGACTTCGAAGCTAGGGTTTCGATCTTTGGAGTTCGACTTCCACAAAGAGTAGGGTTTCGATCTTCGGAGTTAGGAGAGAAGAGGGGGAGCGGACGGAGATGTCGATCACGTTTTCTTCGGAGCTAGGGTTTTTTTCCCGTTGGGTTCGTCGAAGAAAGAAGAAGGAGCGAAGAGGAATCGCCGAAGAAGACGAACTGAATGGAAATACAAATGAATATAGATAGCCTTAACCCGTTCTTGGGAAGGACGGGTTAAGGCTATTTTTTAAAATAAAATTTTGCCTTAACCCGTCCTTCCCAACAACGGGTTAAGGCAAGATTTTATTAAAAAAAATCTGGATCCAACGGTCCAGATCAAAGTTCGCACGGGTATGTGCGAACAGACCCGTTCCGGCCCGTTTGCAACGGAAGAAGACTCATATATATATATATATATATATATATATATATATATATCTTTCTGATTGTATTTTGGGAAGGAAACTCTTCTTGTATAGGGGTGGATTCTCTTTTTTGGTAGAGAATGAGTATCATGACCTAACCTTTTGGGATAGATGAACATTATACTTCATATTTTAGTTGTATATTCCGTTAAATGACTTATTAATGGAACGCACTCTGGTAACGATTTTTTTTTATTGCATAATGGTTTGAACCTCTAATAATTTCAAATTTATGTGCATAAGATCTTTGTCATATGGTACAATTAGAATTTTGTTAAGTTTATGCTAGGGTAATCAGTAATGTGATTCAAGTGCATACTGGATGATCGGTAAAGAAAGATTAACTGGATCCATTCTGCATATTGTCGATCTCTTTAACAAAAGGAAGTGGATTTTCAGTCAAAACTCTATGCCTTAGGATGGGGCCAAGAGATAAGCAATTGTTAATGAGCAGCTGATCTGAGTGCTGCATCCAGATGCTTTCGTATCAACTACATAATTCCACCCTTTACATAAAGAAGAAAAAAGATCGCAATTTGCGGTGCATGAAGAGAAGTATTGGCAGCTTTCCTTACTGCCTGGTGGATAGAGAAGAGAACAAATAATGCAGCAGAAAGTAAAAAATGATTGAGGTTTCTTTTCCTCCTTTATTCAGTGTGTATGTTATATTGTTTGAGACGGGAAGTTTTTTTCTCTGTTTACCAGGAACTTGGATGACTGAAGTTTTTTATTTAGTTTGGGTATTTGTACCTAATATTTGATACTGAGAAACTGATAATGCAGGCTGCAATCTATGCTTACTATGTAGGAGTACAAACGAGGTAACTTCTGAGAACAAACTTTCCACTGGTGGAAGATTTTAACTCATGAATGCAGTCCTAGGCAATAGGCATAGTATATTATTGAATGAAGTTATTAGATTTCTTTTTCGCGTTGTTGTCTGCTTGATCCAAACTTGCCACAAGTTCATATATTTTCATTTTCACATATTCATCTATGTGATTTTCCATTATCGCGCTTAGGCATATCGGCTTCTTTATCATAATGAATGATTTTGCAGCATTGAAATGAAAACTGTGATGCCTCTATTCCTATTTTCTGCTCTTATATAGGGATGTGTGAAATATATTCATTCAGCAAAAATGTGAGCAAATACATACATTCTAATGTGTATGTACTCTTTGTTTAGAAGTAAAATGCGTCTCACTAGTTGAAAGTAGCTTGTTAAAGTTACTACCCTGATGGCACCAGAAGATTTTGCCGTACTACCCCACTTTTTGAAAATATTTAGTGGTCTGCCCTACTTCCCAAAACAATTAGCGATATGCCCTTATTTAGGACACGTCAGCAAGAAACGTTATTGGGAAAAACGGCATAGGTTATTTCCATGCCGTTCTTCCCAATAACGGCATCTGTTTGAAAAAAAAATTGCATGCCGTTATTTGGAATAACGACATAGGTTGTTTTGTTTTTCGAGAACTTGTAGTCTCCACTTAGAGGAAAAATTGCAAGTATGAAAAACCTTATAATAGATGCCGTTATTTCAAATAACGGCATTCTCAATACTGATGTCGTTATTTGGAATAACGGCATCAGTTATAATTTTTTTAAATAAAAAAGTAACTTATTATTCATCCTCTCTGATGAATAAGTAAAAAAATAATAATAATAAAAAATTATAACTGATGTCGTTATTCGGAATAACGGCATCAGTTATATATATATTTTTTTTTTTACTTTTTATTAATTCTTTCTGTTTCCAAACAACGACAAGAGTGCATATTGATATATAACTGATGTCGTTATCTTCAATAACAGCATCAGTCATTCGAATGCCGTTATTCAGGATAACGGCATTGTTTATAAGTTTTTTTCACACTTAGAACTTTTTAAACTTAGAAGATTCACACTTGTAAGACAAATATACTGATGCCGTTATTCCAAATAACGACATGCAATTTTTTTTCAAACAGATGCCGTTATTGGGAAGAACTACATCGAAATAACCTATGCCGTTTTTCCCAATAACGTTTCTTGCTGACGTGTCCTAAACAAAGGTATATTGCTAATTGTTTTGGGAAGTAGGGCAGACCGCTAAATATTTTCAAAAAGTGGGGCAGTGCGGCAAAATTTTCATGGCACCATAACTATATCACTACTCACAAAAATATATTAAATATACCCATCAAAGCTATATAGTATATACCCTATATGTTAGAAACAGAGCATCAAATTCTATAATCTATAATCTATACGTAAATCTTTAGCTATCTTTACCAATGATGGCATCATCAGAATAGAATTACATTATAAGTGGCAATTATTTCCACCATTCATACATATTCTGATTCCTTTGGCTCCACTCCACTTGTTGGAAGATCATTACGGACTGAATTGTTCTTGATGATTTTTATCCCGAGGAAGATATCATTGTCGATGTATGCCTCCACCTTTTTCCAATTGGCATCGTTTGGCAGCTCTAGGCGCCTTACAAACCCATGCTCCCACCAGCAACCAGTCCTCCAATCCCGAGCATCTGATTCTTTACCCTTCCATTGTCTGCTGATCTCGACCACTTTCCCCTTTTCCCCGCATACCTCAATTTCAAATTTTCTCGCACCTACTTAAGAAACTAGTGACGGTGTCACTGTGTCAGGATCAGCACATCAATATTTTTCCTGGTTAGCGATCCTTGCTTTTTGCGGCATGTACATTGACTAAGATTAGTGAGTTTATTGCACAAGATCTAGTGCAAATACTTTATTTTTCATTGTGAATATGTATTGCCTAATGAGTCGAACCATACAGAGGAGTGTTTTTTTTATAGATAAAAGTGACCAAGGTCAACGATTTCATTAATGAAAGATTAACGAAACCAAAAAATAGTCCTACTACAAATCTAAGAGAGTATTGTGCGCTACGGCACCCATAACAAATACTCTGTTACAACACAACTCCTAGCATCTAGAAAAGTACAGTGCACTATGGCACAAACAACAACCATTCCTTACAACAAACCCCAGATCGCAGAGACGTCCTCTAAAATCCACCATCAAAAGAAAAGTAAGGAGATTACTCATACAGAGTAGTGTTTTCTAAATACCTATATTACTCATAAAATTTTAGAATGTGATATGATGAACTGTTTTTTTTTTTGTTGATAAAAGATATGATGAACTGTTCTCATCAGCCACTTCAATTTTTCCTGGTTCTTAATAAACCTTGGAGGAGTTACGGTATGTAAGGATTAGAGCAAGCAGTGATTCACAAGAAAAAAGTAGATATAGGGCGGGAGATGTAGCATTGTAAATTAAAGGAAATTTTGTCTGAAAGAATGTGAGCATAAGAAAGAGGCCTCTTAAGACAGATGTATATATGATTCATCAGTTCTTCATCTTTCTGCAAAAATTAACTTCAAAATATTGCGAAAGAAACATATCGACAAGAAACCCTTGCGAGCATCTCAGTGTTTAAGCATCACAACCACGCATGTCCATTAGGTGGTTATTATGTAGTGAAGTAAGATCTACAGGCTAAATATGTATGATGTTTAATATAGTTGAATTAAAGCATACAGGTAATTTGATCTAACACAAATGTTTTCACATAGCAACTGCATTAAAAGATCTAAGAAAGTTTCATCAAGAAGCTACTATAGTACAATACATGTTGGGATTGGGGGGTTTACCACCATCCGGTGTCGCAGTGGAACTAATAAGAGCAATGAGGAAGTCGAAGTAGATGAGACAAATCAATTGAGCAAGCAAGTAGATCCATCAATTCAACACAAACACAACGATGATTTATCCCGGTTAGCTTTCGCTTAATCCAGTGAAAAATATAGGGAGATCTGATATTCAATTAGAAGAGATTACAAGGAGTTAATGATTCATTCAATACAAGTAATTAAATTCACTTACCAAGAACTATCTCTTTCTCAAGCCTCTCTTTGCAATGGAGAAAATATCAATGAAGTACTCTACTCTCATATTGGAGGAGTTTACAATCTATATATATAGAAGAATAGAGAGAACCAGATATCTTCGTTCAGCTCCACCATTATATATTAGCTTATAAATGTGACAGTTCAATTTTGCTATAATTCGTATTAGCGTTGCATCGTTTTCTCTGAATATGAATATAAATATCTTTCTAAAGAATTCTGGACAAAATCTTACCAAGTGAACTTCTCTCAAATTTAATGCAGGACAAACTGAAACTTCTCATTGTTTTCCATATTGCAGAAAGTAATTTTACAAAGGATGAAGAATATATATACGAGAGTCTCATCAATGCATCATGAAAGGTCCTCAGTCATCACTATTCCATGCCGCGGTAAATATCTCAAATAATTATCTAGTTCTAAAAATCCTGTTTTGCACAAAGAAATTATGTTTATTACTAGAACATCTAGGTAAACCAATTTTTTTGGGATTAGACCACCCAAAGAATACTCTGCAAGATTAAGAGACAGGAGCAAATGACAACAGGTTTAGTGCAGGCATATTTGTACTGTTCATTTCCTCCCTACTGCATTGTTCTGTTCAATTTATTCATATTCTCTCACCAGGAAAAAAAATTCTTTATAACACAAGAATGTTATAAAGAATTGTTCATTTCATTTCTAAACTTGCAAAAAATGGCAAAGGCAGGAAGCACAAGTATTTGCTTCTTGATCTTTATAATAGACATAGTTGCTGGTATACTTGGAATCGAAGCTGAGCTAGCTGCTAACAAGGTAAGTTTTTTTTTCTCTCCAAATTGAAGAGTTAAGCTTTCACCTAATATATAGTTTGCCTATATCTTTGGTTTCTGAATCATTTTTGTAGGGTAAGTATTTGAGGGTGTTGATTTACGAGTGTAAAGCACCCGTGTATCAAGCGTACAAGCTTGGGCTCACAGCAGCTGGGCTCCTTGCATCGGCCCATGCCATTGCTAACGTGCTCGGTGGTTGCACCTGCATATGTTCTAGAGAGGAGTTTGATAAGTCATCGGCAGATAGGCATTTGGCATCACTAACCTTAATTCTATCATGGTAATTCATTTTGGAGTTCTAAGGGAAATTAATATCTAATTTGAACTAGTTAATAAAACGTATACAATCTTTAGTTTGAGAAGCTTAATGATAATTGCTATTAGGTTTCATAGGGATCCTTCCTTCTGTCAAGTATAGCATCTAATAACTTAACCATGGCTGAAAATTTTCTGTAGTATGAATCCAAGTTTAGTCCTAATTCGAACCTAACAAGTGATAATCATGTCTTCTTTCTCCTCATTTTTTTCTCTCTTTTCTCATTAAAACTGGAACCGATCGACCTCCCTTAATATTTGGGTGGAGTTTACTTTTTCTTTTGGGGCTAAAAATTTGAATGAAGTTCACTGAAAGGTATAGTTATTATGCATATTTAGCTAACGACTGCAGCAGTCTTTTCGCTCAAATTTGCATAATATGCATATTTAGCTAACGAATGTGGATGCTTTAAGTTGTTAGTAAAGGCATGCCTACTTGGTTGCACACCTCGACCTCCACTTAACGGATTCCTGTAGGTATCTAAACAGGGCCTTAATTGCAGGACCGGACCTAACAATAGTTACCATAATGGAACCTAATCCGGAAAAGACATTTTAGTATAAGCGTCACATAAACTGTTTGTTTTTTTTTGTGATTTTAGGATCATCTTGGCTGTTGGATTCACGCTGTTGGTGGTAGGAGCAGTATCAAACTCTCATTCAAGGTCGTGTATGTTCGTGCACCAACATTTTCTTTTGATTGGGGGAATATTCTGCTTTGTTCATGGGCTATTTAGCATAGCATATTACGCGTCTTCAGTAGCCTCGTTGTTGGAAGAGGAAACAAAGAGAAGAGTTCAAACCGATGAAGGCCGTGTATAATTTTTTGTTGACCACCGGTTTCCATATTTTTTTTTGATAATTATCGGTTTCCATATTGCTTCATATTTTTGGGATGGATAGATTGACTATTTATGTATTTGATGGATTTGATTTTCAGATGTTATTAGCTTTGCAGTTGTTTTGATATAATTTGATATTAGAACATGGGATGTTGGCTATTGTACTTTGAGATATTATAGTTTCATTATTTGCTCATTAATGTAAAAGGTTGTAATATGATCACTTTTTATCATAAGAAAAAGAAGAGTTCTTATATAGTTGAGATGGAAGTGATGAATTATACTGTTGCGTACCATATTAGGGGGGGCGCCCCGGAAACGATTAACGATGTTTGGGGGGACTGGCGAGAATCATATGTACGTAAGGACAAAAGATTAATTTGGGACATCGGGGGAGTGGCGATTTGTTGGGGAATCTGGTTAGAAAGGAATAATAGAATATTCAGACCATCTCACAAACATAGCATGCATCATCAACTTCTACCTACTATTGTTGCTAATATTATATTCTGGTCGAAAACGGCAGGTCCTGAAGCTTCAAAGAAGGTCAAAGAACTGTACGCTGAGATCAGTACATCTGACGACGAAGCGGAATCACAGGAGGAAGGGGGCAATCCAGCTGCGGAGGGGGGAACACCGGCAGCAGAGTGATCAGCGACCGAGCAGGAGGTTTCGGCGTGTCTTTTTTGGGATGTTCCGGTATTAGGAACTTTTTGTAAAATCTGTAATGATTTCATCTTTTGAAATTGGGGAATCTTATGTATGGGTTGGGTACTCTTTTTGGGCTGGGGAATGAGTATCATGACCCTTTGTTAGGACGCATGAATATCATATCTCCAATTGGTTGTTTGTGTAATTAAAATCTCTTTAATGAAGCGCGGGGGGACTAGTTCCCACCGTTTTCAATCAAAAAAAATAATAATTATACTGTTGCGTTTTACTGTTAAGACAGGGCTACTATACTACAGCCTTTTTGTTTCAGCTTAGTACTATTGTGTTTATAATGAGTACCTTCATGGACATGATCAGGTTTGGGAGCTAGCAGAAAATGCAGCAAGAGACAAAAAGAAGACGAGAATTATACCAAGGCACTTAGAGGCACATTCAACTGGCAGTAAAGAACGATGAGGAGCTGTCGAGGCTCTTGAGGGCTGCCACCATTGCCGATGGTGGAGTGATTCAAAACATTTGCAAGCATTGCTTTCAAAAAAGAGTGGATCTCTTCCAAGTCTTGCCCCTACTGACGGTGAAAGTTGAATGAATAGACAACTGCTTCAACCGTAATATGTACTATTGTTACTGTGAGACTTAGACGTAGGAGTGATGGGAGCACATGGTCCCGTCAATTTACGGTTCTTATGATTCTAGACTTAGGGGTCAACTTTGGCAAGAGCTTAGAACTATTAGAGCACAATGGGCGGGGTCGTAGGTGGTTGGGGAGATTTTAACATCACTAGATTCCAGAGCGAACATAGAGGTAGAAAGGCTAGCCTTCAGGATAGAAATGAGTTTAACACCACCAATGACGAATTAGAACTTATGGAAATGAAGCCAACGGATAGGAAATTTTCCTGGACTAATATGCAAGTTGATGTGGTATAGATGACGTGGCCCAATCAGGGCCATCAGATCTCCTCAGATTGCGCTCTCCTGTGAGCATCAGGTCAACAAGTCCAACGGGCTTCTGCCAACTCCAGCCCACAGGAAAACGAGTCTGACCCGGCCCGTTAGGACCCCAGACCCGTTACCCATGCCTATAAATACCAGACCCCCTGCTCACTTTAGAAGGTAATGAATCTTTCTCCACCTGAACCCTAGCTACTGTTATTTCTCAGTAACTGACTAGATTGTCGGAGGGCCTGTCTTCGGGAACTCTTCCCGGGTCTCTAGGCATTGTGCAGGTCCGAAGACCCGAGCCGAGCTCCCAATATCCGAGCCGAGCTACGAACCTCAGCCTACTCCCTGCAACTCCCGAGTCGGTCCTACAACTGGGGATCAGATCAACGTTAGTGTCGTGCTTTCTGCTTCACAAAATATAAGAATTTACACATGTTGCCCCCACACCCAAAAGAAAACAAACAACATCAGGTTGGCGCTGTCTGTGGGAAACTACGCGACACCTACATAGGCCTGGTCCTGTTCGAGGACATCCCCTCGAACCCAAGCTCTTCGATGGCTCCCAAAACCAGAAGAGCTGTCACTTCTGGACGTCGTCCAGACCCTCCTCCCCTTCAAAGCCACATGGACGCCCAAGGCTCCAACCAACCGCAGGCCAATGGCACCGCCGGACCTGGACCAGGCACTTCACACTCTGTTGCAACCGATCTGCGGTGCGTAATCCAGAGCCGGCAAGCTATCCGAACAAGGGGAGGGGCTGCTTCCAACTTAGTCCCGAACCAGGATAGGAAGCCAACCCTAAAACGAGGACCTGGGCACAGCCGCTCACCCCGAGGGCCTCCACCCTCGTGTGGCCTCGTGGATCCGGCCCCCGTCACGAGGGCCAAGTTCCCAAATTTTACGGACGAGAGCCTTCAGGCAATCCGAGACGGTGCTAGGACCGAGGTGCGCAACAACTCATATCCCCAGTCAGAAGCTAGGGGTGGTGAATCCCACGGATCAGCCCGCCCACTAGGACAAGAAGATGCCATCCTTCAATGCCTTCGGGAAATGGAGAGTCGCCTGGCCCATCTTGGCGATGGCGGGCAGATGTCAGGGCATGGTTACAGACCGAACCGACCCCCATTATCCACTCAGCTCTTGGAAGCTGAGATCCCCAGAAATTTCATGCCTCCCCAATTTGAAACATACAACGGAGAGGGTGATCCTGCTGATCACATGGAAGGGTTTAAAACCCTCATGCTGATTCACAACGCGTCAGATCCTTTCCTATGCCGCGCCTTTCCTACCACCCTGCGTTGTCTGGCTTGGAAATAGTTCTCGAAACTCACCCCCGGCTCGATCTTCTCCTTCGACCAGCTGGAAACGTGCTTCCTAGCCCATTTTGTGACCAGCTGAAAAGTCGAGAAGACGAGCGCGTCACTTCTGGACCTTAAGCAGAAAGAAGGGGAACCCCTACGCAAGTTCGTTTGCAGATTCACTACCAAGGCAAGGTTGGTGTCCTCCCTCAATGCGGGCGTGGCCTCCGCAGCTTTTCGGCACAATGTTCGCCATGGCCAGCTCAATGTGTCCCTGGCCAAGAAAACGCCCATTGACTTTCCCGACCTCCTCAACAGGATTGAGAAGTACATTCGGGCCGAGGAAGCCCTACACCCCGACGACACCAAGGAGGCTACGGCCCAAGGGAAGCGGAAAGCGGAAGACACCGAGCCCACTAAAAGAGCCACGAAAGACGCGACTGGTCTGAAGAGGCTTCCCCCGGTTCCCCATTTTGAAAGATATACCCCGCTGACCCAGAACATGTCAGCCATCCTTTTAGCGATCGAGGACAAGGGGATCGTCCGTCATCCTCCCCGACCAAGCAACAAAAAAAAGGGACCACAGGTTCTACTGCCGGTTTCACCGGGACCATGGCCACGAGACGAACAACTGTCGCGCCCTTAAAAACGAGATAGAGACCCTCATCCAGCGAGGGTACCTGAGAGAATTCACCCGACCTAGTCCAAGGGACCGGAGGGACCAGAGGAATCTGAGGCCTTCGCCTCCTCCTCAAACGGTCAACAAGCCACCCGACCGAGAGCCCGAGCCCGAAGAAATAGTTGGGCAGGCTATCCTACATGGTGTCCATGGCGGACCTATGGGAGGAGAAACCAAAACCTCCCTTAAGGCCTTCCTACAGGAGGTAAGCTTGGTCCACGACCAACCTCCCTCTAGGTCTCAGCACCAAACCGTCTCATTCTCAGGAGAAGACCTAGTGGGCGTCCGACTCCCGTATTGCGATGCTCTGGTTATCGCCCTGGGCATGGCCAACCACGAGGTCCGGCGTATCCTCGTAGACAACGGTAGCTCGATGAACATCCTCTTCCTGGCCTCTTTTGAAAGCCTAAAACTCCCCCAAGAAAGGTTGAAACCAGCAGGGTACACACTCCATAGATTCTCTGGCGTCCCTGTCCAGAACGAGGGTACTACCACACTCGAAGTAACGGTCGGCACGGCCCCGACCTTCAGGACCAAAGCAATGGACTTCATGGTGGTCAATGTCAAGGCCGCCTATTACTCCATCCTCAGTAGACCTGACTTATGCACCCTCCAGGCTGTTCCGTCTGCTTACCACTTGAAGCTCAAGTTTTCCACCTCCCACGGGGTGGGTGTGGTTCGGGGCAATCAGGACTTGGCACGTTCGTGCTACATGACCGCGGTGGGGGGTGGCATCTTTCCCCTCGACGCGGTCGAGCTCCATCCAGAGCGCGGTTCGGAACTCGTGGATGTGCTTGAAAAGGTCTTTTTTCTGAGGAAGAAACGTCCAAGTGGTTCTGAGTTAGCCTATCGTTTGCCCTAGACCTCAAGCGAATGATCATTAAGTGCGTTCGCCGGAACTCCGACCTCTTCGCATGGATGCCATCTGACATGCCGGGAATCTCTGAAGACATCATAATGCACAGGCTGAGTGTCTGACCGGATTCAAAGCCAGTCCAGCAGAAGAGGCCTAAGTTCGCCCCTGATCGACATCTGGCGGTCAGGGAGGAAGTTGGAAAACTCCTCTCGGCGTGAATCATTCAGGAGATCAGCTATCCGAAGTGGCTGGCTAATATGGTGATGGTGAAGAAGACGAGCGGCATGTGGAGAATCTGCATTGATTTCATAGACCTGAATAAGGCCTGCCCCAAAGACCCGTTTCTATTCCCAAACATTGACACCCTCATAGATGCAACAGCAGGGCACGAACTACTTAGTTTCATGGATGCCTTTTAGGCTATAAACAGATAAGAATGTTCCCCCAAACATACCGAAAACTGCCTTCGTAACCGACCAAGACTTTTATTGCTACCGGGTCATGCCTTTTGGACTGAAGAACGCCGGCGCCATTTATCAAAGGCTCGTCAATCGGGTCTTTAAGGACCAAATCGGTCGGAACATGGAAGTGTATGTCGACGACATGCTCGTCAAAAGCCGGACCACGAACATGTGGCCGACCTTGAGGAAGCTTTTGGGGTCCGGCGATCTCACAATATGAGGCTCAATCCCACCAAGTGCGCCTTCGGCGTATCCTCGGGGAAGTTCCTCAGATTTGTTATGAGCCACCGTGACATCGAAACAAATCCTGAAAAGATTCGAGCCATCCTCGACATGGCTCCCCCAAGAAACATTAAGGAAGTGCACAGGCTCACGGGACGACTGGAAGCCATCGGCCGTTTCGTCTCCAAATATGGAGAGAAGTCGTTCCCATTCTTCAAAGCCCTCAGAGGGGCAAAAGCTTTGAGTGGGAAACCCCCCGCAGGAGGCATTCGACCAGCTGAAGGCATACCTTGCTAACCCCCCGCACCTCAGCAAGCCCGAGCCGGGCATGCCCTTATTACTCTACTTGGCCGCCATCGAACACGCGCTCAGCACCATGTTGGTCAGGGAGGAGGACGGATCGCAGAAGCCCCTCTACTATGTTAGCAAAGTCCTGCATGACGCGGAGGTCAGATACCCGAGGACAGAGAAAATTGCCTATGCACTGATTATAGCAGCACGAAAACTCTGGCCCTACTTTCAGGCCCACTTTGTCCACGTTCTCATAGATCAGCCTCAAGACAGTCCTTGACAAGCCCGAAAATTTCGACAGCCTCATCAAATGGTTAATCGAACTTAGTCAGCATGACATCAACTACCACCCTCGTACAACAATCAAAGGCCAGGCGCTCGCAGAATTCATTACTAAATGCACCATCCCCGAATCCCCAGAAACTCGGTGCGATGCCCTGACTTGGGACGACTACGTCGACGGTTCTTCCTGCAAGGAAGGAAGCGGGGTTAATCTGTCGTTATTCTTATGAAGCTGGAAACAATTTGGCCTGATATGACCAATCTACCCACAATTGTAACATGTACGGGTCTCCACCTGAGGGTTTTTCTTCAGACACTGGCTCTTGAAATGACCATGCTCCCTACATAGAAAACAACTCCCTGTCTTGGCACCTCCGGTGTTGCCAACAGTCTTCTGAAATTTTTGATTTCGACCCTGGTTCCTGAATCCCGACGCTGGTGCAGTTCCTTTCCCTTGTAGTCGTGGATAGATTGATTTCCCGTACCCAACTTCCTCACAGAAATGGCATACTACAACCTCGGTGGTCCCCTGGACTTGCTCCCATTCATGCCGCAGTCGTGCCAATCTGGAATCAAAGTGTTCCTGCTCCTTTGCTAGACTTGCTAATGCAGCTCTGGAAGCATCTCTCAGTTGCTTAGCTTAACGACCTTTCCTGGTCTTATACTTCCTCAGCTTTTTTATTTTCCGATGTATGCTGGTTGCCACCGCTGTGCGTTGATCCATACTTAGTCCCTGCGGTGGTGAAGGCGAGTCCGTTTCGAGGTTAGCTTGTAGCGAAATCTCCTTCGGCTCCTTGCTCAAGATCATCAGATCATCCATCGAAATCGGCTCACTCTCTTCCATCAATACATTCTCAGTTAAGATATCCTCGAATACCATCCTTAAAACACATATATACTGAAATTAGTCCAGATATAGAAAAATTAAAAACATAAGTTGAAAGAAATAACAATATGAATTATAACTGTCTACAACTAGCTAAAACCGGACTCCTAAAAGGCATCAAAGTTTAATTTTCCTACTGTGTTGAACTGTAAATTGAAGTCCGCTCTGATACCACTCTGTAATGACTTGATTTTCATACACTGGAAAACCGTGACATAAGCCAGAAATCTTTTCCTTCAATTAGCCACAATACACAGAAAAATACAAAAATTTAACACTTTTTATTCTAGACAAATGTATTACAAGCATGAATGTTATAATGCTGCAATACATTACATCAGTGTTACAATAATGCCATACAAGTCCAAGTGTTATAAACTTTCAATAAAAATTACATCAGAGTACAATGAATATTACATAACACTTGTTACTTCACGTGGATGCTTCTCAACATAAATAAATTACAACATATATTACAATTGAAATAAAATCAACTCTTTGCTTCTTTTGCCTTGAGTCCTCCTGAATCCTGTACATGTAGCTCTGCAATCCAGTATAATCCTGTGATGAAGTCTATTCATACATTTACGAACTTTATATGCCATCTTATTCTAGTCCATTCATGGTTATGCATATGAAATTAGTCCATGTTACAACAACATACAACAATAAATAACAAAAATAATAAACTAAAAAACCATGAGATGAGAAACCCCCACCTTAAAAAGTGTAGGAAGAACTAGCCTTGCTCCTTCTCCTTCTTTGTTCTTGCTCCTCTTCAAGAACTCCACATGAAAGAGAACCCACTCTTATCTTTTGATTTAATTTCTCTTTCTTTTTCTTTCTTCTTAATCTTTTCTAAAATAAAACTAGATAACAACTAAAAATATAAGAAAGAAAGAGATGAGATGACGAACACACATGAAGAATGGCTTTGCCCTAGGGTTTTCTTGCCCTAATGAAGAATGGCCGGCCATTGGGGGGGGGGGGGGGGGGGGGGGGGGGGGGGGGTTATAGGCTAAGGGGAAAAGGGTATGTGGTTGAGAATGAAGCCACATGTCATACAATTTCATGGTTAATCAACTTGATGTTTAATTGTAATTTTATGTTACAATCAACACCCAGTCCAATTATAACCCTTCATTTCATCATGATTGATCAAGAATAAAAGATAATTTTCCCAAATCACATACTACATGATTTCGTACAAATGTACGAAATCGATACAATTCAAATACGTACATATATCTGTATATACATATAATTTTTATTAGTTAAAACGAATCAATCTGTACAAAATAATTTAATTCTAAGAAATAAAAATAAAATAATTTTATTACCAGTTCGGAAGATTTCAATATCAATTTGATGCAAAATAGATGTATACAGACTGGTATATACATATATATAATGTTTATTAACAAAACTGGGTGATATCCACCAAAATATTTCAATTCTGAAAAATAAAAATAAAAAAATAATTTTTAATATCAGTCCGGGATTTTACAGACATTTTCTCAAAAAATGTATTTTACAGGATTTTGTACAAGTGCACAAAACTGATACAATACATATATATACTTACTAGTATATATATCCAGATAATGATTATTAATAAAAACTAAGTAATTTCCATAAAAATATTTTAATTTTAAAAATAATAATTATACAAATATAATATCCGACCGGGATATTATAGTTGGTCGATCGCACCACGGTCGAACGCCCATCATAGTTAATATGATGAAGCAGTCGACCATTCATCTTTCGATTTTTTGATTAAAAGATGAACGGTCGACTGTCACATTTTGCGATCGATCGTACCTCGTGCAAATTTCTTTTTTGGAATGTATTGTTTCTATTTTTGATAGATACACTTCCTAATCTATATATTTGGACCAACCCACTGTGTATTCTTCACCTATTGTTTTGAGAAAAATCTTCTGAACTAATCAATTCAACAATCAATCCGAGTGTGTGATACTTATTTGTTTTCTTAGTCAGGATCATTAAAGATATTGAGTTTTTCTTTTCTTCCACTTCGGTGAGATTGACGGAGATTATCTTAGAAGTCATGTTGGTGTAATAGGTCTCTCAGCCCGAATTCGAGAATTACTGTACAAGAGTTTGAGTATAGTGAAACACTTGTGGCGGAGAATTGCTACAAGTAGGTGGTGTGGACGTACACCTGGGGGTCAAACCACGTTATATGGCTGCGTCACTTGTGCTTGATGTATTTGCTTTCTCTATCTCTTCTCATTTACTTTGCAACTTAATTTTAATTTTTTAATTTCCGCACAATCACCCTATTCACCCCTCCCTATGGTGATTTACAATTCATACTTGGGCAGGTCAGGCAAGCACGAAGAAAAGATTACGTATGGAGGACGAGGATAGTCCATGACGGGAGGAGTTGCGCGTAGCTGGTGGATGGATTACTATGTATCTGTATTTGTACTTTCTTATTAGTTGTTGATGTTGTAGTAAGTAGTAGTGTGGTGGTTGTTTTAGACTTATGCTAGATTTTTGTATTTTGGTGTTGTAATATGTACTACTTTGTTTTCGTTAATCTTCATTAATGAAGTGGTGGCGTGGTCATCTTTATTTTCAACTAAAAAAATATACTATTGTTTCATTCTTTCGTTAGGAATGTACAGTTGTATCTTTTGCTCCCATATTCAGAGTTGAGATTCAGTTTGTGCATTTATCAGGCTCAGTTATGTGAAAAGTTGGCCAGTTCCCAAAGTCCCTAACCCTTTTCTTTCTTTGAAAAGAAGAGGTAAATTATAGCTGATCTAATGCTTCGCTGACAAGAAAATAATCAAAAGGCATGAAAGTACACAGCCTCATACAACGTGTTGACATTGGTAAAACTACTAACTTCGTTGAGAGACAATGGATGGTTTGCTCCATGTCTGACGTCTACAGATGAAAGTATTTATGATATAAGCTACATGACTGATAGACTAGCTAGTTTTCTGTTTTCTGTTTTCTTACGAACCCCATAAGTAGAGTTCATCCTATTAAATTCGCATTTGAATCTCGACGATGTCATAGAACGCTGTAAAATTACTTCATCACTACAGATAGAGAAAAAATTTCAGTAAACTGTACATTCCTTTTTTGAATTTATGTATTTTTTTTTTTGAAACTATTTGCAAAAAGATGACACTTGCAAAATTAATTGTGCTCGTGGTACAGAAGATGGGGACCACGGTGACATCTCAGACGTTCCATCTGCCCTTTTTCTGGAAGACTTGTGTTGCACAGAAGATGGCGTGGGGCCCAAGTCACTCTGCAATGATGGGGAGTTTGTGAGGGGCGTCTGTGTTTTTCACGTGGGGCCCAAGCCTAGCAACTGTGAGGAGTCCCTAAAGGAGCGGCAGACGTGTACGGGGGTTGTACATGGGGGCCAGGTCTCGAAACAGGTTGGGAGAGGCGTAAGATGGACCTCTGTCACAACGCTCGAAAGCGGAGATCAGGGCGGAAAAATAGGAAACTTCAACGTGGAGGAGAGCTTGGGGGGTTTGGGCCTGACGGCACAACACAGGGGCTCAGGGCATGGGAATAAGGAAGGGGATCAGGGGATTTTAGAATCATCAAAGGATTGCGAGGCTCAACATAATAGCAAGGTAGCGGAATTGAATCAGGTGGCAGAGACTACCGAGGGGGGGGGGGGAGGGGGGGAGGGGGGGCTCAGATTGAAGAGCTATTAAAACAGAAGGTCGAAAAAAGAGTGGAACACAAAGTTCAAAAGAGAATGAAGGTAATATTGGGCAACTGGGCTTTGATCAATAAGCAGAAGTCAGAGGTCTCATCAGACTCAGATTCTGAGTGTAACAAGTCCGAAGATTCTGACTCAGGAGAAGAAAGAGAGGTCATAGGCAGAGACGAGAAAACGGTGGTGGCTGATACTAGTAAGAAGATAAAATTGATTAAGGCAAAGGAAGAGTTCAGAGGCAGCATAAAACAGCGGAGCAAAGGGGACAAGCCGATGACCGTCAAAGAGATCTACCAAAGGGTTGGAAAGCAAAAAGGATATGAAAACATCACAGGTACAAAATCGAATATCTCTATATTTGGCTCTATCTCTGATTCTGTGTTAATTCAACTTGCGAATATTTATGGATTCACTTGCATAATAATGCACACACGAATATTATTGACGTTATCCGGGGTAGGGAATTGGTTAATTGTTCATATGAACAAAGGGGGTTAGAAAGGGGGACGAGTGTGGATTGCATGTCTACAAACCTGGTAGAGATCGACTCATCTATGCAGGTACAAGGGGGGACGATTGTGCTTATGTGTAATATCATCTTCTGGAATGTTAGAGGGCTTGGCAAAGCAACCAAGCGTAGAATGGTAGGTGAGGTTTTTTGGAATAATAATATAGATATTTTTTGTTTGGAAGAGACTAAGCTTGCTCAATCAACGAACACAGTTCTCAGGGGTCTAAAGATAGACCATATCTAGGAATGGAGGTTAAGGGACACTATAGGTACGTCGGGTGGGGGGGGGATATTGGTGGGGGTCAATACTAGTAAATTCGATTTACTGGATGACTGGGTTGGAAAATACACGGTAACGGTTGTCGTCCAAAGAAGGCAGGATGGGTGGAAACAAACTATCACGGTGGAATATGGCCCAGCTGAGAGGAACCAGAGGCAATAGTTTTGGGATGACCTAAAGCACATCAGGGGAAGGTGGAGCCTACCTTGGGTTGTGGGAGAGGGGGGGGGGAGGATTTCAATATAGTAAGGCACACTTCTGAAAGGACTGGAGGGAGAGGCAACAGGCACGATATGCGGAAATTCAAGCTGGTGATATCAAGCCTAAGGTTGATGGACATCCCAATTAATGATCGGAACTTTACATGGTTCAACCTTCATAGAGAGCCAATACTTGCTAAGCTGGACAGGATCGTAGTATCTACTGATTGGGAATCGAAATTCCCCCTGGCAATGGCAAGGTCTTGCATCCGAAATACATCAGACCACGTACCTATCTTGATTGGTACGGGAGAAAAGGTTAGAAGAAGACAGAGAGTTTTCAGGTTCGAGAAGATGTGGCTGACCAACAAGGAGTGTCAAGATATAGTGAAGAACTGCTGGGAAGAGGGGGATGGTTAGGCAGAGCCAGCAGCCAGACTCAACAAAAAATTATCTAATCTCGGAAGAAGGTTAAGAAAGTGGAATAAGGTTAAGTTTGGGAATATTTTCAAAAGAAAAGAGGACATCCTGCTCGAGATTAAGGAACTTGAAAGAAAGGAGGAAGTTGGTGACCTGGACGATAACCTGTTTCAAAGGTTAACGACATGCATGCAAGATATTCAACAGACCTACATCAACAAGAAAATCATGTGGCGGCAACGCTCCAGGGTTAAGTGGTTGAAAGAAGGGGACGCAAACACCAAA
Source organism: Hemerocallis citrina (assembly GCA_017893485.1). Lineage (NCBI taxonomy): Eukaryota > Viridiplantae > Streptophyta > Magnoliopsida > Asparagales > Asphodelaceae > Hemerocallis > Hemerocallis citrina. The sequence continues at coordinate 285,002,011 of CM030364.1, read as the reverse complement.
TACTTCCACAAGACAGCCAATATGCGACACAGATACAACTACATCCATTCATTGGATATCGATGGCACCTCGGTGACAGACGAGGGACAGATAGTGAACCATGTTCATGATAAATTCAAGGAACTATTCGGGAAAAACAGAGTGGGGCAGAGCGATTCCAATAAGAATATATGGGAATAATTGGAAGGAGAAACCCGAGAGAGAGTTGAGGCTCTACAAGATCCATTCACCATGGAGGAGGTAAAGGCAGCAGTTTGGGGGATGGGACAGGACAAGGTATCGGGACTAGATAGGTTTCCTATATTCTTTTACAGACAGTTTTGGGATACTGTGAAGCTGGACATTATGGAGATCATGAGTACATTCTATAACGGTAGCCTGAATCTGGAAAGAATCAACTACGCTCATGTTTGCCTTATCCCTAAAAAACAGGTGCCAAGGGAGGTCCGTGATTTTAGACCAATCGGTTTGATTAACTGCTCTTTGAAAATCATCACAAAGGTACTCGCTAATAGATTGGGAAGGATCATCGGGGAGATTATCGAGGACTATCAGACTTGTTTTATTGCCGGGAGGGATATATTAGAAGGGGTGGCGCTTGTACAGGAAGTAATAGAAGACACGAAGAGACGTCAGAAGGCGGGATTCATGTTAAAATTAAACTTCGAGAAGGCATACGACAAGGTTGAATGGAAATGCTTATTGGAGATTCTTCATAGAAAAGGGTTCGGGAGCAGGTAAATCGGATGGATAAAGACTTGGTTAACTACATCCAAGGTCAATGTGTTGGTCAATGGGGAGTTGGGAAAGGAAATCAGATGCAGGAGGGGTCTTAGACAGGGAGATCCACTTTCACCATTGTTATTCACTTTGGTAGGAGTCGGATTGCATAGAATGCTACACGCATACAGAGAAAATGGTATGATCAATGGTCTTGGTATGAGGAGAGGTATTTCTGCAGTTATGAACATCCAATATGCAGATGATACGGTTATTTTTGGTGAGTGTGACATTGCGCAGGCAACTTTCCTGGAATGGGGCCCCTACCTCTTTGAAGAATGGTCAGGGCTTAAAGTGAACTTCAACAAAAGCTCAATCACATTCTTAGGGAATTCGGGTGATGCAGAAAGCATTATTGCCAATATTCTTAACTGCCCGATCCAGAACTTGCCGATTCAGTATCTAGGTCTGCCAATCAGAACGGGAAATGTTAGGAGGGTGGACTGGCATGGAATCATAGGGAAAATTGCGAACAGACTTGATGGGTGGAAAGGGAAAATGTTGTCCTTCGGAGGACGCCTGATCTTGCTAAATTCGGTGATTAGCTCTATACCTATCTACTTTATGTCTTTTTATCAGATCCCGGTTTGGGTGTCCAATTAAATTGACAGACTGAGGAGACAATTACTTTGGCATGGGGCGGGGGAAGGGGGAGGGTACGCATTAATCAAATGGGGTATAGTGTGCAGACGAAAAGAGCTGGGTGGATTGGGGGTAATAAATATTCGCCAAATGAATCAAGCATTACTCTGCAAATGGTGGTGGAAACTCAAACTTAAGACTAAGACAAAATGGGGGTAGACTGATAAAGGCGGCTTATTGGAAAAATGGATGCATGCACCAGAAACAGAAAAACATGAACTCAGCGTCCGGATTATGGAGAGGGGTATACCATACTAAAGAATTCTTCATCTCAGGGGTAACCTTCTCTATTGGGAATGGATCCACGACGTCGTTCTGGAAGGACAAATGGTGCGGAACTATTAACCTGAAGAGGAGATTTCCGGAAGCATACAATTTTGCGGCCAATAAATATGATCGGGTTGCTACTAATTGGAGAAATGGGGAATGGAGACCAAGACTGACAGGCAGGCTTACAAGCCAGGCTAGAAGACAAAAGCAGGAGATCATTGCCTTCCTACAGGATTGGAAGCCAACTGGAAATGATCATGATGACAGAGTTAAATGGGACGCAGAAAAAGGGGCCGTATTTTCAGTGAAAGCGGCATATAAAAGGCTAAACGATGGGGGCTTAGAGTATATGACCCAGTATGGAAGGCACATGTCCCACTTAAAGTGAGGACTTTTAACTGGTTGGCATGTAGAAACGTCATTCTAACAAGGGATAACCTGGTTAAGAGAAGGTGGCAAGGACCGGTAAATTGTGTTATGTGTAATCAGGATAACGAAATAGTAGACCATCTTCTGCTGACGTGCAGTTTCGCGAAGCCAATTTGGGGGAATCTACTTCAAAGAATGTGCACCGCAGGGCCAGGACCGCAGACGGTACTAGACGCTGGAGGGGGGGGGGGGGGGGATGGAGGGGGGAGCATATTCACAGCAGCTCCTGCATTTGGGATGTGGGGGTTGCGGCTATATGCTGGGACCTTTGGCTAGAATGGAACAATAGAATTTTTAGAAGTACACACAGACACATTATGCATCAACAATTGCTATTCAAGATTATTGCTAATATCATGTTCTGGTCTAATACGGCAGGTGAAGAACCAAAGAAGAAGATCAAGGTCATGTACAATGACATGGCAACCAGTCAAGTTGAGACACAGGAAAGGGAAGGTACACCAGAAGAGGAGTGATGCCAAGGGGTGAGGAGGGTAGCACTTGAACCTTTGCCAACTTTTGGGGTTCTTTGGGATTATGTATTTCCATTTTGATGTTTTCTTTTTTGGGGGTCCATGTAGGGGGACTCAGTTTAGTGGTTGTAAGTAGTTTTGGGTGTTCGAATGGGTCAATACCAAGTATGGAATACGAGGGGGCCTAGGCCAACCTTTTATGATAAAAAAAAAATGTGCTCGGGGTATATGCTTTTTTGTGTGTGAAACTATTTGATAAAAGAGGACACTTACCAAACTAATTATGCTCGGGGACTCAATGACTACACTTGTCGTTCCCAACGGTGAGCTTAGTTATTTCATGCTCGCCATTGGGAACGGCGGGCCTAGTTTTATATTTTTGGAGAAACTCGATGTTACCAACGGCGAGTTTAGTTCAAAATTTTTAAACTCTGTTGAATTTGGTAAATTTTGAAAGAAAAAAAAACTCCATAGAAGAGATCGTGTTGGGACATCGGAAGGAACTTTCGCTGTTCCCAACAACGAGCTCTTTTATAGAGTTTTTTTTCGAAAATTCAAAAAGTTCAACAAAGAGTTTCACTCTTTGTAAAATTTCAAAAATTGTGCAGTCGTTGTTCCTAACAACAAGTCTAGTATAAAGAACATCACCGTTGGAAATAGCGATTCTTGTTTGAAAATTTTGAGCTCGCCATTGGGAACAACAACGGTGAGTTTCTCAAAAAAAAATTAAAACTAGGCTCGTCGTTCCCGACGGCGAGTTTGAAATAACTAAGCCCGCCTTGCCGTTGGGAACAGCGGGTGTAGTTGTTGAGCATCTGAGGGCAATAAGTTTGGCCAGTTTTTTTTTTCCAAATGGTTTTGAAAAAAAAGCATATTTAAAAATATATAAAAAATTCAATTGTATTAATGTTAATGCTAATATCAAATTCACAACTACAACAATTCTGCACTTTACAGCATTTTACAAACAGCAGAAATTACGAAGCAGCAAAGTGCTCCTAAATCTTATTTCGAAAATAATTAGCGATCTGCTCTTGTTTAGAACATGTCAGCATAAATTATTATTGGAAATAACGGCATAGATTATTTACGTGCCGTTATTTCCAATAACGACATCTATTTTACATTTTTTTTTCATTCCGTTATTTGGAATAATGGCATCATTATATTTCTCTTATAAGTGTGAATCTTCTAACTTTAGAAAATTCTAAGTGTGAAAAAAACTTATAAATAATATCGTTATCCTGAATAACAGCATTCAAATGGCGGCATCAGTTATATATAAATGAACTCTTGCCGTTGTTTGGAAACAGAGAGGATGAATAATAAGTTTAAAATAAATAAAAAAAAAAAAAAAAAAAAACTAACTATAACTGATGTCGTTATTTGGAATAACGACAACAGTTATATATTTTTTTTAACTTATTCATCAGAAAGGATGAATAATAAGTTACTTTTTTATTAAAAAAAATCGTCAGTAATAAGTTACTTTTTTATTCGTATTGAGAATGCCGTTATTTAAAATAACGACATCTGTTATAAGGTTTTCACACTTGCAATTTTTTCTCTAAATGGAGACTACAAGCTGTCGAAAAACAAAATAACCTATGTTGTTACTCCAAATAACGACATGACACTTTTTTAAATATAGATACCGTTATTGAAAATAACGGCACGTAAATAACCTATGCCGTTATTTTCAATAACGGTTTATGCTAACGTGTCCTAAACAGGATCAGATCGCTAATTATTTTCGGAAGTGGGGGCAGAGTGCCAAATATTTTCAAAAAGTGGGGCAGTATGGCAAAATTTTCATCTTATTTCTACAGAGATTTTCCCGTACAACACGGTGAACAAAAACACCCGCCAGCGTATTATCCTCAGAAGTAACACTAGCAGTACTTCTTCAAACCAAAATAATTAAAGCAACACATTCAGTTAAGCAAATCCTTGCAGTTTCAAAAAAATATGTGGATCAACAAAAATATACAAGGAAAGGATAGAAGTACTTCCACACATCCTGAGTTTCCAGTAAATTCAGCTCCAGGTAAAGATCAATCGTCGTCTGATGAACTAGAACTGAAAGAATCTGACCTCTGAACTTTCATTGCCGGATAAAGCAGCTCGTTTGGATCCCGGACAGAGGTTACCTGTTGCGGCGGCTCCTTGGCAGGTGGATGTTGAACAGGTGTAATTGCTGGTGGTGTTTCTTTGGCTTTCGGTGTACTAGGTAGATCGTCATCTGATGAACTAGAGCCGAAAGAATCCGACCGCTGAACTACTTTGACTGCAGGATAAAGAAGCTCACGCGGGTTTCGGACAGGGGTTACTAGTGGCGGATCCTTGACAGATGATGTTGTAGGTGGTGTATCTTGAACATGTGTAATGGCTGCTGGTGTTTCTTTGGCTTTCGGTGTAGGTGGTTCGTCGTCTGATGATGAACTAGAGCTGAAAGAATCCGACCGCTGAACTACTTTGACTGCTGGAAAAAGAAGGTCACGTGGGTTCCGGGCAGAGGATACTAGTGGCGGGTTCCTCGCAGGTGATGCTAAAAGATCTCGAACAGGTGCAATTGCTGGTGTTTCTTTAGGTACAGGTTTAGGTGGATCGTGGTCGTCGTCTGATGAACTAGAGCTGAATGAATCCGACCGCTGAACTTTGACTGCTGGAAAAAGGAGGTCGCGGGCAGGGGATACTAGTGGCGGGTCCCTAGCAGGTGTTGCTAAAAGATCTCGAACAGGTGTAATTGCTGGTGTTTCTTTGGGTTCCGGTTTAGGCGGATCATCATCTGATGAACTAGAGCTGAATGAATCCGACCTCTGAACTTTGGCTGCTGGAAAAAGAAGGTCACGCGGGTTCCGGACAGGGGATACTAGTGGAGGGTCCCTGGCCGGTGATGCTGAAGGATCTCGAACAGGTGTAACTGCTGCTGGTTTTTCTTTAGGTTTTGGTGCTGGTTTTTGCGCTTGCATTGCCTTCACTTCTCTGCATGTCTTATCAATCATACAAAGAAAATCGCGAACAATAACCAACAATCGCAACCCTTCGTCTTTCCCTGAGTTCCCATGAAAATAATCAGAGGTAGCTTTCACCAACAATCTCATTTTCTTCTCTTCTTCCAGTAAGGAAGTAATACTAGCCTCGGCATGGGCTACAAATCCCCTCAGACAGTCGAGGAACCGGCTCTCCTCTTCGCTGGTTTCCATTTTACTTTTCAAAAACTCTTTCGCCTTTATAAGCCTTTCACCGAGACTCACCACCGTGTGGGTTAAGCCATCGACATCTAATGCTGCTGCCTTTTTGACATTATCAAGTTCGCCACTGAGGCCTGATACAACGTTAAATCCAAGGGTTTTGCAAATGTCCTCAGATTCAACAGGGATGTCTTCAAAAAGATCTTCGCCGCTTAGGCTACAAATGCTGCTTCGACTTTCCCTAGCTAGGCGCATTGCTCGTAGGCCTTCAGTGCGGATGATTTCTTGAACAACAAATTGTAGAAGTGTTGTCTTTCCATCCGTTCCTCTGACATCTGCGAGCTTGAGAAGTGTGTCGAGTTTGAATGCCTGTGCTCCTCCACGATAAGTTCCATCGTTCATACGATTGCCTGTTTTGAGAACAGCTTCTAATAACTTCAAGAATAGCCGGCTATTTCTAAGCTCCTTACAAGCTACCTGAGAAAACATTTACACAACATCAGAACATTTTTGTTCGTCTCTCTAAAATCGTCTAAGCAAGACGAGAATGGGTTACGCCTATCATCTTTCTCTTTAGAAAAACCTCACTGCAAAAAGAAATTGGCCAACAGAACATGAAAAATCAAATTTTGTAGTAACAATGTAACACCAACTAGCTAATTGCTTTCAATATGCTGGAGACTGAGAGATGAACATGATCCCTTATATCATTGAAGGGAATAATATTTGGTTGCATACTAGGTGTGTTCTTGTGATTTCGTTTCACTATGGCTAATTAAGGATTTGTAAATTTTTCGTGACAGATTTGTAATATGAAATTACCTAAGAAATAGTTTCTACTATATGGTTATTTATCTAATATGCTTCCCTTCATCATGGTGCTCTCCTTTTCTTAAAAAAGAATGACAACTAAGTGAACAACAACATTATTTCATACATTTAATGGAACGCGGGGGATTTCCCACCGTTAACGATAAAAAAAAAAAACATTATTTCATACATTGGATACATTAACTAAAGATATAATTAGCCAAAAAAATAACCGAAGGTCATATTATGAAAAGAAATCATTTATGAAAAATGAAAAGAATGCTCGCCTCTATAGCTGCAAAAGATTCTTTAACGATTAAGGATTCCTCTGGTAGAGAAGTCATGAAAAGCAACACATCCAACCGCTCGTAAGCAAAGGGGACATCTACTATGGCTCTTATAAATTGCTCAGCAGGACCAAGCCTGGCAGGTTGATCATATAGACGAATCTTCAGCTCTTCTTCTGTTGTAGGTGCCATTTTCAATAATGTGGCGAGTAGCTCTATAGGAAGCTCATTCCCTGTTTAACAAATAAATGATAATTAGTTTTCATAACTTTTCCTCATTGGGGTGGAATGACCCTTCCAACACACGTTACACACCAACACGCCAAAATTATGGTGAGGGTCGCAAATTTCATATGTATATTTTATAACACGACCCTGCACTTTGAGTACCGTTTTTGTGGAGTGAAATGGTTTTTTTTTTTTTTTATAAATGTGTGATTAATGCATGCCTATTGGTAATTGAACCTAGGTATTTCTAATACAAAAGAGATTTTAAAACCTATTCATCATTAGTTTGAAATGATCCGACCTTCACAACAACATTCCAAAGCTACGGTGAAAGTTGAGGATTTCATGTATACTCTAACATGCCCTTGAAGGTTGAGAACTGCTTTTGTTTGACTGAAACGGTGTTGATTTTAATATAAATCTCTATTGTGGGAATTGAACCAAGGTGGTTCTAATAGAATATGGAATGACTTTGCCACTACCCAGACTCCAAATTTACAGAAGGATACAGAATTTCGGTTAATGTTCTAACAATTCAAAGTAATTTTAATGGCTTTTTAAAGTTTTTTGCATGAACTTGAAAATTGTCAGATAAATTAAACTATACATGAACTTTAAAATGTAAAATCATTAAATGTTGAAACAGATCATCTGTTAACACACAGAAGGTGCGGAGAACATAGTGTTACAGCTTAGAACATTGGAGCAGATTTCTTCTGAAATATACCTTTAAAAAAATCTGTTCAGATATATACACAATATGCCAATTGTGAGAAGAAAAAAACAGACAAACAAGAATCACTAATATCTGTCAAACATAAAATAAGATTGAAAATTACCCTCTGTCAATGCGTCACGAACATCTGCTGATCTCACATTCAGTGCTTTCAAAGAAATGGACAAATTCTGCGCCTTCTTTGGATCGAGGAGAATGACATATTGAGGTGTATTATCCTTGACTGACATAGCCTTCTTTGCGTCCTTGATTTGCTCAGTGAAACCAAATAAGCTCTCTATCATCTCCTCATTAAACCTGTAGATTGGTTAACCAATAATCTGTTTACTAGTTCATATATAATTCCACCAACAAATCAACACTAAGAAAAGAAGGTAAGCGTACTGGAATGAACCAGCTTTCAATTTATCCCACACCATTGACTGATTAGGTTTAGCGTTAACTTTATCCCAGAAGAATGGCTTAAGCTTGGCCTTCGGAGCATCTGAGTCATTGTCAGCGTTTCCTGGCTTCCCTGGTAAAGGTGGTGGGCCCTTACCTTTGATCATATTCATTTTTCCTGGAGGTGGTCGAGGAGCTCCACCTTTTAGCGGCGGCGGTGGTGGGCCCTTACCTGGAGGCGGACGTGCACCTCCACCCATTGGTGGCGGTGGTGGTGCTGGGCCTGGTGCTGGACCTGGTGCGGGAGAAGATGCACCAGGAGGAGGAGGAGGAGGAACAGCAGGTTTCTGGCAAGGAGGAGGAGAAGGAACGTCAGGTTTCTGGAAAGGAGGAGGAGGAACGTCAGGTTTCTGGAAAGGAGGAGGCATCACAGGGAGTGAAGGAGGAGGAGAAGGAGGAGGGAGTGAAGGAGGAGTAGGAGTTGGAGTTGGAGGAGGAGGTGGAGGTGGTGATGGTGGTGATGGTGGTGTTGGCTCGGAAATTACAGTATGATCTTTACTCGGCTCAGAAGGAATAGTAGAATTTACCTCCTCCGAAGGAGGTTCATCAGATTCTGATGGTGGTGGAACTTCATCCACGCTTTCTAACAATGAACCATTCAAATTTAGGCTCGGATCAGTTTTCAGTGGCTTCGGTGGTGCTAGTATACCGTTTGTACTAGTACCGCCAAAAGATTGTGAGGAACCTGTTATGAAAGGTAAGTCAAGTATATATAATCAGAAACAAACCAAAAGAATTTCCATACCAGACATATCACTTAAACTTAAACTGAGAAGTGGCCGGTCCTCCTTCCTTGAAGATCCTAAACTGCTGCCACTTCGAAGTTTCAAGAAGCAGAAGAACATAATTCCAACAGCTAGAGAAGTAACTCCTGCAGTAAGAGCTACAGCTAGCATGATTGTCTTGCTCTGATTCTCCGCAATCTCTTTTTCAATTTCTTCTTTTTCTTCTTTTGTCCGAACGTGTTTAGGTTTGGTGTCTTCAGCTAAATATCTTCTAGAATTAGATGACTCAAGATGAGCAACAAACCAACATCGTAAATTTTCATCTCCACAACTATCAAGTGGGAAATTATGCTTAATCAGACAATCAAGGAAGCTACGGTAGACTTCTGGAGATGGAAGATTGATAGCATCCCGTACGTGCCCTTCTGAGAGGCGCGCTTTATTTTGTTTGAAATTGGTTAAGTCCTTATAGAGATAAGAGCCGGAGTTTTCTACTTCTTCGGCAATAGCAGCTAAATCCAAACCACAACTGAGCCACATCTGTGCCACCTGCATTTCATCCCTTCTATAAATTAGTCGTTTTAAAACTTGTTTTCCTACTAACAAATCAAATCATAAAGTTGCTTCAAACATACTAGAAATGGGAACAGATATATAACTCCAAGCATTAACAGTCTAGAACAGTCGAGCACAATAAACATTGATAAAATTAACAGAGATTGAAAAATATTATTGGATTGATTATAACTGAGTATAAAGTCTCCTATATATAAGAGGGAACCAAATACTAAACTGATACATAACCCGATATGAGACTATATATATAATACAATATCTAACACCTTCTTCTCAACTCACGACAGGTCGAATAGTGTGGGTTTACCCACCAAATAACGAAATCTCTGAACAGTGTGGAATTTGGTGAAGAAGTCTGTTGTCTGCTGTGAAAAGGTAACAGAATAAAGTGAAATGGTCTATGCTTCAAAGAGCTCACGAACACAGTGGCAATCTATCTCTATGTGCTTCGTTCGCACATGAAAGACCAGGTTGCTTGCAATGTGCAATGCACTCCGGTTATCACAATGAAGATGTGTAGTTTCTATAAGAGTTACACTCATATCTAATAATAGCCAACGAACATAAACAATTTCTCTGGTAGTAGCTGTCATTGATCTGTCCTCAGCTTCAGTGGAAGAGCATGCAACAACTGTATGTTTCTTGCTTTGCCATGAAATCAGTAAATCACCAAGAAATAGATAGAAATCTGTGGTAGACCGTTTGGTGGTAGGATCACCCGCCCAATCTAAATCAGAATGTGTACTGAGCTCCAGTTTGTATGTAGAAGACATGAATAATGAGCGAGTGATAGTGCCCCGAAGATATCTGAGGATCCGAAGAAGAGCACCGTTGTGAACTAATGTAGTAGCGAAAACAAACTGACTAACTATACTGACTCATGAGCAATATCGGGTCTAGTCATACATAAGTAGACAAACTGTCTAACAATTTGCCTGTATCGAGTGGGGTCAGACAGAAGCTCACCATCTGTGGGACGAAGCTTCACATAAAGCTCTAAGGGAGTATCGGTCGATCGACTATCAGATAGGTATGCAGTGGAGATAATATCTGATGTGTATTTCTGTTGAGAAATAAGTATCCTCCGATATCCATGAGCAATCTCTTGACCCAGAAAGTAGCGTAATCTATCAAGATAATTCATATGGAACTGCTGGTGAATGTATTTAAGGGTGGAGGCGATGCCTGCGAAATCATCCCCAGTAATAATCATATCATTATAATAATAGAAGGACCCACTCCTACAGTGATGAATGCATAAATATAGAGTGATCCTGTGAACTCCGACTGAAGCTAGCTTGGGTGATGACACAGTGAAAACACTCAAACCAGGCTCGAGGAGTCTGTTTCAGACCATATATGGCTCGAGGTAGACGGCAAACATGACGAGGAGTGAGAAGACCAGGAGGAGAATGTATGTAAACAACCTCAGATAAGGTACCTTAAAAAAATGCATATCTGGTATAACGACCACTGACGAACTGCAGCAATGGCAAGAAGAGTGCAAACTGTAGTTATCTGTGCAACTGAGGCAAAAGTCTCATCATTCTCGATGTCATGCTCCTAAGTGAATCCTCGGGCAACTAGACGAGCTTTGTGCCACTCAATGGAGCCATCAGGTCAATATTTGACCTTGAAGATGCACTTGCAGCTAACAGGCTGGACGCCCACAGGCAGTGGAACAACATCCCAAGTGCTAATCTGATCAAATGCACAGAACTCCTCTGCAATAGCTTTCGACCACTCGGGCTATAGTTTCCTGATAAATTCTGGGCTCACGTGTGGAGTGTATAACAGTGAGATATGCATGAAACTATGGTGAGTAGGAGGCAAGGGTAGCAAAGCCAAATTGGTCAAACCAGTGGCATCAGGTGTGTAACGTGCCGGTGGAATGCTTGAGGTATAACATGTAAACTGACGGACCGGTGGTTGATGGGCAGTGTATGGGGGTGAGATAGGCGGAGTGGGTGCATGATGTTGTAGGGATGCAGGTGGTATCTCTGTAAGAGGAATAATATGTGGAACGTCGGTAGAGATGGGGAAGGAACCAAAGAAGTGGAATCATATGGAATGCGTGAATGTATGGTCAGAGAGATAAGCCCAACAACTGGGAAATCGAGAAAACTAGCATCCTCAAGAGAAGTCAAGTAGTAGGGAGAGTCTTCCACAAAAGAGACATGTCGGAAAACACGAACACGACCCGCCACATGATCAAAACAACAATATCCTTTATGTTCTGGACTGAGACCTAAGTGAAAACACTTAGTAGCTCGGAAGGTAAGCTTCGTGCGCTCAGTGGGAGGGAGAAGGACATAACAAATGCACCCAAAAGAAAAGAGCATACTGTAGTCCGATGGTGAGTGACGAAGAGCCTTATAAGGAGATGTGCTAGATAAGACAGACGAGGGAGTGATGTTAATGAGGCAGACATACGTCATGACAGCTTCAGCCCATAAAGAACGAAGAACATAAGAGGAGAGTAGAAGAGTGCGAGCCGTCTCAACGATGTGACAATGCTTGCGTTCAGCTATATCATTCTACTCATGCATGTGAGGGCATGATTGCTGAAAGAGTGTACAATGAGATTGAAGGATTGATCTCATAGGAGCGAAATTGTACTCACGAGTACCGTCTGAGCGAAAGGTTTTGATACGCACACCAAACAAAGTGTGAACCATTCTCGTAAAGAACTGGTAAATGTTAGGTATCTCTGAGTATTGGCGCATAAAAAACACCCATGTGTATCTAGTAAAGTCATCAATGAAACTAACATAATAGAGATAATCTTTGTGAGAAGGTGTAGGAAATGGTCTCCATATATCAGAGTGAATAAGTCGAAAATGATGGATGGTGTGAGAAGTGCTTTTGTGATACCTTTGTGAGAAAGTGCTCTGATACCATTATAAAGTTAACATAGAGATTGAGAAATATTATTTGATTTATTATAACTGAGTACAAAGTCTCTTATATATAGGAGAGAACTAAATATTAAACTGATACATACCTTGATATAGAACTATATATATAATACAATATCTAACAAACATGAAAACCTCAAACTAGCATTCAGTCTTATTTCAGAACACATTTACTCTTAGGTAAGAAAAAAAGTTGGTCAAGATATGTCTAAGTGCACACTAATCATGGGATTTATCCTCAAAAGAAATATCTTAACTAGCTTTAGTACACCCTACGAAGCACGGATGCTCTCCCGGGGATGCGTATCTCGTACCGGATACGTATCCCAACAAATTTTTTTTTTTAAAAGAAAAAAAGATCGGATACTCTGGTGATACTCTCAGATACTCTAGGGAAACTCTCGGATATATCGGGATACTCTTGGATATTGTTTGGACATATATATATATATATATATATATATATATATATATATATATATATATATATCAATAATAATAATTAGATTGACAGCTTGATTAGTGGAGAATCAGATTGACAGCTTGATTAGTGGAGAATCAGTAGGAATATATTCAGTTTTGGTAAATCTGTTGATAGCTTGATTAGTGGAGAATCAGTAGGAATATATGATCAGTTTTGGTAAGTCTGTTGATAGCTTGATTAGTGGAGAATCAGTAGGAATATATATTCAGTTTTGGTAAGTCTGTTGATAGCTTGATTAGTGGAGAATCAGTAGGAATTTGTTAGCTTGATTTACTCCAATATCAGATCTGGTAAGTTGTATATATATACTACCAAATACTAATAACAGATCAATCAAGTTATTTACAATCTCTCTTCTTCTTTATGGTATCAGAGCCAAAACGATCCTGCCCTCTTTCTCTCTAATTAAGGACGCCGCTCCTTACTCTAACCCTCACCCTTGCCTCCAATGGCCAACGACAACACCTCCTTCATTTCCAACCCCTATGAACCTTCCAAACCCTTTGCCTGTATCACTCTTATCAGTGTCACCAAGCTTCTCCCCACCAATTATCTTAATTGGAAACTCCAAGTTGAAGCTCTCCTTGATGGCCATGATCTCCTCAAATATCCAGATGGATCCTTCCCCGCGCCATCGGAAACAATCTCCACCACTGCATCGCCTCCAGTGACGACCCCAAATCCTGCCTATCAGACATGGCGTCGACAGGACCGCCTCATCTATGGCGCCCTCCTCACCACTCTCTCCAATGAAGTGGCCTCCCTGGTGTCTCAGACAAAGACGTCGCATGATCTTTGGACCCTTCTCAAAAGCACCTATGCCAAGGCATCCCGCAGTCATCTCAAGCAACTAAAGGAGCGTCTCCGTACTGCTTCCAAAGGTACACAATCCATCACAACCTATATGCATTCCCTGAAGCAAACAGCAGATCTTCTTGCATCACTTGGATCTCCTGTCTCTGTTGAAGACATGACTGACCATGTCTTGCGCGGTCTCGACGACGGCTACAGAGCCGTCATTGACGGCGTGAATGCAAGAGACATCCCAATCACCTTTGATGACCTCCTCGAGAAGCTTCTCATCCAGGAATTCTCCATCGTTGCTGCTCAGAGACAGAATCCTGCTCCAATTACAGCCTTGAGTGCTCAGGCTCGGCCTAACTCCAACAACAGGTCTCGGTCAGGGCAATTCTCTGCACAGTCTAATCAGCGCACTGGCTACCGCAACCCTCCAAAACCGTTTCTAGGCCGATGTCAGTGGTGCAATGTCAAAGGGCATGTTCTATCTCAGTGCCACACCTTCAGACAGCAACACCCCGGTATCCCGCCTCCCCCTCGGGATTCTCCGGCTTACACTGGACAAGCTCGGGCCAATACTGCAGCTGCTGGCCCATCTCAGACTGGTTTTTTGGTTGACAGTGGAGCAACGCATCACATCACCAATGATCTTGCAAACCTGGCGCTTCATCACCCGTACACTGGCCCCGACTCGTTGTTTATGGGTAACGGTTCAGGTTCAAACATCTCTCATTATGGAACACTTTTACTTAATGATTTATCCTTGTCTAATGCCTTGTGCGTTCCTTCCATGAAACAAAATATCATCTCTGTCTCTAAACTTACCAAACAAACTAACTCTGCTGTTGTTTTCCTGCCAAACTCTTTTTATGTAAAGAACTTGCAGACGGACCAAACAACCCATAAAGGCCCATGTGTGGATGGACTTTATCTCTGGCCCGCTACCTCACCATCCGTCCACACCGTCCACACGGAATCCTCTGCATCATGGCACCATAGGCTTGGGCATCCTTCATCTTCAATCTTCAAATTCATTCAACAGCATTTTTCTTTGGGCTCAAATAAATTCCAGCAATCAGATTGCAACTCATGCCAAATTACCAAATGTCACAAGCTTCCTTTTCATGAATCCACTCTAAAATCTTCTTATCCATTGGAAATAATTTTTTCGGATGTATGGACTTCTCCCATTTTATCCATTGATGGTCTTCGTTACTATTGCATGTTTGTTGATCATTTTACTCGCTATATCTGGCTCTATCCAATGAAACACAAATCTGATGTGCAAACCATATTCCCAAAATTTAAATCACTTATTGAAAATTTCTACCACCACAAAATAAAAATCTTATACACAGATAATGGTGGCGAATATATTGGTCTTCGTCCCTTTTTAAGCAACCATGGTATAATTCATCACACCACCCCACCTCATACACCCGAGCACAACGGAATTTCAGAACGCCGGAATCGTCACATCGCCGAAACCGGTCTCTCTCTCCTCCATCACTCGGGATTGCCCCTAACCTATTGGCCTCACGCCATGACCACCGCAGTCTACCTCATAAATCGCCTTCCAACTCCAATTCTTGGGTATGAATCACCCTATTCCAAATTGCTCAACATTAGCCCGGATTATCATAAGTTAAAATGTTTTGGATGTTTGTGTTTTCCCTGGATTAAACCATATGCTGATCATAAACTTGCGCCAAAGTCTGCTATGTGTGTTTTTGTAGGTTACTCGGCTGATCAACATGCGTATTTGTGTCTCGACCCCAAAACAGGAAGGATTTACACTTCTCGCTATGTGAAGTTCGTAGAATCTGAATTCCCGTTCAGCTCTCTAGTGGCTCAATCCAATTCAAGTGTAGAGCAACAAACAGGCCCACTCCAACTCTCCATTTTACAGCCCATAGACCAACCCACGGTGAGTACCACTCTAAACACACCTGAAGACTTATCCGCTGCCACTCCCTCTCCCTCCATCACCCACCCACCAAATCCGGCTCCATCATCACCCTCAAACGAACCCACCCACACCACTCAATCCTCCAGTTCAATCTCCCAACCATTTCCACAACTTCCAGCCCCACCAACCCAACCCGTTGTCAAGAGACAGAAACCCAATGGCGGTGGGATCATCACCCGGTCTCAAAACAACATCGTCAAACCCATCAACAAGCTCAACCTCCATGTCCGACCCTCCTCTCCCATCGAACCCAGCACCATCACCCAGGCTCTTCGCGACCCTGATTGGCGCTCAGCCATGCAAAATGAATTTGATGCCTTACACCACAACAACACTTGGGATCTTGTTAGTCGGTCCTCTGCTCAGAATTTGGTTGGCTGTAAATGGGTATTCAGAATCAAACGGAATCCGGATGGATCGATTGATCGTTACAAGGCTCGGTTAGTTGCCAAAGGGTTTCACCAACGCCCTGGTTGGGACTATACGGAAACATTCAGCCCAGTTGTTAAACCGGTAACCATTCGAGTCGTCCTAACACTTGCAGTTCGCCAGGGTTGGTCCATACGTCAGCTTGATATCAACAATGCGTTCCTTCAGGGGACACTCAAGGAGGAAGTCTTCATGATACAGCCACCTGGTTTCGTCAACAAAGACTTTCCGGATCATGTCTGTCGCCTAAAAAAGGCACTCTATGGACTAAAGCAGGCACCCCGCGCCTGGTACACGGAGCTCCAAGTATTCCTGCTCTCCCTTGGCTTCGTAAATTCAACTGCAGATGCTTCTCTCTTCATCTACCAAAAACTGAGTGTTACACTGTACTTATTAGTGTATGTTGACGATATAATTGTCACTGGGAGCTCCTCTGCCGAGTTGTCTAAACTCATTGCCACACTCGCTGCTCGTTTTTCATTAAAAGACCTTGGTTGTCTTAGCTATTTCTTGGGTGTTGAAGTAATTTCTTCCGCTGCAGGTATGTTTCTTTCACAAAGAAAATATATCACTGATCTGCTACATAAATCTGGCATGGCAGATACGAAACCGGCATCCACTCCCTTGTCTGCTAGTGTTCCATTACTCAAGGATTCAGGTTCCCTCCTGCCTTCCCCAACTGAGTACCGAGCACTCGTTGGAAGTCTCCAATATTTGAGTCTTACTCGCCCAGATATTGCTTTCAGCACCAACAAACTTGCACAGTTCATGCAGAACCCACGAACGACGCATTGGTCTGCACTCAAAAGAGTGCTCCGATATTTGGCGGGCTCTTGTGACAAAGGAGTATTCATTTCGGCAACTGCTCCGCTGAATTTTTATGCCTACTCGGATGCGGATTGGGCGGGCGACAAGGATGATTATATTTCAACAACTGGTTACTTGTTGTATCTCGGCAGCACTCCCATCTCTTGGAGCTCCCGAAAACAACGATCTGTTGCTCGATCATCAACAGAAGCAGAGTACAAAGCCTTAGCTGACACGGCTAGTGAGCTACTATGGGTCCTTTCCTTGTTTACAGAACTTGGTCACACACCCACTACCAATCCGGTTATATATTGCGACAATCTCGGTGCCACAAATCTAAGTGCTAATCCTGTTTTCCACTCTCGGATGAAACACATAGCCTTAGCCTATCACTTTGTCCGAGAAAATGTCCAACATGGCAGGTTTCGAGTGTCTTTTGTGTCTACTGATGATCAGCTTGCTGATATTCTAACAAAACCACTGCTTCGTCCTCGGTTCGAGTCCTTACTGTCCAAGTTGCATCTCTCTTCCAGATTATACAACTTGCGGGAGGATATCAATAATAATAATTAGATTGACAGCTTGATTAGTGGAGAATCAGATTGACAGCTTGATTAGTGGAGAATCAGTAGGAATATATTCAGTTTTGGTAAATCTGTTGATAGCTTGATTAGTGGAGAATCAGTAGGAATATATGATCAGTTTTGGTAAGTCTGTTGATAGCTTGATTAGTGGAGAATCAGTAGGAATATATATTCAGTTTTGGTAAGTCTGTTGATAGCTTGATTAGTGGAGAATCAGTAGGAATTTGTTAGCTTGATTTACTCCAATATCAGATCTGGTAAGTTGTATATATATACTACCACATACTAATAACAGATCAATCAAGTTATTTACAATCTCTCTTCTTCTTTAATATATATATATATATATATATTCTACTATTTTCTTCGTCTTCTCCTTTCAAATCCTAATTTCATTTGATTAAAAGATATTATTTTGTTTCATTTGATTAAAAGACGTTGACAAAATGATAAATATAGGTTGTAGTTCTTGCTATTATTTTTGCTGATTGACTACTTGTATTATTGTATAAATTACTGCATCTTTATTCACTCTAGTGTTTGAGTGTTATATTTCTTTAAGATGATAGATATATGACAGTAGGATGTATTGAAGGGTCTTGGTTAGTTCATGATTATGACTTATAACGTTATGATAAATGTAGCTATGATACTGATTATATTGAATATGTTTAAGACTAGCCTACTTTTATTTGAAAATTTCGGACATGTAATGTTGATATTGGTATTGTTGGAAACTTAGAATGATCCATTAATATGTTTTGTTTGACATTGGCTTATATTAATTTTAATTATCATGTTCTTATTTCTTTTTTTTTCATGTTCATATTGAATTGAATATTTTAGTTTACTATTTATATATCTATAATATTAATTTTTATAATTATTTTAATTTAGCGTAGCCTAACGTATCCGTATCCTAGTTTTTGAGAAATTGTCATTGATACACGTACCCGTATCCGTGCTTCATAGAGTACACCCAAAAAATTATGATATGTAAGCTTCACAAGTAAGGAGCATAATTTGCATTCCTATGCAGCTTATGAGAAGCTAGATTATCCTTATTCCTCAAAAGAAAGAAATAAAGAAAAGGCTGATTTTCAGAATATACCCTATAGATTACTTTGTTCTGTTGTAAAATAGCCCGTCGTTCCCACCGCTAACGATCAAAGGAAAAAAAAACAAGCCCGGCGTGCGTTTTACTGTTTGGATACATCCTGACGTGCATTTTTCTAGGTTTGATCGTGATCAGACAATTACTGAAAGAACCTCTGGGATTGTACCCATAACATGCACCAAAGATGCAAACAACTAGACTTTCCCAAGGTATTTCCGAATAGCAAAATTCATATACATTGTATTTTATAATAAAACATAGCATAGCAAAACTGTAGGTATTCTCTGATAAATTAGCCATATGTTGGGACGAAATAACAATTCAACAACCAATACCCCTGCAATAATAAATCCATAACATATTGTCAAAGCCCCTGCCATTAAGTTAAAACTTCGAAGTTACAGAAGAGTTGAGGAAAATTACACCTATATTTTAATACAGCCCCTCAGGTTGAGAGCCAATTTTTTCAAGGGCCAAAGAAACGGGGAGAAGCCTCAACAAATTGTAGGATGAGACATAGACTATAATTTTTTTTTTAAAATCCACATTTAAATTGCGTAGCCAGTGAGATTCGAACCTGGGTACTATATGAAAGTCCATGCCACTAAGCTAAAACTCCGAAGTTATAGAATGATTGAGAAAAATTGTACTTGTATTTTAATACACGAAAGGGAGCAAGAAAGAAAAAACCGTATTACCGTCTGCTCAACCGAATTTGATCCCGGAATTGCAGCAGCAGCTCCCATTCTCTGCCTCACACCCGTAACTCTCGACGACGCCATTACATTTGATATAATCAATATCAATGTAAGCCACCAAAATCCATCTCCTTTGCAACAACCCATCATTATTACTCGATCCAATACGTCTCCCCAAAAAGACGCAGAGAGACCTCGGAGATGATCAAATCATGCCTCCACCTCACAAACTCAGTCCTAATCTTTGGGGGAAAAAATGAATTTGGGAAAGCCGGTTTAGAAAGTTTGAATTTGGGGAGAAACGTAAAGAAACCAAAAGGGATTTCTTCTTGTTTCTCCCTCTGAAGACCGGACCAATTCAGAGGTGGGGAAGAAATCAGAGCATAATCGGAGGGAAAGAAATCTAGGGTTTCCAATTTTTGTGCTTTGTAATTGGGAAATTTTGTTAGAGAGAGAATAGAGAGAGGAGATCGAGAAGGCGGGAGAAGAGCGGGTGAATGGCTAATAATAAATTTCATATAAAAAAAATTTATTACAAGTGGCCGTGAAAAGGTTGTGATTTATGCTATTTTTAAGATTGTTTCCAAAAACTAAAAAAAAACACCCATATTATTATTATTATTTTTATTATTTTTAAAGACTATACTTGAAAAGAAATCAGACACTCTTATAGAGTTTTTTTTTTTTTTTTTTCCGTTAAACGGTGGTTGAATGTCCCTGCGTTTCATTAAAAAAAAAATAACAAAACATATAACAAAAAATAAGGCTTATGAAGTTCATATCCCAACAAGTTGGGTACTGGAACTCATACACCCCAACTAACAAACAAAAAATACAATCAAATTTAATCCTACTAATCGAACGACCTTGCCAAAGTCAATTTCTCGTGCCAATTTGAGCTCATTCTCTCTCTCAGTCCCTCGCTTGTACATCGTTTGTCCGCTCCGTTGCTCGCACGGACACCTCCGTCGCCCCCAGCAGTTTCTCATACGTCAACTTCAAACACCATATGAGAGACACCGCAGGCACTCCACCAATTTGACAATTCTATGTACAGATTGAGTCCTGGTTCTCATCCCCTCGCTTGACTCTCGTTGACTCTCATGTCACCTCACAACGAAAGCTGTCCTCTTTCCTGATTTCTCAACAAACGCCACCACCCCCTTCAAGCCCGCTGACATGAGAGAAACCTTAGACACCCCTCACTTTGATCTGAATAGGACAAAGTAGAGCCCAAACTATAAAATTGTCGGACTACTGTTCCCCCCATCAGCTATGGTACATTTCGCTGCTAATTGTAAATCGGTTGTAATTTGGATATTAAGGAACAATTTTGGATATTAGGGACTCCTCCATAACTCCTCTCTCTTTCTCTCTCACTCACATAACCCAAACTACTCTCTCTTCTTCCCCAACTCCACTTCACAACCCAGACCCAAGCTCAAACTCCTCTTCCCCAATGCCAATTTCCTCACTCCACACCCTCCCGGACCGAACCAGAGCCAAAGAGAATATACATGCCAAGTGAAGGTACGACATCGAGGCCCTTGTCAACTAATCCATCCACCTCTGGACAGATCTCGCTCCTTTTAGTTCGAGGACCCCCCTCCCCCCCTGTGCAGGTAGCTGACGACCCCTGCCCCCTTCGCCGGCCCCCCTCTCATCGCAAAGAAAGGCATCACTGCGACCAACTCCAAGTCAGCGTCGTCCCTGTAATCAACTCCACAACCGAAGTTGATGATCCCACGACACCACCACCGACGACGCCCACTGCGACCGCCTCCACAACCCGAGTCGTCGCCATCCGTCGTCCGCAACACCGAAACGTAGAGGAGCCACGGTTGACCTCCACGCCCAAAGCATCCCCACTGACAAGCCCTGAGATCCCCTTGTCCAAGGATGTTCGGAGTTACTCGTCATCGTCGATCTCACTCTTCATCTGACACCCGGTTGTCGAAATCACAATGTGGCTGTACATTTTGGAGAATCGAATGGAAGCTGAGCACGAGAAGCTAGCGGTGGGAAGAAAGGGATCGGGGGGGAGAGAGAGAGAGGTGAGGGGAGGAAGAGAGAGGAGGGGAGTACGGCGGACAGGGAAGGGGTGACCAACCCTAGCCACCGCCCTCTCCAATTTTTAGATCTAGGGTTTTCTCTTTTTTGAGTTTTTTGGGGGGAGCTTAGTAAAAGGTCTCACTCTTATAGAGTTATATAGGCTTCTGAAATCTGATGCCTGATGATAATATATTCAAGGTTATTCTAATGTTATTATTATTATTATTAAATTATTATTATTATTTTTGAGAAAAAGGTGGCCATGTCACCGCTTCATTAATAATATATTAACGAAACAAGTATTATAGATAAAATACATCAATGTTTCTAAATCGGAACAACGGAAAACAATTACATAGCCCATTCTACAACATAAACTAGTCTCTCCCCTAGCCACTTGTAGACGAAAGCATCTGCACCTGTTCTCCCACCCATCAAAACCAGGTGTAATTCGAATTTCAACCAATTAAAAATTTGAATTCCATTCCACCCCAGAGACTCGCCCTACCTTCCCCCGAACGTCTGCCTTGGCCACAACCACAACCGCTATCTAAAGGCGGCATGCATCCATCACACCTGACGAGTCCACCAATCCATCCCCACCGCGATGCCATCTTCCGATTGCGTCAAATCCAGCCCTCAACAGTAGTTAGTGTTCTCAACCAACATGCCAACGCTCTCAACGAACTTCCCTCCGACGAACACTTCTGCCTTGGCAGCTCATCTTTGGGGGTCCCCCTCTTAACCCATCGCTTCTCCCACAAGATTAGAATTTCAAAAAATCTAATTAGAAATTCACAAGGCAACCAACGGTCCTCTTTCCACCATCCACATATGTTTTGAATTTCAAAAATCTAAATTGAAATTCTAAACGGCTCTAAATCACCCCATCTAAATATGTTTTGAATTTCAAAAGTTTATATTGAAATTCAAAATTCAAATTAGCCTCCATCTCCACACATATTGAAAATTCAAAAATCTACATTAAATTTCTCACAAGAACCACACCTTCTCCATACAATACTTTGAATTTCAAACAAAATCTATTTTGAAATTCAGACTACAGCAAGAAATTCTCTCCAAACTCTCAAATCTATAATAAGAATTTCAACCATCTACATTGAAATTCGAGTTTCATCGAAATTTCCTCCTCCACTCTCCAAATCAAATTTGAATTTCAAATTCAACATCATGGATTTGAAATTAAAAATTCAACATCAGCAGACTCTCTCTCCCAATATGTTAAGAGTTTCAAAAATCTAAATTGAAACTCACACATGATCCAAATCTCCCCCTCAACTCTTCCCCTTCACATCTCCAAATGTAATTTAAATTTTAAATCCTAATTTGAAATTTAAATGTTTAAAACTCAATCAACTACTCAATTAATCAATCGATCTCAATCAATCAAACATCAATTTCTCCTTTTTTCACTAATCACCTTCCCGACCAACTCCGGCCAGCATGACCACCATCGCCCCTCTCCACTCCACCCCCATCTTGAGACTCTGCCGATCCCGCACTCTGCACCTGCCGTCGATGCCGTCGGCAACGCAGGCGGCGATGGCGTCAGTCCCCTCCTCTCCCTCTCCCGTCGCCCAGTTGACCCCTAATCTCGAGTCGACCATCTCCAGCTTCATTCCTCCAGTCCCGGCGGCGCAACACCCGCCGTCGATGACATCCACCTTCCGCAAGGGCCTCCATTCCCTTATCCGAAACGGGACAAACCTTAATACACAACTTTTCAACGCCACGCATTTCGCTGCAATGCAAGACATCTCCGCATCCCCAAATGTCTCACTCCCACAAAGCGCCAGCCTCTCCAAATTCTTACAATTACTACCTATCATCTCCAAGCCCACCGTCGTCGGATAACTCCAATCAATACCAACTCCTGAAGCTCGGGACACCTCCTCGCCACCGCCATCAGCCCCTCATCGCCAATCTGGTTCATCTTCCACCCATCAATATGCAACTTCTTCAAGCTCCTACACTTGTCCGCAACCGTGCACTACCCAACATCCGTACACTCCGGCGTCTTCACCAAATGAAGAAACTCAAGATCCGAGCACGAAGCCAAAGCAAACAGCCCCGTCACTCACCTGAACCTTCTCCAAGTGAATCTCCACAATCCCAACCACCTTCTCGGCAACCTCCTCCAGTAACCTATCCCAATCCCAACCACCTTCTAATGTTATTATGGGCGCTGCTTTGGTGCTGCATGTCTATTTGTACATCATAATAAAGTCTGATTCTTTCATTAGTATATAATGTATATTTATCATTAACTAAGATAATTGAAAATGTGTACAATTAGTTTTTTTTTCCGTTTAGCTAATATACGAGAAGGAATCGCACGAGTAACGGAACTGTTTCTGAACCGCGCATAGTTAAATAAAGAAATAAATATAAAGAACTTTTATCGTTAAATAAATAGAATTACTGGTGTGTCTGTGTTAATGTGAGCCTCATATTTTCCTCATACAAAGTAATTATACTCACTTGGTGGGGTCCTTACGGAAGATCCACTCCGTTCATCATGCTTATCTAACTAATGAATTAATGTGTAGAAAAAGTCAAGTGGTTTGGATGTCATTCCCCCATGCATCATGTGGGTCAATTTGTGGTTCTATTTGTATTACTGTTGAAATCGTTCATTTTTCAACCACATGATATATGGGTGAATGACCTTCAAACCACTTGATTTTTTCTACACATACATTCATTAGTATGATAAACATGATGGACGGAGTGGATTTTCCATAAGGGCCCCACCAAGTGAGTATAATCACTTTGTATGAGGAAAATTTTCTTATACTCTATATGAGGCTCACTTCTCTCTTTTTTTATTCATTTTTTTATTTCTTGAATGGATGGAATTAGGATTGAGATTTGAGAACTTCCAAGTTCCCAAGCCTAGTTCTAAGTCCAAATATAAAAAAAAAATGGGTATGGCCAGTTTCTCTTACATCAAATTGGCCAGTAAAAAGGATTGGGAAAATAAGAGCAAAGAACTCTGATGCTAGGTCTTTTATAAAATGTATATTTTCTTTCCTTCTCCGAAGAGGCCACAACCCCATATAGCCTGTAGAACTTTTTACCAAAATGACCCACTTTTTGAAAGTATTTACCTAATAGACTCACTTTCAAAAGTATTTACCAAAACGACCCACTCACTAGCGACCCTAGTAAAAAAAGGATCGCTAACTGAGTTAGCGGGTGTATAATTGGCTTTTTTCTTCAGGTTTTACCACTCGGAAAAAAACTTGAAGAAAAAAAGCCAAGTATACACTCGTTATCTCAGTTTGCTACCATGTTTTCACTAGGGTCGCTAACTGAGTTAGTGAGTGTCGATTGGGAATTCACTTAATACCACATTCGCTATCTCAGTTTCTTCTTCCCCTATCTCTCTCCACACTCCGAAACCCTAGTGCCCCAAATCTCATCCTCGTTCTACCCAGTATTCGTGTGGTATTTGTTTGTAACACTTGCTATTTGATTTTTGGTTAATTTTGATGTAATGTTAGATTTAGAATTGTGAGTTAATTTGAGATGTATTCAACAATAAATTGAGTATTTTGGTTATACGAATTATGCCTATATTGTACTAAGTGTGGATGATTTGTACTAAATTTATGTATAATTAATCTAAAATAACCTATATTGTACTAAGTTAGTGTTATTCGTGAAATATTAGTGTTAAGAAAAAAATCAAGTATAGACTTGCTATCTCAGATAGCGATTGTGTTTGTATCCCAGATAGCGAGTGTATGGTTGTATAGAAAAAATGAATAAAAAAACAAAGTTTAGACTCGCTATCTCAGTTGGCGAGTGTGTTTGTACCACAGTCACTAACTGAGATAGCGAGTGTATTGGCTTGAAGAAAAATATAATTGGGTTTAGACTCGTTTTCTCTGTTAGCGAGTGTGGTACAAACACACTCGCTAACTGAGATAGCAAGTCTAAACCAAAATGTATTTTTCTTCAAGCCAATACACTCTCTATCTCAGTTAGCGAGTGTGGCTAACTAAGATAGCGAGTCTAAATCCAATGATTTTTTTTATAATTCAAGCCAATACACTCTCTATTTCAATTAGCGAGTGTTGTACAAACACACTCGCTAACTGAGATAGCAAGGCTAAACTTAGTATTTTTCTTTACTTTTTCTCCAAAGTGTGGAACACACGAATAACACTAACTAACTTAGTACAATATAGGTTATTTTAGATTAATTACACAAATAAATTTAGTACTTATCATCCACACTTAGTACAATATAGGCATAATTCGTATAACCAAAATACTCAATTTATTGTTGAACACATCTCAAATTAACTTACAATTCTAAATCTAATCCTACATCAAAATTAACCAAAAATCAAATACCACACGAATACAGGGTAGAACGAGGATGAGATTTGGGGCATTAGGGTTTCGGAGTGTGGAGAGAGATAGGGAAAGAAGAAATTGAGATAGCGAGTGTGGTATTAAGTGAATTCTCAATCGACATTCGCTAACTCAGTTAGCGGCCCTAGTGAAAACATGGTCGCTAACTGAGATAATGAGTGTATACTTAGTTTTTTTCTTCAGGTTTCACCACTTGGGGAAAAACCTGAAGAAAAAGCCAATTATACACCCGCTAACTCAGTTAGCGACCCATTTTTTACTAGGGGCACTAATCGAGTTAGCGAGTGGATTGTTTTGGTAAATACTTTTGAAAGTGGGTAAGTTTGGTAAATACCTTTGAAAGGTGGGTCATTTTGGTAAAAAATTCTAGCCTGTACGGGATGGAGTATATATATATAGTATGATTAGCATTACTATATCTCTACTCTCTAATATTATAATGGGAGAAGGCCATAGTGTCATTTGTAAATTTACCATTTTACATGAACTCCAACTGTTCCATTATACACTACTAGTATTTTTCACGTGCAATGCACGTTTTGATAAGAGTTGAAGGATTTTCACATACGATATACGTGTTAATAAATAGTTTTTGAGTTGGACGTGCGTTGCATGTAATTGGAAAAATATTTTCATGGAAAAACTATAATTTGCACGTGCAATGCACGTATTTATAAGTAGAATTTGAGTTGTACGTGTATCATATGTGTATGTTTGGTGTTAAAAAAATATTATAAAATTGTTTTGCATATGCGTTGCCCGTCTTAAATAGGTGATTTTTTTTTATTTCTTTGTTTTTGTTGTAATTAATGGAAGAGTTGGAGTTGCACGTGCAACGCACGTGTTTGTATGTTGACAAATGACAATCCCAACTCTCCCATTATAATATTATTACTAGTATCATATACGTGCGATGCACATCTAAAAAAAGTAAAGTCATCAAATTAAATGAATATATATATCGAATAAGAAAAAATAGTTTATATTTGAGTGTTTTGATTTGGGCTACACATACGGTGCACATTTATATTTGTTGGATATAATTTGGACGTGTGTATTATACGTGTTTATATAGCTACAAAGTTTTTTTTGATGAAACGGATAGAGCCCGAGGACTCCAGCCAAGCAATCAATAAATAAATAGTCAATTACAAGAAGGCTTTACCAGAGGTAAAACAATCAACAAATCGAGTAATACCTATATACAGAACAGCAAAACAGCCCCAAAAGAATAATTACAACCAGTTAGAAATACAATGACGATCCAAACACTATCCAAAGGGTCGAAACAGAGAAGATCAAAACTTCCGCAAATCTGAGGAAACCATCAGAGCAACGGGAGTCATCGAAACGGGAGCATCCTGGACTTAATGCGAAGGGCTCCATCAAGGAGGACGACAGGCTAGCAACCCAACACAAGGGGCAGCACACCGTCAAGAAAAAACTAGGAGCTGCCGGCCAACAGAGGAACGACTCTAACGGATGATACACCCAAAGAGAGCATGAACCCTGTCCTACAGCAATTGGGCAGCAGCCAATAACGTCGCAAAATGTAGACAGTAAAGCCTGAAACAAACAAGAGAAAAAGCTCTCCCAGCAAAATCCAGGCAGACCACTCAAGAAACGCCTCCCAAACAAAGAGACCATGCTCACCATCGAAAAGGGCTAACCCCACACAATAAAAACAACAATCACTGATCAAAAGCATCCATCACATAATGGAAAATAGAAGACAACTAAATGCAACATCAACGGGGAAGGAAATAGGATAGAGAGTAATAAACACATAACAGTAGAAAGTTATAGGAGAGAGAGTAATAGGATAGAGATAATAATCCACATAACAGCAGACAAAATTACGAACAAAATATCCCGCTGTAAGCAAGACAACCAGCTAAAGCTAGATCAAACCAACAAACAGTAGACCGCCCAAAAATACCAACGCCCATAGGGAGATTACGAGAGAGAGAAACTAGTAGCAGAACAACCCACCAAAACATCAGAGAATATAGTCCAAACAACGAAACCAGTCCGGTATTAGGCCTGCAACATAATAGAGGAGAAAGAATATAAAAATGCAAGAAAAGTAGGCTTAAAAGAAAAAAAGAGTAGACAAGAATTAAATAGCTTGGAGATTATTAAGACAACTAACAGCTAACTGTAATTTGTGCGAGGCCAAAGAGGCATCCTCTTTGAAAGTCGGGCTAGAAGCCCAGGAATCGAACAGAAATAAGAAGGCTTCTATGATAGTCGTAATCGAATTGCATTGATGACGGAATAATCTACTATTTCTTTCTTTCCAAATACACCAAATGATGGTGTGGGTAGCTAAAATCCAAGCACTTCGGAACCTCTTGTCCAAAGGAGGGGCAGACCAAACCGTAGATATTTGAAAGGGAATTACCCCCGTATTCCAAGCTAAGGAATTAATCTTCCAAAGAGGTATAATGAACGGGCATTGAACGAAGAGATGATTTGCATTTTCAGAGAATTGATCACACAATGGGCATCTTTGCCCCCAAGCTAAATTCCTCCTATTAAGAATCTCAACAGTGAGTAATTTGTTATTGATCGCTAACCAAGAATTGATTTTAACTTTTAAAGGAACACAGGATTCCCAAATGAAAGGTGCAATAGAGGATCTCACCCCTCTAGAATTGAGGAATCGATAAAAAGAATTAACCGAGAACAGACCCGACGGGGTCCAACGCCAGGAAATGCCCTCAGAAATGGACCAAGCGTAGCCATTGAGGAGGTCTCGGAGGGTATTAAACTGCTCACTGAGATCGACAGGGAGGGCGACGATGAATGGGATAATCCAGTATCTATTATCGTCTATAAGGATGAAAGAATCCTCTACCGAGGCATCCGGTAGGGCGGCCAAGCGAAATAAAGAGGGGAAAGCCGATGACAGCTTTAGATTGCCGAGCCACAAGTCAGTCCACAGCCTAGCTGTGGACCCATTGGCGCAGATCCTAGAGATGCCACACTGAAAAGCATAAGATGCTTTCCAAATACCTTTCCAAAAGGGAGAGGCATAGCGGGGAGGAAAATCCGGAAAATCCCACCAGTTGGAAGAGGATCTATAGTTCTTGATACACCGTATCCACGGGAGATGATGAAGATTGTGGAGTCTCCACAGCCACTTGCCTAAAAGAGCAATGTTGTGATCTCTAAGATCCAAGACCCCGAGGCCCCCTTCCTCTCTCGGAGAACAGATGAGTTTCCAATTCGCCAGATGCGACCCTGGGAGATAGGCAGATGAGCCCGACCAGAGATAATTACTCCTGATCTGGTCTATCCTTTTGATAACCCAAGAAGGTAAGTAAAAAAAGGACATAAGATATTGGGGTAAGGCGGATAGGACCGAATTAATGAGGATTAATCTACCACCTCTAGAGAGGGTTTTGCCCGACCAAGCAGATAGCCTATTCTCCACTTTGTCAATGAGAGGAACCCAATCGGCTCTAAGGAGCTTGCCCCATCTGAGGGGGATGCCAAGATAAGTGATCGGAAAGTTGGCGACTGGGCAATTAAAGAAGTTGGATATCTCTGCTTGTCGATTGGGGGACCCGCTCAACCAAAGCACCGATGACTTTTGGAAATTAATATGAAGACCGGAGGCCAATTCAAAGCAATAAAGGAGTAATTTCAGATTGCGAAGGGAGTGGAGATTAGGCTTGCAGAAAATAATAGTGTCATCAGCATATTGGAGATTAAGGACACCCTCGAACTGGGGAGTACTACCAAGCCCTTCTATCATATGCAAATTCCACGCATTACGGAGAAGTATGCTAAAAACATCAGCCACCAGAGAGAAGAGGAGGGAAGAAAGGGGATCTCCTTGGCGAAGACCACATTTCACTTTGAATTGGTGGCCCTCTGAGCCATTCAAAAAGATAGAAGAGGTGCCGGAATAAAGGCTGGATTTGATCCAAGCTACCCATTTGGGGCCAAAACCCCTAAAAGTAAGGATATCCAACAGAAAGTCCCAATTGACATTATCATAAGCCTTTTGAAAGTCAAGTTTGAGTAGGATACCCTCCTCGCGGGATCTGTGACAATGGGAAATGATTTCCTGGGCCGAAGCCACACTATCAAGAATAAAACGATCTTTAATGAAGCCCGATTGAGCAGGGTCAATGAGGGGAGAAATGATAGTGCTCAACCTAGAGGAGAGCACTTTCATAATAATTTTGAAGGTCGTGTTAATCAGACTGATGGGTCTGAAATTGGTGAGAAGGTGTGCCCCTGCCACCTTAGGGATGAGAACAATGTGAGCGTAGTTAATACGGTCAAAAGAGAAATGACCCTGATGGAGGTCCTGAAATAATTTGAATAGATCATCCTTAAGCCAATTCCAAAATTTTTGGAAAAAAAGGCCGGGAAACCATCAGGGCCTGGGGCAGAGTCGCTTTTAAGGGCGAACACTGCCGCATGAATCTCCTCTATAGAAAAAGGAGCTTCGAGAGAAGATAAATCGAAAGTTTGGTCACCGTAGAGTTGAGACCAATCCAATTCGAGGGAACGCGGCTTATGCAAGCCAATGAGATTTTTATGGAAATTGAGGAATTCCCGATGAATATCCTCATCGGAAGTAACCTCACCCCCTTGAGACGAGATAGAAGAAATACGATTATAGCGTTGCCTATGGGAGGCAAAGTTGTGAAAAAAAGCGGTGTTGGCGTCACCCTCTTTAATCCAATTAATCCGAGCTCTTAGAGCCCATTTAGAGTGATCCTGCTGAAGAATGACAGCGAAGTCCTGCTTGCAGGACAACCGTTCAGCTTGGGCGGCTGCAGATAACGGGGCGGACTCTTCCAACTTATCAAAGGATTCAATGGATTGGAGAAGAAATTTTTTAAGGAATACAGTATTGTGATGCCTCTCGGATCTCCAAATTTTACATCCGAATTTGATAGCATGAGTTTTGAGAAGGATATTGCCCAGGCTTGAGGAGCCTGTAATCGAGGCTAGGCATTCCTCTACCAGCCTAACAAAGACTTGATCTTGCAACCAAAATTTTTCAAAACGAAATTTGTGCTGGTGGCGGAAAGGGAAGTGGGACGAAAGGGAGATCGGGTAGTGATCAGAAGAGGGATTAGGGAGCGCCTGAACAGCTGACTGGGGAAAATGGTTAAGCCAGGATTGAGAAACGAGAAAGTGATCAAGCTTAGCCAGGGATGGGGGTTGTCGTTGATTAGACCAGGTGAAAGATCTTCCAGAAATAGGAAGATCAGTTAACTGTAAGGAACGAATGCAGTCATTGAAGATACAGGATTGGTTATAAGAAAAGGTCTGGCTAGATCTTTCCGAAGCGAAACGGGTGACATTAAAGTCTCCGCAAAAGAAATAGAGATCAGATAAGAATGAATGTAATGCCAGGAATTCACTCCAAAATAAAGGTTGCCTCTCGGCTGTAGATGGGCCGTAAACCGAAATGACAGTGAGAGAACAGTTGATTGGAATCCACTGCAGCTGAATAACGAGGAAAAAGGAAAAGCGGTGAACTCCGATCAACGAGAAGGTAGATGCCTTGAAACCAACCAGGATGCCTCCTCTAGAACCGATGGCGTCCAAAGAAACCCACTTCGAAATAGTGGAACCGCCTAGGGCCCGATAGATAACATCAGAAGGAGAATCCAATTTGGTTTCTTGAATAGCAATTAAATCGCAACGAGAAGAGGAAATAAGGTCAAAAATTGCTCGTTGTTTAGACGGGAAATTCAAGCCACGAATGTTCCATGAAACACTAATCATTGGGTTGATAGTGCTCCAAAACTCTACTACGTTCTAAGTTCCTAATGGCCCGGATGCCAGACGGAGCGTCCGGCTTGAGGAGAAATCCCATCTTAAGCGCACGGGAAAGCAAGTCCCCATCCGAGATGGAGTCGAAGATGGGGAAGTAGAGAGAGCCATACTGATCATGGGAAGAAGGGCTAGGGTCAGAATGAACCGAAGATAGTGGAATGTTAGAAGATATCCCAAGGGAATCTGAATGCGAACTCGCCTGAACACTCGGAGAGGTTTTCTTTTTGATAGCCAACAATCGAGCACTAGACCTTCTAAATCTCTGAGTCGAAGAGGAGGGAGGACAGCTCCGAACCTCTGCAGAGCTGGACTCCAAGGAGGGAGAAGGGGGGGAGGGAGAAGAGTTGGAGAAAGAAAAGTTAGAGCAGCCCTGAGATGTTTCCAGAGCTGCCAATACCACCTTACCAGAAGAAAGAGAAGGGATAGAGGAGAGAGTTGGAGTCTGCGGCAACCTCCAGTTCCCCGAATCGGGTTGAAAGCAACTCCAACCCCGATAGGAGGTTCCGAAAGGCGCCGAAAAAGCATGGATGAGTTCCCGATGGGAGACTCTAACCAGCTGAGCTAATACACTGAGGTGCAATAATTTAAATAAACAGTATGCATAAACCACAATGACAATAACTGAATGCTTGACAGGAGGAGAAAGGCTAACCTGCTTGGGAAGAGAAGCTCTATTAAGATCCTCTTCTTCTTCCAAGAGAAGAGGATCCTCATTGATCCACGAAGAAGCTTTGGAAGACTTGGAGGATTTTAGAATGGCTGCCTCAAACGCAGGCTCAGCGCGCTTGGGAGTAGGAAAGTGAGCTATTTGCTGAAATTTCTCCCACTCTGACGCAAAGTTCGGATTCACCTCCCACGCGGGCCAAGGAGAGGACGAAGATTTGCCTTTAGCAGTGGAGGAGGAACCAGCAACTGGGGACGAAGCGCAAGGCGCTGAAGACTGAAAGATTTTAGGCTGCGAGAGCTCAGAGTCAATGGCCTTAACAGTAGCCGAGGTAGGAGAAGAAGAAGTCCCTTTCACAGGTCGGAGATCGGGATTGATCCACACGAGATTAGGCACTTTGGAGGGAGAAATCTTGCTAGCAGAAGGAAGAGAAGAGGGTTTGGGAGGAAGCGAGCCCTTGCTGCGAGCAGGCACCCCTCGGTGGGCTTTAACCGCGGGAGAAGAGAGATTCGGGGGCACTTGCATTCCAGGATGAAAAGGAGCTTTAATGTCAGCTTCAAAAAGCGACCCAGAGGATATCGCCAAGGGGGTGGAGGATATCTGAGGAGAGGGATGAGAGTCGTGATAGTGAGCAGATACCGAGAAAGAGGAAATCCCATCAGAAATGCAAAATGCTTCAATACGAGGGAGGGATAGAGAACAGCGAAAGATAGCTTCTATTTGAACACAGCCCGAAGCAAGCCAAGCTTTGGAACGAATACTGACAAGATCTCCAATACAACCTGCCATTTCTCCAAGCAAACGAGGGGAATCGCAAAACGGTGGAAGCCCCACTAACGAAACTTTCGTTTCAACCGCATCGGACCCCTGAGGGAGAGAAGGGATGGTAACCCATTGACGGACAGACAGAACAATAGACCCAATAGAGAGGGCGGGAGACGCAATCAAATCTTCCAAAACCTTAGGGGACGGGCACCGGATCACCATATCCCCATTGGAGCAGTTATAAAGCACCCAATCCCAATCTTTAAAATTGCAAAAGTTACTAAGAAAAGAATTGAGGGTGAAGAAGGGAACTACACCACCTGAAAAGGAAATCGCCCCATAAGTGCTGAAGGACTTCAGGCGATCCGAAAGCACAGACTTAGGTACGAAGACATGAGTAGAAGACTGTTTGGGGGGCAAACCAGAGGAGGAGGAGGTGGCCTTAGTTGAAAGCTGAGTAGGAGGATCCTGAGAGATACGCTGACCCGCGGAAGGGGTAGGCAGCAAGGGGGGAGTCGAAGAAACATGCTGTTTGCGAGCTTTGGATGGATTAGGAGTAGGCAGCTTGCTGCGAAGAGAGGGGAGATCAATAGCATTCATGACTTGATCAGAGATCTGCGCTCCAACGGGAAGCCCTAAAATTTTTTGGAGGGCAAAACAGCGTTGCTGAGCATGGCCTTCTTTGAGGCAAAAGTGACACTTCATCCTGTTGGGGCAAATACTTTTGAAGTGACCACGCTCGAGACAACGAAAGCAAGTGGGCCAAAAGAGAGGAGAAATGGAGGGATTAGAAGAGGAGGAAGAGGAAGATGAACGGGTGCGTTGGGGAGGGAGGTGGGAAAAAGAGGGGGCGTAGGGGAAGGGATACTTCTCGAAGGACTTACTGCCCAAAGGATAACGGGCCAAATAAGAATCTTGAGTGGGCTTAGAAAGTAAAGTAAGGGCCTCGAATTTTTTGATGATGTTGTTACTAACTGTTCTTCTTTTTTTTTTCACCACCTCTACCCATGTTAAGTCCATGGGCTAAGATCACGCCGGCCCACTCTAACAGAATAGCAGCGGCGCAAGAGAGAGGGAAGAATGGGGGGTGAGAAAGAAGAGCACGCTCGCAATGGCGTTGCTCCGAAAATAGCCAGAAAGCGACAGCGAATAAGAACACACAGCTAACCACCTCTCAGAGAAAGATGAAATTGAGCGCTCCAACACAAATGGCAACCGATGGACAAGAGGCCCACCGGATCTCGGCCAGGAAACACAGCACAACCACAATACGCAAAAGGAAACAAAACCCGAGCCAAAAGCCAAAACGAAGAAACAAAACACGAACAGAGGCTAAAGTGAGGACTAACTTACAGTGCTAGTAGATGTCACTGTATAGGGGAAGACGGATACCTGAGGCTGCCAAGGGGAACCACCAGATCTTCGAGAATGCAAGGGACAGAAACCGATTTGGACTGGCTACCTTAATGGCGCGCAAATGAAGCACTCCTAGAGTACGAATCCAACCAGGGACCACCGATGAGTTGGAGAGTTGAGGAAGCACCAGGAAGGAAGCCACTGAGGGGGCAGAGAAGCGCGCAACGGTCGAGCAGCAGCGGAGACCGCACCTCAACAAAATAGCGAAAACAGCAGCGGCAGCAGAGGCCACCTGACAAGGAGAGGAGGGAAGGAGCGATTGATGGGGGAAAGAAGCAGCGGGGACCTCCAACTAGCGAACAACACCGGGACGGGAGCCACTGAAGGAAAAGGGGGAAAAGAGACCGAGGGAGAAACCCTGAGAAACGAAAAGGGTTTGTGGAGAATGGCAAACTGGATAACTTTAAAGAAGGGGGGAAGGGGATTAGGTGGCCTCTGCTGCAAAGTTAGGGTTTGTTTGTTACAAACCCCAACTCCCCCATTAAAATAGTATTACTAGTATCATGAACGTGCGATGCACATCTAAAAAAGTAAAGTCATCAAATTAAATGAATATATATATCGAATAAGAAAAAAATAATTTATATTTGAGTGTTTTGATTTGGGCTACACATACGGTGCACATTTATATTTGTTGGATATAATTTGGACGTGTATTATACGTGTTTATATAGCTACAAAGTTAGGGTTTGTTTGTTACAAACCCCAACTCCCCCATTAAAATAGTATAGATAGATAGATAGATTATTATTATTATTAGATATTTAAATCTACCAATTTACGTGCATTACACGTATAACTTAAACTCTCTCATTATACTCTTTATATTACTTTAAGAAATATGTATTTATTAATATGTGCTATATTATATTACTTTAAAAGCTTTATATTGATTAAAATGTGCAACACACGTGTTAAATACTATCTCTACTAATTTAATGGGAGAGCTGGGATTTGCAACCAAACAAACTCTAACTTTGTAACTAAATAAACACGCATGTAATACACATCCAAATTAATTCAGCAAATACAAACATTTGTAGACAAACAAATCCGTGTATTATCTGTACATATCTAATATAAAGGAGGTATTAGATTCAGGGCTTGACTAAGTTGAAGTTTTTACTTTTAATAAAAATATATTTATTAAAACGTGCATCGCACGCGAAAGTTACTAGTTATACTAATGAGAGAGTTTGGGTTCAAACCAACAAACATTTTATTATTATTTTTTTTGTCACCAAACAAACCCGTGTCGCGCACGCACACCTCCATCTCCATTTATTAACACGTGTATCACACGTGCAAATCAAACTTTTCAAACTTTTCAAGCAAACAAAAAAAATTAAATATTTTTTTCACCAACCAAACCCGTGCATCGCATGCGCACATTCATCTCCATTTATCTCTATTTATTAACACGTACATCACACGTGCAAATCAAAGTTTTTAGTTTTTATTTAAACTTTTTTGGAATTACGCGTTTCACTCATTTAACTCCATTTTTTTCAAATAAAACTCTACTTTTTCATTAAACAAACCCGGACACCACACGTACAACTCCAACTCTATTCATTAACATGTGCATTGCACGTACAAATCAAAGTTTTTTCTTCAATATCCTTTAAAACTAAGAGTATCACCAATTCAACTCCAACTTTTTTTAAAAATTAAGACATTCATCGCGCGTGCTAATTACTACCGAATTACATATATCGCACGTTTAACTCAAAGTATTTATTAAAATGTGCATTGCACGGAAAGTTACTAGTACTACTAAATTAGACAATTAAGTCGTTGATCAATGATCAGTTACTGCAAAACAGCAAAAATAATTATCCTTTTTTTTATTTTGAAAAAGTTCACTGCAGGATCGATGTTCAATATTAAAAAACTTAATGCTGTTAAGCTTTGTTTCTCCTTTAGATGTGTTTCCATGAGCTAACAATTTCCTTATGTGCACCGTATTTGGGTAAGCACAAGCATATTTTGAGAAGAAATTTTCTACTCATCGTTAGAGCATCTCCAACGCTAATCGCTATTCCTCCCAATTAGCCAAAATAGCAACTAAATCTCAAAAATCCTCTCCAACGGCCTCGCCAAACCACTCGCGATTCTGGCAAGCTGATTTTCGCTCGCGATCCGCTCGCCAAATCTGGCGATTCGAATCCCGCTTGCCATACTCCTTCTGCCGGAGATCAAGGGAGGTATAACGGTAAGATTTTTTTCCCGCTTATTTAAATCGACATTGATTTTCTTCAATCTCTTTAATTTGTTCTTGGTAGATTGGTGCTCCTTCGTATTGTTCATTGGGTTCTTCTTCTTTTTTATTGGGTTCTTCTTCATTGGGTTCTTCTTCATCAGGTAATTTGTTTTGGACATTGATTTTCTTCAATTTCTTCATTGAATTTTGTTGTTGTTGTTGTTTTGGATATGAATTTACTGCATTATGAATATGAATCAGTATAGTTGTTTGGGATTTTATTAAAGACTTGCTTTGTCATCAAATCAAATGATTCGAATCGAAGTTAATTAGCTATCAGTGTCCAAATCAATTGAATTCAGAGCTAATCTTTTGTTGGTTGGTTCATTCAACTTGTAGAAACCTATATTGGAAACTAAGTAAAGACTATATTGGTACACATTCATCATAAGGAAAAGAGATAAGAAAAGGCTTTTATTGACTCTCAAAACTATTTAACAATGTAGTTTTAAAAGTTTTTAGTTTATTCATACGACTATTTGTGTTATAAAAGCTTTGAAGTTGTTGTTCTTGTTTAAATAATCTATATGAAACTTGTTAGCTACTTGTGGACACATTTGACCTGATCATATAAAACTGTATAATTATATTTTGTAATTAGTTCTGTCGTTCATATAAACATTATTCATAGTGTGTATATGTATGTTTATATGAACTACAGAATTCTCACCTGCCTATTTCTGGTTTCAATGCCAATTATGTTTGTTTGGGGGAAATTTGTTCCACACCTCTCGGGCAAACTGTGTATATATAACAACCTTACTAAAAACTTTAACACCACAGAAAGAATATACTATTCCAACTCCTTCACAACAGAAAAAATATATTTGAATGGAGAATGAAGGAGATAGCAAGAAGAAGGAAACTGATCTTATCATCAAACAGAAGAAATAGGGAAGGAGCAAAAATGGCAGCTTCCATGCTACTTTTCTGATCACGTGCTTGTAAATTTCAATTAATGAAGTCAATTATGTGTGTATACTATTTTCATGAACTGCAGAATATGTGTATTCTGTTATATCACCTGCAGAATATGTGTGTATACTACTTTCATGAACTGCAGAATAAATGTGTGTACTATTTTCATGAATTACAGATTATTTTTTCTCACCTGCTCATGTGTGGTTTCAATGCCAATTATGTGTGTATATATATGTTTATATGAACGACAAACATGTATATGTATGTTTATGTAGAAGTCAATTATGTATGTATACTAATTTCATGAACTGCAAAATATGTGTATTCTGTTTTATCACATGCAGAATATGTGCATACTATTTTCATGAACTGCGGAATCTATTTTTGAGATCCTCATAGGTTTTAATGCAGTTTAAACACCCCCCACAAGTTATACTAGAGATGAGTGATCACCCCCAGAGAGTTAGACTTTGTTTTTGCAAAGCCTAAGTGTGTATCAATTGAAGGCATGCACAAAAACCCAACTTGGGTAGTACTTTGGTGAACCTTGATCTGATATGAGTTAAGTAGTCTTGAGGTGATTTGAATTATCTGCATATGTATTCAAAAAAGACTTCTACTATACTTCATTGCTTATGAGTTAAGTAGATCTAATATGAGTTAAGTAGATCTGATATTATCTGCATATGCTTCATTGCAATAAGAGGACTTCTACTATACTTCAGCTTATATTTTACTTTTCCTAAACATCAGATACATTTAAATACACTACTATGCATTCAAAGAACTACTTAACTCATAAGAGCACTTCTACTATACTTCAGATACATTTATATACTTCAGCTTATATTTATATACTTTAGCTTATATACTTCAGCTTATACTTCAGCAATAAGAGGACTTTTACTATACTTCAGCTTATATTTTACTTTTCCTAAACATCAGATACATTTATATACACTACTATGTATTCAATGAACTACTTAACTCATAAGAGGACTTTTACTATACTTCAGATACATTTATATACATCAGCTTATATTTTACTTCAGCTTACATTTATATACTTCAGCAATAAGAGGACTTCTACTATACTTCAGCTTATATTTTACTTTTCCTAAACATCAGATACATTTATATACACTACTATGTATTGCCATACTAAGAACAAACACTGATGCTTATTTGACCTATGCATATTCATATATATTGCTTGCTGCTTTTTGAAGAATTTTGTGGAAATCTCTATTTTTGAGATCCTCATAGATTGTAATGCATTTTAAACACCCCCCACAAGTTATACTAGAGATGAGTGATCACCCCCAGGGAGTTAGACTTTGTTTTTGCAAAAGCCTAAGTGTGTATCAATTGAAGGCATGCACAAAAACCCAACTTGGGTAGTACTTTGGTGAACCTTAATCTAATATGAGTTAAGTAGTCTTGAGGTGATTTGAATTATCTGCATATGTATTCAAAAAGGACTTCTACTCTACTTCAATGCTTATGAGTTAAGTAGATCTGATATGAGTTAAGTAGATATGATATTATCTGCATATGCTTCGTTGCAATAAGAGGACTTCTACTATACTTTAGCTTATATTTTACTTTTCCTAAACATCAGATACATTTATATACACTACTATGCATTCAAAGAACTACTTAACTCATAAGAAGACTTCTACTATACTTCAGATACATTTATTTACTTCAGCTTACATTTATATACTTCAGCTTATAGTTCAGCTTATATACTTCAGCTTATACATTTATATACTTCAGCAATAAGAGGACTTCTACTATACTTCAGCTTATATTTTACTTTTCCTAAACATCAGATACATTTATATACACTACTATGTATTCAAAGAACTACTTAACTCATAAGAGGACTTCTACTATATTTCAGATACATTTATATACATCAGCTTATATTTTACTTCAGCTTACATTTATATACTTCAGCTTATACTTCAACTTATATACTCCGTCTTATACATTTATATACTTCAGCAATAAGAGGACTTCTCCTATATTTGGAAACTAATATTTCATTTGATTCAAAAAATTTTGAGAAATGGAAATGTTGTCATTTTAAAAAAATATTATTGTAACTATTTATTAGTAAATAAAAATTAAAACATTTATGGTTAGCCAAAATAGATAGCATGGTTGGAGTGTGAGATTTTTTCGCTAGCCAAATTATTCATTTGTTATCTATTTTGGCTATTCTAGCTAGCCAAAATAGCTAGCGTGGTTGGAGAAATAGCTAGCCAAAATAGGAGGGTTTTTTTTTTGTTGTTTGTAGCCCATGCGAATGCAATGATATATACCAAATATGGAATTTGGGAATCCTCGGGAATACAATATGTACATGCAAATGCAATGATATATACCAAATATGAAATTTGAGGATCCTAGGAATACAATATGTACCTAACAACATAGTAATGCTCATTCTTTCATCGCACTCTTGGGAAATCTTGCAAAAGCAGCAAAACTACCGTTACTTCAATTCATGTACCAAGTACTCCCATTAGTGCATTATGATTATTAGTAACCAGAATTATGCAAGTGTGATGCATGTTCTATTTTTTTTTTATTTCTTTTAAATAAAGATGTGATGTAGTCTGGCCTCAAATCTGAGACTTCTCTCTATCAATCTTAAACTCTTGTCATATTTTTTACAAATTACCTCTAGTGGCACCAATTTTTATTTTATACGAGTGTCACTTTTATAAATAATTATGTTGTAAATAAATTTGAACTTTGAAAATATTATTATAGTAACTTGCAATATTTGAGTAAATTGATGGTTAATATAACTCTTACTTAAAAATGAGTGGTTGAAATTAGATATAAATTACAGATTGTCTATAAATTATACAACTCCAACTCTCGTATTATAATATTAAAGATTTACAATGTAATTGTTCATACTAAATCTGATAATAGAGATATGGATGTATGTGCAAGATGTGTTGTAGATCTGAAGTGACTTTTACCGACCACATCATTCGCCCATTATACTATATTGTTAAGATTATTAGATGAGAATAATTCTTTATTGGTTGATTGAATAAACTGAATACAATATGACTCATACATATAGGAGAGAATAGAAGACTAAATTGACACATAACCAATATAAGACTAAACTAATATATCATCTAACACCCCCTCTCAAACTCAAGTTGGTTCAAGCAACTAGAGTTTGGAATACTGATGATATTGATGTGGAAGGAACATCAAACTGTGGTGTAGTGACGGCGCTTGATGGCGCATGTGAAGAAATTGAGAAGTAGAGTGCTACGGAAAGAAGTAGTGGTGGCGCACTGTTGAGATCTCACCCCGAACAGTGGCAAGATATCCATATCCCAATCTGTGATGGGATCTCACCCCTGACTCGAGACATAGTTGATGATGGGATCCCACCCCTGAACTGAGAAAAAGACCGATGGGATCTCACCTCTGACTTGAGAATGGTTGATGATAGGATCTCACTCCAGACTTGAGAATTGTCGATGATGGGATCTCACCCCGGACTTGAGAATTATCGATGAGGTGGGATATCATCCCTGAAATGAGAATTGGATGCTGATAACACCCCCTCTCATACTCACATCGATCAACCGGAGTGAGTTGACGATTTGGTTGTAGAAGCACAAGAACCTGCATGGAAGGTTTTTTTTTTGATGATATAAGGTTTTGGGTTTCGGGTTTGGAAAGTGGTTAGGGTTTGGAGCGGATCGGGTTTGGGAAATAGATTTGGATTTAGAGTATAGGGTAGGGTATAGAGTAGCGGGTCGGATAATTATTTAAAGCTGGTTTTGCGTATGGGTATTAGAAGGGAAATAGAAAATTAGGGTTAGGTCTATGGTTTGAGGTAGAAGTGGCAGCTAGGTCTATGGTTTGAGGCAAGGGGGGATTGGCTACGATGTGCAGTGGGATGACGGAGAGGATGGAGGCCCGACCATTTTGCCGGCCCCGCTCCGACCAGTTCAGAGTTTGGGGATGAAGACAGTGAGGAGACGGGTTTTCGGAGATTAGAGGTGCAGACAGGAGTGCCTTTGCTATTGATGGAGATTCGGCTTGAGATTTGGGGAGTTAGGAGATCTCGGGGTAGTCGAGGCAGGCAAGTAGCGGCTAGGGGCGGTGACGAGGTAGGGATTTTGGGAGCCGTCGGTTGTTGGGAGTTGTATTAGGGAATTGGTGGTTGTCGATGGTTCAGTGATAGGTGGAGACAGCGTGAGGGATGGCGATTTGGGAGTGGTCGACGATGGTGGCGCTAGGTGGTGGTTGACGGTACTGTGGAAGCTTCGGGATGGAGGAAGTCGATCGTAGTTGATGAAGGTGTTGTTGGTGGTGCTGGAAGTTCTCTGGAGAAGAGAGGATGTGAGTTGTTATTTTTGTTGATGGCGGCTAGGGTTTTGGGGCTGTTGATTGAGGGAGAAGGAGATTAGGGTTTTGGTATTTGATCGGGAGCGGAGAAGAGATGTCGGGAGGTGGAGTGATTACGATGAAGACGAGAACCACTCCACCTCGATGACGAGGATAAAATAAATATAGGCCTTATAGGACGATAGGCTCTGATACCATGTTAAGATTATTGGATGAGAATAATTCTTTATTGATTGACTGAATAAACTGAATACAATATGAATCATACATATAGGAAAGAATAGAAGACTAAACTGATACATAATCCATATGGGACTAAATTAATATATCATCTAACATATATCTTGATTGGAGTGTCATATAACAAGAGAGTTATGTTTGTTGGACTATTTGGCAGATTCAACTCATAAATTGTGCATAACTTGGAAATTAATTTATACTATTCCTAATCCTGGAGATGTAGAAACAAAGATAGCTAACTCTTTTCTCATATAATCCTTAAAAAGGTAAATTAATAACTCCTTTATGATAAATGGAGTTGGCTACATAGGGATGGCAACTGAGCCGAGTTAGATCCGTGACCCGGCCACTCTAACCCGGCTCGCAAGCAATCAGGTTGAACTCGCTTAGCAAAATGGGTTGATCCGGGTCGCCAAATTAATGAATTCAACCTGCTCGACCCGACCCGTGAACCCGGTCAAATGGTCAAACTCACCCGCAACCTGCCCGTTTGACCCGCGGGTTAGGACCTGTTAGACTTGCACATGTCAAACGGTCGACCCGCACGGGTCGAACGACTCCTTTCTTTCTAGCGCAAGACAGAGAGCCATTTGATTCTCTATTTTGGGGTTTTTTATTTTTATTGCTATTTTTATATTTTTATTAGCTTTTTAGTTTTTGATTTTTTTGGGGGTTTTTTCCATATAAAAACGTCCTAATTTCAATCATTTTTTTTCTACACCTTACTCTCTTACTCTCTCTACTACTACTTCTCAATTTAAAGAATTTCATTCATCAAAGAAGCAAGAAATAAAAAAATTTACAATTTCGATCGTATCGAATTTGTGGTGATTCAACAACGCTTTTGACTACAAACCCCCTCAACCGAAGAAGCTCTTTCTCTATTTTCTACGACTACCGGACTATGACTACGACTGCGTCTACTACACTTCTCAGTCGACTAAGTCTACTTCTACTATTATTTTCTCTTTCATTTTATACATACGATTATTCCCGGAGTACGGTATCAAAATTCACAACCTTCTTAACTCTTTACTTTTAGTTGTAGTTCTAATTTTTTTGTATTATATTTTTTGTTGGTTTTTACTCGGATTTCTCTCTCTCAACCCTCCTGTTGTTGTTTAGATTTTTTTTATATACATATATCTTCTAGATTGTTTTTTTATTTTTTTCACATAAACTATTAGAATACTAGAAATTGTTTATTTTCGCATACACTGTTACCATGTCTAGATCACGAGTTAGTGGTCGTAGCCAAGTAGACAAAATTTCACTGGTATTTCACGTCGGCCTCCAATAGTCCCATATGTAGAGCCCAAATTTATACTGAATCCTATGTTAGGATCTCACGATGTCCCTCAACACGACATAAAAGAAGAAATGAATAATGTTCACACAAACACAACAAACCGAATCCACTAGTAGTAGAAATACTAGTGGAAAAACTAGAAATTGTTATATCCCCGAAGAGGGTCATCCGGGTGCAGGACATAAAGTTTGTAAAACTTATTTGAAGAGTTACAAATGGATGAAGGGTGAGAAAACGGGTACAATTAAACGACACATAAAAAATGTACATAATGAATAATTAGAAAACCGACCCAGCCAACAAAAAAATCACCCTAGGACTGGATATGTAGATAGCCATCCTATATGATCCCGAAAATATTCAACGAAAATGGCCTGTCTAGTTATTAAGGAGGAGTTACATTCAGTGTTCTAAAAAGCGGCCTAGGCGGCCGCCTAGGCGGCCCTCCAACGCCTCGCCTAAGGGCTAGGCGTTCAAGAAAATCGGTTAATGGTTCTAGGCGGTTAAAAGCAGGTCTAGGCAGCGCGTAAT
Source organism: Hemerocallis citrina (assembly GCA_017893485.1). Lineage (NCBI taxonomy): Eukaryota > Viridiplantae > Streptophyta > Magnoliopsida > Asparagales > Asphodelaceae > Hemerocallis > Hemerocallis citrina. The sequence continues at coordinate 284,957,839 of CM030364.1, read as the reverse complement.
CGGTGTAAGCGAGTCTAGCTCTAGACCCGCTTAGGACTTAATTATTAAAAAAAGGGACCCGACTTATTCCAACCCGATCCGGTCTAATACACTCAAACTCCTAAAACTTCTCTTTCTCCTCTAAATCCCCCGTAAAAAAACCCTAAATCAATTCTATTCTCTAAATCCCTAATTCCTCTTCTCTAAAACCAAATCATCTCCGCCTCCCTCCTCGCAGTCGGAGGCTCGCAGCTCATAGCTCGCAACGCGCTTCAATTTCGACCTCCTTCGCCTCCCTCCCCCTTCGCCTCCCTCCTCGCAGTCGTCAACACAACCTCGTCCACCTCCCTCCTCGCAGTCGCAACTCTCACTTACTCTATCACTCAGTCATCAAAACCTCCTCCTCCACCTCCCTCCTTATAGTAGCAGCTCGCTTCAACTTCAACTGACGTCAACACAACCTCTTTCTCATCTCTTCAGCTTCAAAGTCAAGTCGTCAACACAACCACACACTGCCTCCTGCCTTGCTTCACCTCCGAAATCAACACTACGTCCTCCTCTTCTCTCACAAACTTCTCCTGATGCAACCCATCCCCCATCCCCGACTCAAGTCTCCCGCTTCCCCACACTGTTTGCTCCTTGGACTTGAACAGCCGAGCAGGTAATCTCTACTACTGATCTTCGTCATAGATTAATACTAGTCTAATAGATGAGTATAAAACTATACAAAAAAAGAAACGACTAATAATAATACACCGATTCGATTTTATAAAGCTCATCCTGGAATTGCAAGGAGAAATATCAAGAGTAAGAATTGGTAACAACAAAACAAAACAAAACAAAACAAAAAGATAAAATATATTAATAAAATATATACATAAATAAATATATATATATATAATATGTAAATAAAACCACCTAGCGCCTAGCCGCTTAAGCTCCGCTTCCAAGGCCTAGGCGCTAGGCACCTATCGGCCGCCCGACTACCGCCTAGCGACTTTTAGAACATTGGTTACATTTTTCATATTCCGACAGTAGGAACATAGATGAATTTAACCAAAATGCACTAAATCCACATTTTAGAAGAATTCCTAGAATACACTCAAATCCGATTGTTTTAAACTTTACAACGAAATGATAGATGGTTTAATTGCATTTTTGTATAGTTTAACTTGTAGAGTATTGTTAACTTTCGATTGTTAGAAAGGTTATAACGATATTTCAATTATGGGCATAACTTGGCATTGGATCGATAGTGGTTTGATGATTCAAAAGAGGATCATATCACTTGCGGCTTTGTCGTATCCCCATAGTGGTTTGATAATTACACATCATATTTTAGAAGTTTGTGATATCTTTTATATTCGTAATAAAAACAATTTGTATTTGTTTTGATAATGCATCTAAGAACAATGCTTCGATTAGTACATTAAAAATACAATTAGCTCCTCCACGTTTAGATAATTTTCACGTTAGATGTACATGTCATATTTTAAATTTATTTGTTCAAGATGCATTAAAAATAGCCGAATCATTTGTGCATAACATTAGCAATTGTATACATTTTATTGCTTTAAGTGACCATATGCTTCAACAATTTAAAGAATGGTGTAAGCTTAAGGGTGTACATTTTAGAAAATTTTCTAAGGATGTTAAACGCCGAAAAAAATCTACTTTTGATTTATTAAATATTGTTACCCAATATAAAACTTGTATAAATGATTTTTGTCTTGCAAAAAATATGGAAAATATTCAAATGAATAAACAATCATGGTATTATGCGGATTCTTTGTTACGATTTTTAGAACATTTTAAAACCGTAACTTTGAAAATTTCAAAATCTTATGATTCTACTTCTAGTAATATTTTTATTTCACCAATTATTATGATGCAAACTTTTCAAGAAATGATTGATGACATTTACATTGGTCATATTATTAATCCCGCATACACTACATTTTTGAAGTATTTTAGTCATCCTCCTATGTTGTATGTTGTATTTACTTGCTACTGTTATGGATCCTCGTATAAATTAGCGGGTACGAAGAGTTTGATTGAAATGTATTTTACTTCACTTGGAGATGAATCTAAATTTGATTGTAACACATTTTTAGCTTTCTTTGAAACGACATTGAACAACTTTTATAATTATTATGATAGAACTTTTGCATCTAGTAGTACAACTAGTTTAGTTACTTCTTCTTCTACTACTTCTAGAGGTAAGGGTAATAGTAAATCAGACGGGCAACTTTTAATTTACTTACTCAAATTCAATCAAAAAATCTAGGACTAATCAACCGAATGAATTAAATTGGTATAATCAACAAGATAGTGAGTTTTACTACTAAGATTGATGTGCTACAATTGTGGAAAGAACATCAATATGTTTATAATATTCTTAAACATATGGCTAAAGATCTACTAACTCCTTCTGTCTCTACGGTTGCTTCAGAAAGTGCATTTTCTATAAGTGGTATGGTTCTAACATATTACAGGAATCGCTTGAAGGACCAATTGTTGGAGATGCTCGTGAGTACGGAAGATTGGATGAAGGCTGAAGATAGGACTCAAGTAATCGGAGTCGACACATCAACAAGTGGAAGCAACTCGCCCGAAAAAACAACAACTATAGTATGGACCACCACCAACAACAACAGTAGATTCTGATTATCCCCTCAAATATGTAATTCAAAACATATTATATGCTCTTTGTATAGTTTCTAACTTTCTAATCTATTACTTGTATTATACAAGTAATAGAAAGTATTATAATTGTAATTGTATTTGTATGTAAAAAGTTGTAAATTTTTTAATAAAAGTTGAATTAAATAATATATACAATTTCTATTCACACTTTCACTCTTATATATTTATTAGTAGTACTTATAAATTATTTTTTCATATAGTTAAAAAAAAAAAATTGAAACTCACTCTCAACCTGAATTCCACCCCGCGACGGTGCGACCCAACCCGAACCCAAACAGGTTCAACCCGAATGGACTGGCGTGTCAAACGGATCGACATTTAGGTCTTTCAACCCGGCCCGGCCCATCTTGTTTAACAATCCAATCCAATCCGAACCCACACACAATTGGATCTGATCTAGGCGGGTCCGACCCGACCCGGTCTGGATGACCCGATTGCCATCACTACAAAACCCAAATGAATCCAAAAGGAGAGATCTACAGACGATGCACCATAAATGTAGTTTACCAATCAAGAGAGATGACCATTTAAGTAGTTGTGGAGTGGGATCTATAGCTTTGTAATGTGTTCTCTAGCAAATGGCCCTACTCCTTCAATGCTGAGGCCACCTCTGTTAGATTTGCTTGGTAATCTTCCCATTGAAAGCTACTGGCTGATGTAGAGAGAGCTCTGAAACAGTAAATCCTCTCTCTCTCCATATTTAATGCAATTTAATGTTCTGCACTAAGATTATACCAGTCAAATCATTTCTTTTTCTAATCAAGTCAATGTAAAAGCATTGTATAATCAGTACATTCAGAAATAATGGAGGACCTGGAAAATATGAAAATTGTTGTAATCTTGTAAAAAATTACTAGAGTTATCCGTGGGCACGTGCCTTACGTGTACATGGAGTGCACGTGCCTTAGAACGGTGCAACATATGAAAAATCTTGTAAATAATAAATAACAATTATATTTCTCAAGTTTGAATAGTATGACAATAATTAGTTGTAAATAAAAATTCATATTTTTATTAGTATATGTTGAAAAATAGTTATAAATTAGGATATAAAAATTCATGTTTTCATAAGAATATATATATATATATATATATAGGAAAAAGCTCTATTTAAAACGCAAATGTTGTGAAAACCCATAAAAACAATCTAGGCCGTTGTTGGGAACAACGACCTAGGTTATAATGCATTATAACCTAGGTCGTTGTTCCCAACAACAGCCTAGGTTTGTTTTCACGTTTTCCACACTACAGTACGTTTTCAATGGATCATTTTCTCTATATATATATATATATATATATGTATATATATATAGGGGGGGAGAGAGAGAGAGAGAGAAAGAGAGAGAGAGAGTTAATAAATGAAAGGAGTTGTCTTGGGGGAATTTGAATGTAAGTTTTGGGGGGAAATTATTTTTGTTTGTGTGTGTGTGTGTTGGTTGGGGGGGGGGGGGGGGTGCATTTTTTTGTTAGATCCGAGCATTTGATTTTTGGCGGAATTGAAGGAGAGCCACTTGATAGCTTTCTGCGTGTTTTATTATATAGATACTACCCTATATGCAAGATTAAAAAATGTGAGGTTTTTAAGAGCCTAAACTTGGAATTATGTTAGAACATCTATAGTTATTCAATCACAATTTTTAGGTATTTGCCATATAGAAAAAGAAATTTTTGGTTTGAATTACAGTCGTTCTAACCCAAATTTTAGGTTTTCATAATTTTAAATCGATAGACAAAAAATAATGTCTCATCTCAATTTTTTTTTAAAAATTAGAATTGAAAGGACAATGTATGATTTCTCGTCTCTTAATTTTTTTTTTTAAATAATAAACCCCGTTGATTTTTTTTATAAAAAAAATGTCGATAGGACGAAAAATGATTTCCTGTTTGATCGATTTTTTTTAAAAAATGGGAAGGGGAATTGGTTCCCCGTCCGATATTAAAAAAATAATAATTCAGCGACGAAAGATGAACTTTTGTATCACATTTCTTTTGATTGAACGAAGGAAAGATCATCTTTCCTCTGGTATTTTTTTCAAATTCATATATCTTCTTCTAAATATAGCAGAGCATTGTTCCCATAAAACTTAAAATTTGGATATATAGCCAACGACTACAACACCTTTATTTCAAATTTTTTTTGGCATTTAAGCTAACGAGTACAGATGCTCTTAACGAAGCAATATAGAATTTATAGTACAGAAGAAAAGAAAAAAAAAACTCGCACTATGTAAAAATAAAAAAAAATCTTCTGCAGAGCTTTTAGTATCATTATTACTCTTTAATAAAACTAGGTGGTGACTGTTTATTAAAAAAAAAATCTTCCCGAAAACAACTAGTAGATTTGGAAAGAGAGCGGTTGCAAAATGGTGCTAGTTTGGGGAAGAGGACGAACGGGGGTTCGATCGAAACCAACGAGGTGGTTTCAATCGAAAAAAGAGGCAGCTTTTTAGAAGACGAGCAGGACCAAATGAGGAAAATGAAAAAGTTGGGAACTTTGGGAAGGGAGCGCCCAAAAAATGGAGCTACTTTGGGGAAGAAGATGAAAGAGGGAGAGATCGAAACCATGGAGAGGGTTTCGAATGAGAAAAGAGGCAAACTTAGGGAAGAGGAACAGGAGTGGGATAGAAACAGAGCAGAAGAAGGCGACACATCGTTTCCATCGAAAGCATCGTTTTCGGAGCTGCTCGCATCTTTCGATGCGCCAGCCACTGAAGAGGGAACACATGGCTCACCCACGTGGCCCTCTTCAAGCACTACGCCAAGACAACTAAAGTAGACACTTGCCCCCCAAACGTGTCAAGAGGAGCTTCTGATTGGTAACAGTGGGCCTAACGAGGGGTCCAATATGGAGTTCACTTATTCGTTTTTGGGAAAGTCCATTTTTTTGTTGAACAAGATGCAACAGCTCAAGTACACAAGTCCCACAAATATTCCTGGAATTGTTAGGACAACTAACATCTCTTCGGGGGTAACCAACTCCGTATCAGAGAACCACATTGAGGAGGATGATCGAGATGAGAGACTAAACCTCGAAGATGATCTTATCTATTCTGATGAGGAATCTTTGGAGTCAGAAGAGTTCGTTGACGAGGCAGTGGACATATGTCCTGATTTTATCCTATCCACTTTCCCTCCCACACAACCAACTGCCCCTGCCCCTACTCGCTGCGACAAAGGTTTTAGAGTACAGAAAGTGGCTAAGAGAGCTATTGAGGAGTCCCTGAACGATTATCTTGAGATTGCGGTCCACTAAGACTAGCGACGAAGGTATACGTTCATTCTTAGCATCTATTTTTAATTTCATATCTGATACTGAGATTTTTAGTCTAGCCAAAACCTGTGGTTTTGCGGCTGGCGATACCGATCGGAATGCGTTCCTGCCTAATAAGATTAGGGGGTGGGAGAACGATAGGGTTAGCCTTATTTCAAACTCGACTTCTAAATCGAGTCACGACCCCTTGCCTATACGTAGTTAATGGAGATTATATTCTGGAACGCTAGAGTCCTGGGTAGGCGGGGCAAGCGGAAAATGGTTAAGGAGATCATTGCTAAATCAAAAGCTAACATTGTGGGTCTTCAAGAGACCAAACTTACACATATATCTAGACTGAGTAGGTTAGGGGAAAATCGAATCTCTGAATGGAGGATGTGCCCATTTGTAGGGGCATCTGAGGGTATTGCTATAGGTTTTAACCCCGACATGTTTTGTGCCTAGATGAGCTCTATGGGCAATTTTCACTATCGGTCTTGCTCCAACGTAAAGCTGACCTGTGGACTCACTCAATTACTGTGGTCTATGGTCTGCATACTTCTGTTTCTAGGACGGCTTTCTAGACAGAACTTAGAGCAATGCAAGCTCATTGGCCACACCCCTGGGTGGTGGGGGGCGATTTTAACATTACTAGATTCACCTCATAACACAGAGGCAGAGGAACTAGGGACTCGGATAGGGAAGCGTTCAATGAGGTTATCACGGACCTGAAACTGGTTGACATTCCCATCTCTGATAGGATTTTCACCTGGTCAAACATGCAATCGTTGCCCATTTTAGCTAAACTAGACAGAATCTTGGTCTCCACTGACTGGGAGACCAAGTTCCTGTTGGCTTCAACTAAATCACTAACTAAACCCACCTCGGATCATATACTTATTATCTTGTCTTCCGGGAAAGTTCAACCCAGGAGATCACCAAAGTTTAGATTCGAGAGAGCATGGTTAGAAATCCAAGACTTCCATCACATGGTCTACGAGAGCTGGTCCCGTTCAACTAAGGGGACTGAAGCAATCGCAATATGGTGTGAGGAAATTAGAAGACTTAGGGGCATGTTCAGAAAATGGAACCGGACCAGATTTGCACTGATTTGGAGGGTAAAAGAATCCCTGCTTGAAGGTATTGAGAAACTTGAGAAGCTTGAAGAAACTAGGGACCTGCTACAGGAAGAGCGGAATAAGTTGCTCCAATTCAGATAGGAAATTGACCAACTCTATAGACTTGAGGAAATCAAGTGTCAGCAGCAGTCCAAAATTTTGTGGCTTAAAGAGGGAGACGCGAACACAACATTCTTCCATCGAGTAGCCAGTGTCAGGCGTAGATCTAACCTCATTCACTCGATCCACTAGGACTTTGGAATGATCCAAGGTGACGAGGATATCAGAATGGCATTCCAATCCCATTTCAAACTCCTATCTGGACACAAAGAGATCTTGAGAGTCCCACTCCACCACGAATTCTGGCAGGTCCCAACGGGCAACCCTGACCTTATACGGCGATCCCTAGAAGCACCCTTCATGGATAACGAAGTCTGGGAGGCAGTCCAGCAACTTGGAAATGACAAAGCCTCAGGTCCAGATGGTTTCCCGATGCTCTTTTATCAGACATTCTGGGAGGAAATCAAAGATGATTTGCTGAAGTTGTTCGCTGATTTCTACGATCATAAGCTTAAATTAGGTAGATTTAATTTGCGGAGGTTGTGCTGATCCCTAAGAAAGAAGACTCCCGGCGGGTGGGAGACTTCCGCTCCATCAGTCTCCTTAACTGCTCTGTCAAGATCATTACCAAGACACTCGCTAACAGACTGGGAAAGGTGATGGATGGTCTCATTAGTCACGATCAGATGGGGTTCGTTAAAGGACGATGTATTCAGGACAGTATGGCCACGGCTGAAGAAACTATCCACCAAAGCCACATGTTGAACGCTAAGAGCTACCTCCTGAAGTTGGATTTCGAGAAAGCTTATAATTCGGTTGAATGAGACTGTCTTCTGGAAGTGCTGGCTGGAAGAGGTTTTGGGGATAGATGGATCAGATGGATCTACACATGTCTTACCACCACCAGAACTACAATCTTGGTGAATGGGGTATCAGGCCACCCATTTTCTTGCAAACGGGGCCTTAGACAAGGAGACCCGCTCCCCCCTTCATCTTCACCATCCTGGCAGACATATTTCGGTCCATGATGGCTAACTGTAGTAGAGCAGGTTGGATCGCACTAGTGGCCATGGGAGTCAATCACCAAGGTTGCTCAATCCTCCAATATGCAGATGATACTCTTCTATTTAGAAATGGCAACCTCGGAGAAACAACCGTCTTCAAAGAAATACTATATAGTTCTGTGGCTTAGTCTAGCCTCAGGGTTAACTTCCACAAAAGTACTCTCATCCCTATTGCCATGACTACAGAGGAGGCACTAGAACATGCCACGATTCTCAATTGTTCCACCAAGAGTTTCCCCATTCAGTACCTGGGGTTGCGAGTAAGACCCGGAAAACTCAAAAAGGTCGATTGGCTACCCATCATTGATCGGGTTGAGAACCATCTAGCAGGGTGGAAAGGTAAAGCCCTATCAATGTGAAGGAGAGTCATGCTTATTAATGCAGTCCTCTCAAATCTTCCAACCTATTATCTGTCCTTCTTTGAAATGTCGCGATGGGTGATTCAGAGAATTGACCGGACTCGAAAATGGTTTTTTTGGAAAGGGACAGACCCAGATAGAGGCGGTTACCACTTTATCAGATGGGAGAAAGCATGCATAAAAAAGATACACGGAGGACTAGGTATTATTGATCTTCGAGATATGAATCTTTCCTTATTGGGTAAATGGTGGTGGAAAATTTTCCACCCCAATGGAGAAGGGTGGCAAGATTTTATTCAGGGATATCTGCATGGGAATGGAACACAAAATTTGGGGTTCAGGGTAGGCCCACGTGTCTATTGGTTCTGGAGAGGCATAGCTAGGGCCTACGATCCCTTCATTAGCGGTGTGACATCAGTTATCAGTAACGGCAGACTCACCAGATTCTGGTGGGATAAGTGGTGGGGTGATCACACACTTCGAGCTATGTTCGCCGATCTATATGATCATGCATCTCAACCACACTGTACGGTGACCGCAACCTGGAAAAGAGGTGTCTGGAAACCAGCCTTTAAACAATCGTTGGACCCGGACTCTCAGCTTAGGCTCAAGAAACTTCAGACCTACATAACCAACACTAGAATTAGTTGCTCTCAGGGTCCAGACAGGAAATCTTGGGGACTGGAAAAGAACGGTATGTTCACCGTGCGCTTCTTGTATAACCGAATTCACTTTAGGGGATGTGCCCAAAAGTGGTCATGCATCATATGAAGGACGAAAGCATCATTGAAAATCAAAGTTTTCTTATGTCTGATGCTGAACAATGCGATTTTGACTAGAGAAAACCTTACTAAACGCCAACCGAACGTGGATTCTTGTTGTAGGTTCTACCACGCTGCCCCAGAGACTAGAGACCACCTTTTTCTACAGTGCCCTAGGAGCAAAGCGGTACTCGTTGAGGTATTCAGCACCCTGGGGACGAATTAGTACCTACTGTGTACGAGGATCTGTGGGTAGGTTCAAAATTCGCTACTGAAAGAAGAACTATGAGAAAACCGTGGTATATCGCTATCGCCGCAACGACCTGGGTTCTATGGTTAGACAAGAATAATCTTTATTTTCACAAAACTTGTAATAATATTTCTGGTAATTTGACTCACATTATGCATTTTATTTCATTTTGAGCGAATATGGCCGCAGCAGGTCCCAGAGGGAGAATAACGAGCGTATTCCAGGTTGAGGACTTTGATGATGATGAAGTCCAGATAGGCCCGACGATCGACTGACTGCTAACTTGTCGTTTTACTGTTGATTGATCCCCACCGCCCCAGGGTTTGTTGGGGGGATATTATGTATTTTGTTCAGACGCGTGTATGTTGCGCTCATTCTGTTCTTCTTTTGTCCCACCTTCCATGTTTGGGGTAGAGTTTATGTACTTTTGTTTTGATTGTAGGACCTTGTATTTGGCTCAGTACTCTGAATTTATTTTATTAACCCCTTATCAATGAAATAGAGTGGAGATACTCCACCTTCTCTTAAAAAAAAAAAAGAAAAAGAAAAAGAACAAAAAAAAAAAAACCCTCCCTTTCATTGCACCATTAATTAATGCATGTAGCCAAGGTTTTCCTATTGGGGATTCATGGCATGGCTTCAACAGCAAAAGATTCCATTACATGAATTAATGCCACTGAAATCTTCAAAATTTCCCCCCCTTCTTTTCTCTCTACATCTACCCTCCTTCTCTTTGTAAACATATGTATTTTGGTTTGGAGCCGAAACCTGAAAAACCCTACAATCTAAATTCAATTTTTTTCATGCAATGATCCCTCCCACTAGTTTGTTCTCTCTTTAATTCCCCTCTCCTGAGTTCGGTTTCTTCTTAAAAGTATCTACTTTCCAAAGACAAGCAAAACAGCCATGACAGAGACCTCTGTCTAGCTTTTTTGAAGATTTTGAGCAGTTGCATGGATTTGGCAATCAAGAATTAAAGACCATGCTTCAATAGAAAGCAGCACAATCAAGTAACTAAAAGGTCCTGTCTATTAGCTAAGGAGAGATTGAAGAGAAGAAGAAGAAGCAACAAAAAAAAATGCCAACAGTTTGGTTCTCTCTGAAGAAATCCCTCCAGTGCAAATCTGAGCCATCAGATGTAGTTGATCCAAAGGCCAGGATTCCTACACCACCTTCTCATCACTTGAGCAGCATTTTGACAAAGAAAGCACCAAGATCAGGGTGTTCAAGATCAATAGCCAACCTGAAAGATGTAGTGATTCATGGAAGCAAGAGGCATTTGGATAGGCCTGCAAATTGCAGTCCGAGATCGATTGGAAGCAGCGAGTTCTGCAATCCGATCATGCATGAAGTCATTCTCAGTAGCAACTCCAAGTGTGAGCTTAAGATTACAGGGTTTGGACATGGACATGGACATGGGCATGGGCATGGGCATGGGGATGAGAACGAAGAGGGTGAGGAGAAGGTTGTGGGGTGGACTTTGAAGCCTGGGACACCAGGGCCATCGCCACTGTTAACAAGTTCTAGTACTATGAGGAAATCGCCACTGTTCGGGGCTTATTCAGCTCCTGCTATGAGGAAATCATCCTTGTTTGTGGGTTCTTCGCTTTCTAGTGCTATTCCGAAGGGACACCATATTTCTTGTACGACAACAGCGAGGGCCGGCTCACGCGACGATGGTGTGAGCTGCCATAGATGCGGGGAGCAGTTTGCCAAGTGGGAAGCATTGGAAGCACACCATTTATCCAAACATGCAGGTAAAAAAAAAAAAATGAAATGAAATCTTCGGTTTTTCTTGTAACGTTTTCTTAAGCTTCTCTGTAGGATTATTTTAGGGCATCGATTGAACTTTTTTTTTTTTTTGGGCCCTATCTCAGCTTCAAAATAGTTAAAAACAAACAATATACTTACGCATCGATCTAATTTAACTCTGTTCAGTTAGAGCACCTGTAGTCGTTCTGTCTCAAATTTTAGGTATTTGGCATGTAAGAATAGAAAAATGGGTTTGAGTTGTAATCGTTTGAACCCAAGTTTTGAATTTTAATTTAAAAAATTGAACGGACGAGAAATGATTTTCCGTCAGTTAATTTTTATTTTAATTTTTTTTAAAAAAAAAACAACTGACGGGGGAATCATTTCCCGTCCGTTGGATTTTTTTTATAAAAAAATAATAAAATTTAAATCCTAATTAAATCCTAAATTACTGTTAAATTAATCATAATTAATTCTTACCAAGCTTAAATAAATCTTAATTTTTAATTAATTTCAATTAAAACCTAATTTTTATTCATAGAAACAATTATAGGGTGTATTCTATAGAAATTTTTTTTCAAACGAAAAGAAAGATGTGGCTGGGACGGGGCTTCGTCTCCCGTTCCTGCTCATTTTACTATTTTTTTTAAAAAAATTGAACGGACGGGAAATCATTTCTCGTCCGTCGAAAGTTATTTTTTATTTTTTTAATAAATAGCCACGGACAGAAATCATTTCCTGTCCGATCAATTTTTTTTTCAAAAAAAATTAATCAGACGGGAAATCAACCGTCCGACAGATTTAAATTTTTTTTAAGATTAGACGAAAGATCGTCTTTCGTCCGAGAACTTTTTTTTTTTCAACCGACGAAAGATGATCTTCTGTTAGCTATATTTTGGCAATTGTCATTTCTTCATCCAAATATAGCCGACCACTGTAGCTCTCAAACCAAAATTTTGGGTATTTGACCAACGACTGCAACGCTTTTTTTATCTCTCTCCAAATTTTACAAAATTTGGGTAAAAAGCCAACGACTACAGATGCTCTTAAGAATTCTATTTGGCTTGGAACTTGGTGTTAATTTGTCCAATTTGATCAGCTTTTTAACACATACTTATGATCTTAATTTTCATAGACTAACTATGTGATCTTTATATAGTCACTGAGCTAGGGGAAGGTGACTCCTCTAGAAAGATAGTCGAAATAATCTGCAGAACAAGCTGGTTGAAATCAGACAACTACTTTGGACGCATTCAGAGGGTCCTCAAGGTCCACAACACGCAGAAAACTCTAGCATGGTTTGAAGACTACCGAGAAGCAGTTAAACTTAAAGCGAGCAAACTTTCGAAAAAGCACCCTCGCTGTTTGGCCGATGGGAACGAGCTGTTGAGATTCTATGGCACGACTATCGCCTGCTCGCTAGGCATGCAAGGATCCTCAAGCCTTTGCGCCTCAGAAAAATGCAATGTTTGTCGAATCATAAGGCACGGGTTCTCCATAAACAAAGGAAAAATTGGAGTATTCACAACTTCAACTAGTGGAAGAGCATTCGAAACAATTCAGGTGTATGTTGAAGACAATCCTACTGTAAGAAAGGCTCTAATGGTGTGTCGAGTGATTGCAGGAAGAGTTCGTAAGCCATTGGAAAATTTTCACGACTTAGCAGGGCAATCTGGGTTCGACTCATTGGCTGGAAAAGTAGGGTTATATTCCAACATTGAGGAACTCTACTTGCTCAATCCTCGAGCTCTTCTTCCTTGCTTCGTCGTTATCTGTAAAACCTGAATGCATCTGTTTCATGAATTCCATATTAAATCAGGATAGTGTTTTCAGTGTAACTGCTGAATGTTGCTTTGTTGGTACTTTTGTTTGTTGAATATTAAATCAGGATAGCAGGGCAATCTGAATGTTTCATGAATTCCTATGTATCACTTGGTGCATGTTTCACATTGGCTGCAGTATCAGTTTCTTCACTCTCTATTTCCTCTTCAGCCCCTTCCAACTGTGTCTCCGCATCAGACTTAAAGAGTATTAACGTTAATTTGGGCATGTACATAATCTGCAGATTGATTATGTACTAGCATGTGCAATGCTAACAAGCAGGAAGAGCGTGCAATGCTGCTGCATTGCTAAGATGATCAATTATCCGGAGATTTATTATGGTTTTAAAACACTATTGAAGTATGGCTTTAGAAACCTAGAAATCATCAACTCTTAAACCTTTCACCTCACTCAGGCACTACTAGAATTGAATGCTAAATGTTACCAACTGTTCAACATCAATCACCTCTACTGTTGTAGGCCATATGAAAAAGACATCTCCTAAGTGATTTTTGATAATGGAGATACAACAACCATGCATTGAATTTTGCCTTGATTTAAATGGATCCATAATAAGTGAACTCTCTCAATCAGTCAAGCTTGTCATATAATAACTCCTGAATCCCCACAGTATTTTGAGCAGAAAACTGATGAAAACCCAGTGCCTGCAATTCATTACTGAGGTTGGGAGGGGTTAAACTATCCTGCTCATGTGCAAGAAAATGCAAATAATAGATTGTTTCGGTAGAGTAAAAAAAAAATATATATATATATATATATTTCACTCTTCTTTGTAGGGTGGTTGTATTTAGGCTAAATTTGAAAAAAAACAAAAACCCTTGAACTATCCTATTTATGTAGAAAACATCACTGAATTTTTTTTGCGCAGAAAACCAAAACCACACTCAAGTATAGTTGTAAAAAATCTACTCTGACAGCATGAGCTTTCTGCTAAAGTTGAGTGAGGTTTTTTGAAAATAATGAAAAAATGTATGATGTTTTCTGAACAAACTTGCAAAGATGAATGAGATTATCTAGTGCAAGCAGAAAAGTTGTGGTTTTTTGAAAATATACTTCAGGGAAATTTTTTGTAACCACTTAAGTGTGATTTTCTGCGCAAAAAAAAGTTCAGCGAGGTTTTCTGCATAAAGAGGATAGTTTAAGGCTTTTTTTTTTCCTTTCAAATTTAGCCTTGTATTTACAAACAACCAAAATATGCAACAGAACCGCGACAGAATTTTAAAAAAAGATAGTTATCTCCTTCAGATAAGATTTCCTCTGCTATTTCAGAGTTCATTTCACTTCAAAATGGCGAGAAGTAGAAACAAAACCAAGGATGAAATAGTGAAAAAAGAAAAAATGCTCGCTGCGTAAGGAAAATACCTTAGACATTGCACAATGTCAAACAAAAATTAAACAAGGAATCAGCGACAAAAAGAACCAAGGGATTTGATATTACATACATTAAGATACTGATGGATGTTGATGATGGTTTCAGACGAATTTTCTAAGTGGTCTTTTCTTCTTTCTCTTTCTCCTCTTTGTGCACCTTCTTCCAGTTCTCTGTGCTATCAATTATTTCGCCAGTTTTGATTAGGTAACGCACTCTGCTTCCATCCTCCAGTATCTTATGCCCAACTCGGCTCGCTACCTCTTTTTCTTTTGAATATAGCATCACATTTGAGCTGTGGATGGCTGCTTCAATCTGTTAATAAGGTGATATCCTTTGTGAGGACTCAAATAGCCAGAAATTAAAGACATTCATTAAATTGTTGAATTCACTGTATACACCAAAGGAGGGAATATTTTGTAGGAGTATGCCATGTTTTTACACTGACAGCGTTAAAGATGTATCTTTCTGGTCATTGTTATTAATAATCTCAATATAGCCTTTTGAGTATAAAAAATAAAAAAAAATTTAGAAGCACACAGCAACAACTGCTTTTCAAGATTATTGCTTATATCGTGTTCTGGTCTAACACGGCAGGTGATGAACATACAAAGAAGATCAAAGAAATGTACAAGGATATTGCTACAAATTAAGGGGAGACACAGGAAGGGGAAGGGACAGAAGATGGTTGAGGGCATGGAATGAAGAGGGTGGAACATGCACCCGGTAGACTTTTGGGATTTTTGGGATGATGTATTTAGGCCAGTAGGTTGATGTATTTTGGGCCCATGTATTTTCATATTTGGAAATCCATGTAAGTATTTTGGGTTGTAGGGGGACTATTATTTTGGTCGGACAATGAGTATCATGGCCCGCTTGTGGGACACATGAACATCATTGTTCATCTCTGGATTATCTGTTTTATTAAAAACTTTTTAATGAAACAGGGGGGGGGGGGGGGGGGGGGGGGGGGGGCCTAGGCCAACCTTTTATAATAATAAAAAAAAAACTCATAGTATTTGTCAAATGCTAATTCCTCGGGACTCAATAAGCCATTCAAAGAATGGGATCTAGATCTAGATCTCCCAACATTTTCCAAGCAAGATAAATAAAGAGACCAAGTGCTCGACCTATTGACCATATGTTCTTACGTAAATATTGGCAGGTAATTGTTTTTTGGAAAGAATTGCAAGAAATTATAAATATAAGTGACTACAAAGTTGCTCAGTTTACTTTTTCAACAATTTAAGTGTGGTCCAAATCAAAGCATAACTGGTAACATATGCAGTTATCGGATAAGATCAACCAATTGGCAGGTAAGGAAGATCTAATTATCACCAAGAGAAGCTTGGCAGCTGACCTATTTATCATTTATTTTTCATTTTACCAATATCTAAATTTCTGATTTTACTAATGCATTTTTTTATTCATGTTTATAGAAGAAAATTAAGTGTTCAATGAAAATTGTCAGACATAATTGAAAGACATCTGTTTTCCTTACCAGCCAACTAGTTTATTGGGCATGGGAAGCTGCTCAAATTGGCCATATTTCGTAGGAAAGTTTTTAGCTTCCAAGTTAGGGTTGAAGTTTCATCACAACATGGTCATAAACCTCTAGTCATATCTTTTACGGCTCCATAGCTGATGAAAAACTATCATTTTAACAAAAGCACAGTAAAATAAAAATATATTAACCAACCTTGACAATCTGCCCAGGTTCGCCCTGCTCTCTGCTCTTCATGTGCTTCGTCTTCAAGTTCATGTCTTTCACAATGACAGTACTATTGTGTCTAAAAATCCGAGAAATTTCACCAATTTTACCTTTCTCATGGCCACCGATAATTTTCACTGTGTCCCCAACCTTAACATGCATCTTGTGCACAACAGGAAGACTATTTGGTTTGCATTCTATTCGCTCCCAGCGCTTAAGCTGCATGGGGTGAGATCGATAACATCAACATTAAACTGTGAAGTAGAAATAATTTAGTTCATATGTAACAGACGCAGTAAATTATCTAATATTAAAGATTTTTAAAAGAAAATTAGCTGAAAAGATACACAATGTGAATGAATTTGATTAGCTGACCTTCATGACTATTGCACATGGCTTATCCACAAATGTGACCTGCAGGACAACCACAAGACAGGTGTCAGAAGATTCAATGATTCATTAATAAACATAAACATAAATCAATTAGGAACTTTGATTGTTCCACATATGAAAAACAAAAAATAGGAACTTCGGTACCAAATTGTCCTAAACTGATTCTGAATACCACTCATACTTGATTGATCTCTGACTCCAAACATATCAACAAGAATATCACATGATTAATCTTTATGGAGAATGTAGTGTAGTAGGATATATTATTAATTAACAAACATTAATATATATCACATGTATATTATATTCCACTTCGCACCAAATCATATGTTCCATCGTCATGATACTTCTTATATTGCATAGGATAAGCATATAAAAGAGCCTGTTGACTCTTAGTTTGGTGTGCACAAAACGTGCTCATTAATACTAATAAGTTTAAAGTGAGTTGTTCAGATCTTCAGGATCAAATAAGGAGAGTAATATCAACAAATATCAACAAATATCAACAAGAGATCCAAGAGAGATTCAGGAATATTCAAACAAGGAAAGTAATAAAGATAGATGGCAAACACAAGCAAAAGAGGAAGTTATTCAAAAAGAGTTCTTGATTAATATATATCACAAGTATATTATATTCCACTTCACACCAAATCATATGTTCCGTCGTCATGATACTTCTTATATTGCATAGGATAAGCATATAAAAGAGCCTGCTGCCTCTTAGTTTGGTGTGCACAAAACGTGCTCATTAATACTAATAAGTTTAAAGTGAGTTGTTCAGATCTTCAAGATCAAATAAGGAGAGTAATATCAACAAATATCAACAAATATCAACAAGAGATCCAAGAGAGATTCAGGAAGGAAAGTAATAAAGATAGATGGCAAACACAAGCAAAAGAGGAAGTTATTCAAAAAGAGTTCTCGATTAATTGGTCTACAAGCAAAAGAGGAAGATATCAAGACCTGAATTTTTCCTTCTATTTTCGTGAGATTTTAATTGTATAAGATTGATTAAAGATTGATTAGTTTATGGAAAGAAAACAGAGTGGATTCGGAATATACAGCGCGATACCGGTCGACCGTACTTCATGACGGTCGACCGCATCGCAGTCGACCGCAACCTTGAGTTGCTTGAGAAGCGGTCGACCTTTCACCTCTCTACTTTACGTCAGCTAGCTGAACGGTCGACCGCACCAATATGTCGGTCGACCGCACTTTGCGCTGTGTATATTCTTGGAAAGTATCGTTTCTGTTTTTTATCGATACACTTCCCCGTCTACTTATATTAGATGAATCCATTGTGTGCTCTTTACCCTATTACTTCTGAGAAAATATATTCTGAACTAATCTTTCGATAATCAATCCGAGTGTGAGCGATAATTTTTCTGTATTCTTCGATCAGGATCATTAACGATCTTGAGTTTTTGGTTTTTCTTTCTTTTCCACTTTGGTGAGATTGACGGGACTTGTATTGGAAGTCCTGTGGGTGTAATAGGTCTCTCGGCCTGAATCCGAGAATCACTGTACAAAGGGTTTCAAGTATAGTGGAACGCTTGTGACGGAGAATTGCTACATGTAGGTGGTGTGGACGTAGACCTGGGGATTGAACCACGTTATATCGCTACGTCATCTGTGTTTGTTGCTCTTAACTCTTTTACTTACCTTGCACTTTATTTTATTAATTTTTAATTCCGCACAATCACCCTATTAACCCCCTAGGGTGATTTACAGTGGTATCAGAGCGATGTGCTTATCAAAAAGCTTAAAAGCTTAAGCAAAAGGTCTAATGGCCGAAATCCCTCCTTCCGATAACTTGTACTCATCGGGGCCATTTATCTTCAATGGGACAAGCCTTACACGATCACCATTTGTTGATGGAAAATGCTATGACGTCTGGAAAGTTCGTATGTCTCATTTTTTACAGATGCGATGAGAAGAAGTATGGAATGTGTGTATCAATAAAACAGAAATTCCAGTTAGTGACGGGAAGACATCCTTCACAAAAGCAGAGTTGGCCCTCAAAACAGCAAATTCCAAAGTCATGACGGCTCTCTATGCAGGGTTGAATAACGAAGAACTAATGCGATACGGGCGTAACTGCAAAACAGCATACGAGATCTGGAACAACATGCTGAAGCGGCATGAAGGAACTGCTTCTGAGGTAAAAGCTAAAGTTAATTTATGTTTCTATAAGTTTGATGTGTTTCGCATGTTGTGACGGGAAAATGTGGATCAAATGCTCGCCCGCTTCGATATCATTGCCCACGAACTTGAGAGCTTAGGTAAGGGGCTAGATGATGACCGAAAGGTCGGAAAGCTTATAAGCTGTCTCACGCCAGAATGGGGGATGTAAAGACCGCTGGAATGAGGGAGACTCTTGAAGAGAAGGGATTCGACTACTACACATTCCAAGGAAAGCTAAAGACATACGAGATGGAAATGTCAGACACCAAAAGATACAGACAAAACATCGGGATTGAACCAAAGACCGAAGAGAAGGCCATTGCACTAAAAGCAGAAAAATCCCGACCAAAGCAAATTCAGATCGTGAGGAGTCAGACGAGGACATTGCTCTATTGACAAAACAATTTCGTAAGTATCTCAAACATAAGAAATATGGCAGGTACCAAGGAGAAAGAGAGAAGGGTAAAGATGATGTGTGCTATAAGTGCAAGAAGCCTGGACACATTCGTGTAAATTGTCCCGTTTCACAAGACAAGAACAGGGACTACTACCGCTCAAACTCAAGTCTGAAAAAGAAGGCGCTAAAGGCAACATGGTTAGATTCCGATTCAAGTGAGGAAGAGCAAGGCTACGACAACGTCGGCTTCATGGCTCTTGGGCATGGTGAGGTGCAATCACTATCTCAAGAAGAGGTAATCGAAAAACCTACTTATGATGAACTAGTAGACATGTGTAATGATTTGAAAGACTATGCTAAGAAATTAAGTCGTGAACTTAGGCAATATAAACAAATTTCAAATGATACCCATGACTCTTGTATTATAAAATATCAAAAACTGAAAAATAAAAATGCCTTGATCTTGGAAAAATTTGAGTAATTTAGAAAAGATCATGATGTATTTGGTAGAGGAAAATGAAATCTTACAACAACAAATTCAAGAATCTTTAGCAACGCAAGATGATCACTTAAGAGAAATTCATGAGAAATCTATTTATATAGCCAAACTCACAGATGATTTAAAAGAATGTAAAAAGAAATTTGATGAGATAGTGGAAGGATGTAATGAAGCCCTTGAACAAAATAGGATTCTTGATGCTACACTAGACACTCTTCGTTGGAGCACAAAAGACGATGAGATGACTAGGAAAAGATTATGTAAAAGAATAACTGAGCTTGAAAAGATTGTTGAAAAATATGAAGGGCCCAGTTACCTTATTACAATAAATTCAAGATCTTATCATTATAATCGAGGACTTGGTTACGAAGAGCTAATACACCATCAAAAATGTAAATCATCATGTCATACACACTTGCACAAACTCCAACATAATCATAAATCAACCCAATGCTATGCAAGTGTGCATGACTCAAGACATAGTCGTATCACATGTCATTATTGTCGTAGACTATAACACGTTTCTTTTAATTGTCCATTAAAAAGGAATACTAATTGTGTGTGGGTAAGAAAGGATGTAAATACAGGTTCAAAACAAACTTAAGCACGCAAAATTATACCTACTAATCTTGGTGTAGGTACTTCAGCGTATCAAGACTAAAGATTGGTGGTACCTTGATAGTGGATGTTCAAATCATATGACAGGTGATAGCAAATATTTTGCATCACTATCAAGGAAAAAAGGAAAGGACATCATCTTTGGAGATAATAGCACGGGACAAACCATTGGTAAAGGTAAAATAAACTTTAGTTCCTCGTGCTCCATTGAGGATGTTCTATTGGTAAGAAGTTTGAAACATAATCTAATTAGTGTCAGCCAATTATGTGATAAAGGCTATACAGTCACTTTTGATAAAAATTCATGCAATGTACTAGATAGCAATAAATCTTGTTTACTTCTAGCTAACCGATGTAACAATGTCTATGTTATAAATTCTAATAAATTAGCACAGGAAAACATGAGGTGCTTTGTTGCAAGAAATGAGGATGATTGGTTATGGCATAGAAGACTTGAACACATGGCTATGGACAATCTCAACAAACTCGTAACCAAGGAGCTTGTAAAGGGGATTCCTAAAATCAAATTTGAGAAAGATAAACCGTGTGAGTCGTGCCAATTTGGTAAGCAAACTAAAAGTTCTCACAAACCCAAAAAAAATGTATCAACTTCTAGACCCCTTGAACTCTTGCACATGGATCTTTTTGGACCATCACGGACACGTAGTAATGGAGGTGCACGATATGCTTTTGTAATCGTTGATGATTATAGTAAATTTATTTGGGTTGCCTTTTTGCCACAAAAAGATGACACATTGTATGTATTTCAAAAATTCTTTCGAAGAGTGAAAAATGAGAAAAGCCTCACCATTGTCACTATTCGTAGTGACCATGGTGGAGAATTTCAAAACGAACTCTTCACCTCATTTTGTGACAAAAAGAGAATAAAACATGAGTTCGCTTGTTCTCGCTCTCCCCAACAAAATGGGGTTGTTGAAAAGAAAAATTGATCTCTTCAAGAAATGGCCCGAACCATGCTTAGTGAAAAAGATTAACCTAGATCATTTTGGGCGGAGGCTGTCAATACAACATGTTACACAATTAACCAAGTAATCATTAGAAAATATCTTGAGAAAAATCCTTTTGAACTATAATATGGCAAAATTCCCAACTTAAGTTACTTTCGCGTCTTCGAATGTAAAGTGTTTATTTTAAATATTCTTGATAATTTGGAAAAATTTGATCGTAAAAGTGATGAAGGTGTTTTCTTAGAATATTCTCTTAGTAGCAAAGCATATCGTGTATTTAATAAAAGAAGATGTACAATTCAAGAATCTATTGATTTTATTTTTGATGAAACTAATCCCTACACCAAAGAAATATTGCATGTTGTTGATGATGAGACAGGTGTTCAGGTTGAAATAAAACAGGTTCACGTTGAAGAAGACTCAAATATGAATGATCAAAATCAAAAAATCTCATTAAGATGAAGATGCATCCAAATCGCAAATAGAAGAGATGCCTGCAGAACAAATTGATGCCATGAAAGATAAACATGTACAACATCAAATTTCCATAGGTAAAAGATGCCCCGCATGGAAAATCATGTCTAGACATCCACCAACTCTCATACGAAGCTGTTGAAAACAGATTTGGGGGGAAAATCTTTATTATTCATCTTGTTCTTTATTCTTTACAGTATACATCTATATATAAGGATTACAATCTTGGAGCAGAAGAAAGAATATTAAGAGAAGATTGAGGGGTGAGAGATTTGGGGAATCCGTTTCGTATAAATTAGGAAACAGAATATACATGTTACTACTTACTACATTTCAACACTCCCCCTCAAGTTGGTGCATAGATATTGAACATGTCCAACTTGTCAAAAAATTTCAAGAAGAGCCGACTCGAAACTGCCTTGGTCAGGATATATGCAAGTTGATCTTCAGACATCACTTTGGATATCTCAATGACTTTCTCATCCAATTTCTCCTTGATGAAGAATCTATCAACCTCTACATGTTTCGTCCTATCTTGTTGAACTGGATTGATGGCAATATCACATGCTGCTTGATTATCGCAATACACATTCATAGGTTCATTCGGACCACACCCTAAGTCCTGCAACAAGAGTTTCAACCATAAAGCTTCCGCTATACATAGAGCTACTCCGCGATACTCAGCCTCTGCACTAGAGCATGCAACAACATTCTGCTTCTTGCTTCTCCATGTAACTATATTTCCTCCAACAAAGGTGAAGTATCCTGAAGTGGAGCACCTATCAATTATAGATCCTGCCCAATCAACATCAGTATATGTCTCAACCTTCAAGTGACCATGTTTCGCAAATAGAACCCCTTTTCTTGGAGCAGACTTAATATATCTCAGAATTCTCATTACTGAATCCATGTGATGTTCTTGAGGTGCATGCATAAGCTGACTTACCACACTTAAAGCATATGATAAATCTGGCCGTGTATCGCAAGATACATCAGTCGTCCAACCAATCTCTGATATCTTTACTTATGACAAGGCACATGATCAAGTTCGTTGCAAAGTTTCAATCCTTCTTCTAATGGTGTACCAATCGGCTAACAAGCAGACATTCCAGTTTCCTTCAATAAATCGAGAGCATACTTTATTTGAGACAGAAATATACCATTTCTTGAGCGAGAAATTTCAATACCAAGAAAATATCTCAAAGGGCCAAGATCCTTTATTTCGAACTCTTGTGACAAATAGCTCTTCAATGCCTTTCTTTCCCCAGGATCATTCCCAGTTACTATCATATCATCCACATATATAATGAGAGCAGTAATCTTACCTTCTTTCCTTTTCAAGAATAAGGTATGATCTGAATTACTCCGACAATATCAGAATGTCCTCATTGATTTTGTAAACCTCCCAAACCAAGCTCTTAGCGACTGTTTGAGACCATATAGCGCCTTCCTCAATCGACACACTTTATTACTGTGTTGGACTGGTCTATTCGACCATGGTGGAAGATCCATATAAACCTCCACTGTCAATTCCCCATGCAAAAATGCATTCTTCATATCAAATTGCTCCAAAGGCCAGTCAAGATTTGTAGCAAGTGACAGTACGACTCGAACAGTATTGAATTTTGCCACAGGTGCGAATGTATCTTCATAATCAATTCCATACGTTTGAGGGTATCATTTGGCAACCAGCCTTGCTTTGTATCGCTCTATTGAACCATCAGACTTATACTTCATCGTATAAATCTATCTGCATCCTACTGGCTTCTTTCCTGCTGGAAGCTCGACTATCTCCCAAGTCTCATTCTTTTTCAAGGACTTCATTTCCTCATCCATAGCTGCTTTCCACCTTGGATCGGTAAGGACTTCCTGCACACTGTTAGGAATAGATACAGTAGATAATTAATTTACAAATGACTTATTTGATTCCGATAAGCGGTGAGTGGATACATAATTACTCATGAGATATTTGACGTTACTAGTGGGATCAGGTTCATAAGTGGAATTTGGTATACCTATATTAGTACGGTGTGGGAGTTCTCTTCTAGGTGCTTCAGACAATGATGACCATTAGTTTTGGGGTTCTGACAGTTCACTCTCACTGAGATTTGGTACTGGTTACAATTCTTCAAGAGGATCTTCTTCAAGAGGGGCATCTTCCCTTGGTTGCACTTCTTCGTAAGGGTCTTCCTCCATTGCTAGGTCTTCATTCAAATATTCGCCATTATTTGTATCCAGTTGTTCGTTCTGAATGGTAATTACTTCTTCATTCCCAAGAGTCTGAACTTCATTAACCCCTTCATCATACCCAAGAGTCTGAACTTCATTTCGGTACTCCCCCTGAAGTTCAGTCGTAGAAGAAGAAAAATACATTTCATCTTCATGGAACACAACACCCATAGTCACAAACATCCTTTGAGTTGGTTGGTGATAGCACCGGTACCCTTTCTTATCTTGTGCATATCCCACGAAAACACAGCAGACAGCTCGAGGAGTAAACTTATTGCGTTCATGTTGATGAAGATGAACAAATGCAACACACCCAAACACACGAGGTGGCAAGTTGACGACTTTTGGTGCATTCACAGCTTCAGTTAATGCTTGAAATGGTGTGAGGAAGTTTAGGATACTAGAGGACAGTAGAAGCAAGGACTTCCCCCTAATAAATGAGTGACATTTCCATGGATAAAAGAAGCACGGACCACCTCGAGCAAGTGTCTATTTTTTCTTTCAGCAATCCCATTATGTTGAGGTGTATAGGAGCATGTAGTCTGGTGAACAATGTCGTGTTCCACCAAATATTGTTGCAGATTCGAACTCATATACTCTCTGCCATTATCACTCCTAAGAACTTGAATCTGTGATTTATACTGAACCATAACATGCTTGTGAAATTTTTGAAACAAGACACTAACTTTACTTTTCGACTTCATCAAACAAATCCACGTCATAATAGTACAGTCATCAATAAATGTTACAAACTATTTGGCTCCTCCAAATATAGTGGTTTTAGATGGACCCCAAACATCAGAATGGATAATCATAAATGGAAGAGAGCTTCTACTTGGACTTGGAGGAAAAGAGACACAATGACTTTTTGCGAGTTCACATACATCACACCGAAAGGTAGAAATATCCAACTTCAAAAATAAACCTGAAAATAATTTCTTCAAATAACCAAAAGAGGCATGCCCTAGATGTCGATGACAGCCAAATATCTGATTTCTTCTTCTCATCTTCAGATTCTTCCACACTTAGAGCTTGATTCAACTTGCTTGAACTTTCAGATTCTAAATCCAGGTAATAGAGCTTCCCGTGTCTAACCCCATAACCAATCGTCTTGCAAGTCTGAATATCCTTAAACACACAATGTGAAGGCCAAAAGACTACAATACAATGTAAGGCAATAATTATTTGAGCAACATATAATAGGTTAAAATTCAAGAATGGCACAACTAGGGCAGTATCTAAAGTTAGGTTGTTTGTGAGAGGTATGGTACCCTCGCCAGTAACAGTGGCAGGATCACCATTGGCAGTGAACACAGTTGATTTGGTGGAAAGTTGAAAATTTTGAACTTGTCTAGAATCAAAAGTCATATGGTCGGTAGCACCCAAATCAATTATCCATGCATTATACATAACAGAGCCAGAAATATTAAAAAACTTACCATCATTACATACAGCAGCACGATCAGCAACTCCACCTGCGACAGTGGATTGATTGCAAGTGTTCTTCCGAATATCCCTGCTATGATCCCAGATCTCAGGATAATCGATAATCTTATAATGATGAGCTTTCGTGTGGCCGATCTTGCCACAATGAGTACACTTCCTTGACTCATACGGATATTGTCCCATAGCAACGCAACAAACAGCACAGCAAGCAGAACCAATGATCCAAACACCAAACAGCAGACGGGATCAAAAATAGCAAACAACACTCCCCAAAACAGCACACACCAAAAAAGCACAACAGCAACAACAAAAGAGACAACGGCAATGGCAGAACAGCAAATGCCAGATCCAAAATAGCAAACAGGAAAATCAACATAGCAGCAAACAATGAGGACTTCGGCTCAACTTCAGTGGTGGTGCTCGGGGCAGGCGGCGATCGGGAAGACTACGGGGAGAGGACAGCAAGGTTGCGGAGTCGAGGTGGTGAAGGAGGTGGCTGCAGGTGCTAGTCTTTGCGGCAGAGATGGAGGCGAGGAGGTGTAGATGCTGCGCTAGCAAGGAAGCACTCGACTGTGGGTTTTGGGTGTAGCAAAAGATGATGGCGAGGAGGACGATGGCGGTGGTTGCCGAGCGAGCAGCAACGAGGGTTCGACAGGGTCGAGGCTAACTGCGGAGGTGAGATTGGTGGCGGAGCTCGATGGAAATGGCGAGCAGAGGTGATGACAGTGGAAGGCGGAGGTCGAGTGGGGCGTTCGGATCTGGGTGGTGCTCGAAGGGGGCGACGGGAGGCATCGACGGGGAGCGTCGACGAGGAGGGCGGTGACCAGGGTGTTGCTAGAAAACGGGTCTGATCGGGGAGAGAGAAAATGTCGAGGAGAGAGAAAGAGGAGAGAGGAGGTTGGGATTTCGGGGTTTGGTCGGGATCGGGGTGTGGTCGGGATCGGATCGGGATGGAGGTGTCAGATCCGATCACCTCCTTCTCTTCTTCTTCTTCTTCAACTAGCCTAGATCTGGTTAGGCTCTGATACCATGTTGAAAATAGATTTGGGGGAAAATCTTTATTATTCTTCTTATTCTTTATTCTTTACAGTATACATCTATATATAAGGATTACAATCTTGGAGAAGAAAGAAGATTGAGAGAAGATTGAGGGGTGAGAGATTTAGGGAATCTGTTTCCTATGGATTAGGAAACAGAATATACATATTACTACTTACTACATTTCAACAGAAGCGACATGTCAAAAGGGATAACTACTCGCACACAAGCTCAAAATTTCATGTGTTTTTCCGCATTCGTTTCCATACTTGAACCGAAGAACATTAAGGAGGCCTTGCAAGATAATGACTGGATCGTTACCATGCAAGAAGAACTTAATCAATTCGAAAGTAATCAAGTATGGAGACTTGTTCCTAAACCTCATAATAGAACTATACTTGGAACTAAGTGGGTGTTTAGGAACAAGTTAGATGAATCCGGATCAATCACTAGAAATAAGGCCCGTCTTGTTGCACAAGGATATAATCAATAAGAAGGTGTAGATTTTGATGAAACTTTTGCACCTGTTGCACGACTTGAAGCCATTGGTATTTTACCTGCATTTGCTGCTTATATGGATTTTACTCTTTCAAATGGATGCTAAAAGTACATTTTTAAATGGTTTTATTTCCGAAGAAGTTTATGTTGCACAACCACCGGGATTCACTGATCCCACACACTCAAACCATGTATTTCATCTTGATAAAGCATTGTAAGGTTTGAAGCAAGCCCCTCGTGCTTGGTATGAACGACTAAGTTCATTTCTACTTCACATTGGTTTTTCTAAAGAAAAAGTAGACACTACAGTATTTATAAAACATGTTTTTAAAGACATTTTAATCGTTCAAATATATGTTGATGATATTATATTTAGATCTACTAATGAAAATCTTTGTAAGGAATTCTCAAAGCAAATGCAGGATGAATTTGAAATGAGCATGATGAGAGAACTAACTTATTTTCTTGGGCTTCAAATACAACAAAGAAAGGATGACATCTTCATCAATCAATCCAAGTATGCAAAGGAATTAGTCAAAAAGTTTGGACTTGAAACTGCCAATGCTTACAAAACACCTATGGCCACTACCACCAAGCTTTCAAAAGATGAATCTGGTAATAATGTTGATATCTCTACTTATCGAGGTATGATTGGTAGTTTACTCTATATTAGTGCATCTCGTCCAGATATTATGTTTAGTGTTTGTTTATGTGCACGCTTTCAATCGTGTCCCGAAGAATCACATTTGGTTGCTGTTACGTGTATCATTCGATATCTCAAAGGCACACCAAATACTGGACTTTGGTATCCGAAAAGTAGGAATTTTTCTCTTGTAAGATATTCTGATGCAGATTATGCCAGTAGCTTGACCGATAGAAAGAGCACTAGCGGTACATGTCACTTCTTGAGAAACTGCATTGTCTCGTGGGCATCCAAGAAACAAAACTCCGTCACTCTCTCTAATGCCAAAGCTGAATATATCACAACAGGATCCTGCTGTGCACAGATATTATGGATGAAATATACTCTCGAAGATTACAAGGTATTTTTTGATCATATTCCAATAAAATGTGACAACACTAGCACTGTTCATATGACCAAAAATTCCGACCAACACAGTCGCACAAAACACATTGATATTAGGTATCATTTTATTAAAGATCACTTTCAAAAGAGGGATATTTTACTTGAATATAATTCTATTGATTCACAAATTGCTGATATTTTTACAAAACCTTTAGATGAAAAACGATTTCATTTTTTGAAATAAGAGCTAAATGTGATTGACATCTCAGCATGAAATTCCATTCTGCGGTCGACTGAACGGGCGACTGTATGCCTGTGAGGGTGTACGGTCGACTGGGCGGTTGACCGGTTTCTTCTCGGTTAAAATTGGTTTTACACATTATTTTCAAATTTTGATTTCTACTATTTGCGGTCGACCGGTTTGCCCTCTGTGATTTGTTGTGGTTTTGTCAAAGGAGTGCGGTTGACCGTGCGGTCGACCGGTATACTCTCAGGAAGTTTTTTTAAAATCATCTCTATTGCGGTCGACCGTACGGTCGACCGGTCTCCTCTCTGGTCTTCAATAAAAATTCTTTTCCAAACCATTTTTTTGTGATTCTTGAAGTTCAATTTTTATTATACTTGTATTGGGGAGGATCTCAAATCTATGATATTATGAAGAGCTCTCACTGTATAGCAAAGAGTCTCGCTATCAACGGTATCATGTAAGACGATTCTCTTCCACTCTTTTACAGTAACACTACGTTCTTTTCAAACTCTATCCCTCCTGTCTATTTTGATTAATGAGTTTTTTTCGTGCTTTCACTAGAATATTTTTTTAACATACTTTCACTAGAAAAAAAATTCATGTGCTTTAAATGGAATATCTTATTCACTTTTCTTCTACTTAATCCCTCTTGGTGTGTTCCAAAAAGGGAGAGAATTTCTTTTGGAATGTTTTCAAATATAATCTAAAGTATTCATTAAATGTTTTCAAAAGCTTTACAATGATTCTATGAATGTTTTCAACTACAAATATGTTTTCAAAAGTTTTACCCTAATCATATATGTTATAGTTCCGTATAACAGGTGACATTGAATTAAGAGGGAGCATTTGCATTTCTCTTAAAAGCTCTTATTTATGATAACTTGTGTTACAAGATATACTAAACTCAGGGGGAGTATTTATGTGGCTTATTTTAATTTTCAAACATTCTAGCATGTTTTGTTCACACCAAAAGGGAGAGATTGTTGACTCTTAGTTTGGTGTGCACAAAACGTGCTCATTAATACTAATAAGTTTAAAGTTAAGTTGTTCAGATTTTCAGGATCAAATAAGGAGAGTAATATCAACAAATATCAACAAGAGATCCAAGAGAGATTCAGAAATATTCAAACAAGGAAAGTAATAAAGATAGATGGCAAACACAAGCAAAAGAGAAAGTTATTCAAAAAGAGTTCTTGATTAATTGGTCTACAAGCAAAAGAGGAAGATATCAAGACCTGAATTTTTCCTTCTATTTTTGTGAGATTTTAATTGTATAAGATTGATTAAAGATTGATTAGTTTATGAATAGAAAACAGAGTGGATTCGGAATATACAACGCGATACCGGTCGACCATACTTCATGACGGTCGACCGCATCGCAGTCGACCGCAACCTTGTGTTGCTTGAGAAACGGTCGACCTTTCACCTCTCTACTTTACGTCAGAGAGCTGAACGGTCGACCGCACCAATATGTCGGTCGACCGCACTTTGCGTTGTGTGTATTCTTGAAAAGTATCGTTTCTATTTTTGATCGATACACTTTCTCGTCTACTTATATTAGACGAATCCACTGTGTGTTCTTTACCCTATTACTTCTGAAAAAATATTCTGAACTAATCTTTCGATAATCAATCCGAGTATGAGCGATAATTTTTCTGTATTCTTCAGTCAGGATCATTAACGATCTTGAGTTTTGGTTTTTCTTTCTTTTCCACTTCGGTGAGATTGACGGGACATGTATTGAAAGTCCTGTGGGTGTAATAGGTCTCTCGGCCTGAATTCGAGAATCACTGTACAAAGGATTTTAAGTATAGTGGAACGCTTGTGGCGAAGAATTGCTACAAGTAGGTTGTGTGGACGTAGACCTGGAAGTCGAACCACGTTATATCGCTGCGTCATCTGTGTTTGCTTCTCTTAACTCTTTTACTTACCTTGCACTTTATTTTATTAATTTTTAATTCCGCACAATCACCATATTCACCCCCCAGGGTGATTTACAGAGTCTACGTTCCACACACAAAAAAAGCCGATCAGCATGTTTATTTTTAATTTTGCTCTTTTGGTTGAAAACATTAGTAACAACAAAAACTAAAAATGATGCCTAGTATTGGATTCATGCAGTGTAATGGTTATTTTAGGACTGGATAATTAATTCCATTGCACCAATGTAGACAATTTATAAATACAAGAATTAGTAATCACATACTCAAAAAGCATATACATGCAAGGGAAGGATTAAAAAAAGAATGGATACTCGTATAGGTACGAGACACGACACATTTATGGGTACAGGACACTGCATATTTGTAAAAAGCCCCAACATGGGAATGCAGCTGTAATATTATATGAAATAGTCATATAACATTTCCATATTACAACTGTGCACTAAATTAATCCCAATGACATCCAACAATACAATTTTCAACTACATAAAAATACTAAAAATCTTTAGCTCATAGGAATTTATAATATTTCAAAGGCCATTACAATACTGGAGAAGATTAGTAGTGCATATGCAAGTAACCAGAGTTAACTCGTATAAAAAAGGCAAAAAGTTTTTAAAAATTGTTAATTATGTGTTCAACACAGTGTTAGAGAAGCTTCTTGAGAAAGGCACAACATATAAGATGTTAACTAATTAGGATACACGAGAAGTGTCCAACGAGGTCCAATGAGTGTATCAATTGTGGGTGTCTGCCATGGGTATCACTCTGTGATATAAATGCCCATTCTACATAGCTAAAAGAAAATCAAAAGAATCAATAAACTGAATATTTATATAAGATATGTAACCTCTATATGATAGTAATGAAATATTGTAATTCTGCTTAATATGCATAGTACTCAATAAACATTGATTATTTTCTCGTCTTTCTGAGAAAATGAGGAATACATCTACTTCATTAAAGAGAATATTTATACAAAAGAACAAAAATACTGCCCTACCCCAAATGGTACAGTACCCCAAATGGTACAGTAAACCTAAAAATATAAGCATGGTACAAACGATACCATTGCCTATACCGTGGCCTCTATTTTGAGTTTTAGAGACCAGCTTCACTTAATGGTGCATGAGGCTTGGTACACAGGCTCTTGCAATACAATATTAGAAATAACTACCAAATTGTTAAAAACAATGTTCTAAAGAAGGTAGTGTTTTGGTGATTGGTTTCTTATGGGAGAGAAAAGATTGAAGAACGATGCTGAAACTATCATATAGAGAAACAGAAGATAGGCCTGCATGATTATACTTCATCTTTTATCTCCTAGCATAAAAAAGGATTTGAACTTTTAAGAAGAAATGAAGACCAACACATTATGAACTTTAGCAGAAAACGAATTCAATATCTAGAAGGAAGAATTTTATGCATGTTAATCAAGGGAATTAACAACGAATTGAAGCTTCTAAAGATACATAAAATCCATGTATCAGATTTTATGAGAATTCTTCTACATCCACTCTGCTTTCTCAAGTCATCCGAAGTTCCTGAGGCAAAAAGCGAGGGCGAAAGGGAATGGCATACAACAAAACTTTTTACTCATCCTCAATCAACACCTCAACAGCATCTCCCTCTACACATTTCTTAATCTTTATAGAAAGGAAAACGAGGAGCAACTTGATACAATGCAGCACTAGTTTCTTTACATTGTCCAAAGTCAATGGATGCTGGAAAAATAGCATTTTAGAGAGAATCATAAGCATAAAAAAAACTATGCCTTCTTCCACTCCAATCTCTATGCATTTATCATTCTATATCCAAAACTTAGATCATTTCTAGTTGCTACCACTTGACCCACTTGTAACTTCACTTCACACTCACTAAGTTGGCAATGTACTTTGGATATAGCCATTAGTGATCTTTCATGCCACAAGACAATCTCCAGAAGGCAAAAATCTACTTTTAAGAATGGTTTTCCACATTTTGCATAAACAATATTCATTTTACTTGTATTGAGAGTCACCCACATTTTCTCTAACAACAAAGACCTCGATTTGACGAGTATAAGAGCTTGAAATTGATTGAACTTACAATGCTTTGCCTAAAGCTAACTGTGATCAAGAAGTTGTGCTGATCAGTTTCTCAATTGGTTTTGAAAAAATTTTCTGGTTCAGATGATTAATATACCCAAAACTTGTACTTCCTGTTGGAGGCTTATATCCTTGAAATTAGGAATATTTCTAGCTTTAAACATTGACCTAATCTATACATATGTTGGATAAATCTCAATAAGGCTCAATTTAAAGAGGAATATCTTATCAATATGATATTTTTAAACCCAATACCTCCATGACTGCATCCGAAAACAATGCCTAGCAAAAGTTCAAGATATCAAGTAAGCTTTGTAACTCCCATGTAATTCCTCTACAATAATACTTTTACTCCTTACTTTGACCCAATGTCATTGCCTAATAGAAGATACTTAGTTCCCAACCATCCAAAACTTTGCTAATTCAATTTCACATCTAAAACTAAACTGAAGCTCTAAAACTGTAACACAAATTCTTCTAGCTATATAAACAAAAAAGTAACCATTAGCTCAAGCCAGCCCACAATATCCAACAAGAACCCCACACTTTGTCAAATTCCTAGCCAATAACCTCATATAAATTCCAAACACCCCAAAAGAAATTTACTCATAATTGAATACTAACCCATCTGGGTTTTTCTCTTTCTACATGAAAACTCAAAACCCAGCAAGAAAGATGGTCAAAACTAACCGATGGTGTAGTGATGGGAGGAAGGAATGGATGGCCCAAGAATGAAGAAGAAGAAGAGAGTGAAAGGCCCGCCATTGAGCTCTGCAGCGCCACCACTGCTGCCATCTTTTGGGTTTCGAGGATAAAATGGATGGGAATTGGGAAGTGGGGGGTTTAAGCTCGCAAAATGGAAGCCTTATCTGATGGGGATACCAGGATATGGCCCATATGGGTATCATCAGAACACGCGTATCGCACGTGTGTGTAAATATTGTTATCATTTTTGGAATTTTTTTGCCGTACTAGGCCACTTTTTGATAGTATTTGTGTTTTTAGGCCGAGTTCTAAACTATTAGCGTTCGTGGGCTAGCCACTGCCACGTCAGCAGCGGCCGCTATTGGGAATAGCGGGCTCTTCATATCCACCAAATTTGTACTCCCACACTTGGTAGAGTACGGGAGAGATTGGGCTAAGTATGTGTAAAGGAGGTCACTAATGCCACTAGTGACCTCCTCCAACTGAGGTCGCTACTCCCAATAGCGACCACAGTGGTAGGCTATTATGAGTCATATTCACAGAGGATAAGCTGATTTGGCAAACAGCATAATCGCTAATGTCAATAGCGACCTATCATATCTGTGGTCGCGATTGGTAATCGCGACCTTAGTATAAACATCCAAGACTCATAATAGCCTACCACTATGGCCGCGATTGGGAGTAGCGACCTCAGTTGGAGGAGGTCGCTAGTGGCATTAGCGACCTCCTTTACACATACTCAGCCCAATCCCTCCCGTACTCTACCAAGTGTGGGAGTACAAATTTGGTGGATATGAAGAGGCCGCTATTCCCAATAGCGGCTGCTGCTGACGTGGCAGTGGCTAGCCCACGAACGCTAATAGTTTGGGACCTGGCCTAAAAACGCAAATACTATCAAAAAGTGGCCTAGTACGGCAAAAAACTCTCATTTTTGGTATATCTCTACTTCTCTACTATTTTAATGGGGGAGTGGGAGAGTTGGTGTTTGTAATAAACAAACCTTAACTTTGTAACTATAAAAACACGTATAATATACGTCCAAACTATATCCAACAAATATAAATGTGCACCGAACGTGTAGCCCAAATCAAAACATTCAAATATAAACTATTTTTTTCCTTATTCAATATATATTCATTTAATTTGATGACTTTACTTTTTTTAGACGTGCATCGCACTTACATTATACTAGTATAATGTGATGGCTATGTAAAAAGTTCCCACGAAGCTTATCGTGCGAACTAGTTCTCTAGTATAATGTGATGGCTATGTAAAAAGTTTCCACGAAGCTTATCGTGAGAACTAGTTCTCCTCCTCCCCCCCCCCTCCCCCTATCGTGAGAACTAGTTCTCCCCCCCCCCCCCCCCCCCCCAATATATATATATATATATATATATATATAGAGAGAGAGAGAGAGAGAGAGAGAGAGAGGGAGAGAGAGATTGATGAGGTGGTATGCATGTGATACAATGAATATCTAACCACTTGTAGGATTTCCCAATCACATGCATGTCATCTCATCACTTATTTACTAAACTAGTATTTTCACGTGCGATGCACGTTTTGATAAGAGTTTGAGGATTTTAACGTGCGATATACGTATTAAGAAATAGTTTTGAAGTTGGACGTGCGTTGCACATAATTGAGAAAAATGTTTTGAAGAAAAAGCTATGATTTGTACGTACAATGCACGTGTTTATAAGTAGAATTGGAGTAGTACGTGCAACATATGTGTTTGTTTGGTGTTAAAAAAATATTGAAAAAATATTTTGCACGTGCGCTGCACGTTTAAATAGGTGAAATTTTTTTTTTGTTGTAATTAATGGGAGAGTTGGAGTTGCACGTGCAACACACGGATTTATATATTAACAAATTACAACTCCAACTCTCCCATTATAATATTAGAGATGAGCAAATTGGATTTTTTTCCCCAAACTGGCCCACTTTTTGAAAGTTTTCCCCAAACTGCCCTACTTTTTAAAAAAAATTCTCAAACTGCCTCTCTCGCTTTGTGAAAAAGCGAGTATGGTTAAAACCTCATCGCTTTTTCAGAAAGCGAGTGTGAGGCTTTTGATTTTCGAAAGTCTAGACTCGCTTTCTAAAAAAGCGATTGGGTTTTAACCAAATTCGCTTTCTCAAAAAGCAAGTTGGTCATTTTTGTAAATACTTTCGAAAGTGGGTTAGTTTGGTAAATACTTTCAAAAAGTGGGTCATTTTGGTAACAAGTTCGATTTATCACGACGATTTGAACAAAATCTTCAAATTAGGGTTTAAGAAAGCTCTCCCTTTCTCCAACTTAAAAGACACTAACTTGATTTAAATTAGGGTTTAAGAAAGACACTAACTTGATTTAAATTATTCACTATTCAAATTGCAAATTCACTCCATTCATCTGAAACAAATTAAAACAAAAAAAATGAGATGATATGAATTTCTTTCCAATTCATCAACTAGCTACAAAATGGATGGATAAAAGTACCATGCTGATTAGATCTTTTGTTTAAAGCATCTGTAGTCGTCTGCTAAATATGCATAATATGCATATTTTGTCAAAAAAATCACTGCAGTCGTCTGCTAAATATGCATATTTTGTATATTTTGCTACAGTAGACTGCTATAAATGAGAGCGGATATGAGAATTATGCATAATTTAAAGGACGCAACTTTGAGTTCCATCGCTCGAAAATATATTATTTTTAAATCGTCAGACGCAACTTCACATTGCGTCCGACGACTTTAAAAAAAAAACATTTAATAAACGAAATTCAACCAGGGAGCTCTCCCAACGGAAGGGCCCAATTTTTTTATAATAAAAACTTAAATAATGTTTTTAATTAATAAAAAAATCATAAAAATCCTTAAAACTTGTGCGACACAAAGTGAAGTTCCGTCTGAATTTTTTAAATATTAAATTGGTAAAAAATACCAATCGACGACTGTAGCGAATTGGCCAAATGCTATATGCATTTTTTAACAATGACAACTATGGATGCTCTATGAGCATAAAAATTGATAACTCAAAGCTAAATGTGTAGCCCTCAAAAAACTCGCAAACAACATTTTTAGCTTATCAGTCAACAACATTAACTACTACTACTACGACATACAACAAACAATTGCATATAAGGGCGATGCACGATGAGTACTAAAATTGAGCTCAACTGAACTTCATTACAGATCAATAACAAAACAAGGTGGGAACTTTAGCTAAAAAAGACATGAAAGTTGAGATTTTTAGGGTTAGGGTTTTAAGGAGAGATTGAGATTTTGGGAAATAATAAATTCGGAACGAATTCTCTTTGGAGATGTGAGGATGGGTACATAGAGGGCTGACGGCAGAGGTACTCGTCCGCCATTGACGGGGAGATCAGAGAAATTAGGGATTGGATTAAAGAGGAAGAGAAAGGGGGAGCTTTCTTAAACCCTAATTTGAAGATTTTGTTCAAACCGTCGTGATAAATCGAACTTGTTACCAAAATGACCCATTTTTTGAAAATGTTTACCGAACTAGCCCACTTTCAAAGTATTTACCAAAACGACCCACTTGCTTTTTGAGAAAGTGCGTCTCGTTAAAACCCAATCGCTTTTTCAGAAAGCGAGTCTACGCTTTCAAAAATCAAAAGCCTCACACTCGCTTTTTGAAAAAGCGATGAGGTTTTAACCACACTCGCTTTTTCACAAAGCGAGTGAGGCAGATTGGAATTTTTTTTAAAAAGTAGGGCAGGGTAAAAACTTTAAAAAAGTGGGACAGTTTGAGAAAAAATTCAGCAAATTGATCATACACCTTTTTCTTATATATATATATATATATATATATATATATATATATATATATATATATATATATATAATAAAACACAAACAAAGTTATCAAGTGGCTCTCATTCATTTGGAAGAAAATCAACGATCTAGTTTTTTGCTCCCAAAAGACATTTTTCCTTCCAAATGTTTTCCCCCCAAATTCAAATTTTTTTTCCTCAAAACAAAACAACTCCTTCATTTATTACTCTCTCTCTCTCTCTTCCCCTTCTTTTCTCCATTTTCATATTTCTTTTTTTTTTACCCATTATGTCAACAAAAAAAACAATGAAAGTTTTTTTGGTTATGAAATTTCGGATTATGTTTTTTTCTTCTTCAAATTTTTAATTTTTTTTTCCAGATTATGCTTTCATATCTATATAAAAGCATCAACGGTCTAGATTTTTGCTTCCAAAAGACATTTTCCTCCCAAATGTTTTTCCCCCAAATTCAAAATTTTCCCCCAAAACAAAACAACTCCTTCATTTATTACTCTCTCTCTCTCTCTCTTTCCCCTCTTTTCTCCTTTTTCATATTTCTTTTTTTCTTTCTTCTCTATTTTTTTTTACCGAGGTATGTCAACAAAAAAAACAGTGAATGTTTTTTTTTTTGGTTATGCAATTTCGGATTATGTTTTTTTTTCTCAAAATTTTAATTATGTTTTTTTTTCTTCTCCGGATTATGCTTTCATAACTCAATAACGTTCACTTCCATTTAATTGCTTTTGAATTACCATATTTGATCTGATTGTATTATACTTCACTGAGTAATTATTTTAGATTCGAATGCTTCACTAAGTTAATTTTGATTAAAATACTTTTATTTAATTATGCAATTTCGGATTATGTTTTTTTTTGAGTATTTGTGCATTTGCTGCTTTGAAAGTCGATCATTGCAAATTCTTTAATTGACTCGCTTGATCGTGCTTTTATGGACAAATCCATGCTTAATCCCTATATTTCGGAATTTTTTAGTTGCAAAATTGTATCTTGATCTGCTTTGCTGCAATTTCACTTCACGTGTACATCACAACAAATTTTCTCTGTTAAATTCATACATGGTTAACTACATAAAAAACTAACAAGGGGTAACTAACTCATGCAATTTGAGGCGTTAACCGTAACTCATGCAGTTAGAAAATGAATTGCTACTTATGTTAAACTCTAAATCAAAAAAAAAATCTCTTATGCTCAAGTCACACATAGCATGAAATTTTCGTTTTACTACTGTTGTAGATTCACAATACTATTTTTGAATCCCGAGCTGCTGACAAATAATTAATCCTGCATCATACAAACCAATAAACATTAATGTCACTTCATAATGTCACTTCAAAGTACATCAATACATCAATCTCTACTAGCAAATAAACATCTATATAAATCATTCCATACTGTTTACATGATTTTTCATATGTTGTATCGTTCCGAATACGTGTCATAGGCACGTACCCACGGGCATACCTAGTATATATATATTATGCTAATAGGAGGGATAATGTACCTCATCTTTTCTTTCTCCATTTTAAAATAGAAAAATGAGAGCAAAAGTAGGAATTCACACATACCTTAACACTTGCACACACCCAGCCACCATGTCCGCTCAATTTTCGATCGTCCGATCGTCCAGATGGGCGAAGACATGTAATCGAGGCTCTTGGTTGTGCCACGTCGCTACCCAATCACTCAAGTCTAATTCACTTAGCAGGCGAGCCCATCACGTGATCAACGTCTAAGGTCGCCCCATGTCACCACATCATCCTGGTACCTTATTCCACTCAGCGGGAGAGCACATGCTTGATGAGTGATCCAGATCGCTCAAAAAATTGCGCCAACTCGATAAATTAATAAAATCACAGAAAATGATTTAAAATTCCAAAAATTATTATTAAATACGGAAATTTAATTAGAAATTCTGAAAAATAATTAAAAATTTGGAATCTGTACAATATATTATGCCAAACCACTTTTGTCTATGATTTTTCTCATTTTCCTTTTTAAAATTAAAAAAGAAGAACAAATGTAGGAGATAACTCCCCACTCGTGCTTCATCCAGATTGGAATTAGAATCTTCATTATTATATAGATGTTATTAGATGATTTTTTTTCAAAAAAAGTTTTATCATTTTCTTATTAAAAAAATTATGTGCAGTATTATACATGTTATACTACATAATATATTATTTTATATTATATAAGTTTGTACAATATTGTCCAACGGTATACTAGTGGGGCTGTTAATGGGTTAGTTGGGCTCTTAATGGGTCCGGATGAGACTTGGGTCACAAACTAAATAAAATTTGTATGCCAAATTTGTTCTTTTAAAGAATTGGAGGAAACAGTTATAGTCCCTCCGGAGCCAAAAATCACACTGATCATCCTTAATGGTCAGTAAAGGATGATTGGGTTTCCTCTTAACACTATTCTCCTTATATGATGCTATAATTTTTCGAGAAGATCATGTAAGTAGTACATTTCTCACGAATTTCATGAACCCCTGCCATTTTATGCAATGGATCATATGCCAAACTGGTGTGTAGGAGGTTGAGACTCGATTACGATGCTTCAAAATTTTCTAAAACATAGGAGCTAACTAACACATGCATTGCGCTTGCATTTAATTTTCTCTAAGTCATTGTGTATAACAATATATTGGATACATGTGTGAGGCCATAAAGTTGTTCAGAAGCCACATAGTCACAACCAATTTTCTAGTTGTAATTATAAAGATGTACGATGAAAGTTAGGAGAATTATAGTGAAATCAAAAGACTTTTCTTCTAGCTTCCAAAATTGAGGACTACCAAATATTTCTGCCCACAATAAAAGTAGTAATATCCAAGCACAGTAAAATACTTGACATCTTCACCAAACAAAAGAACAAAAAAAATTCTTGTGGAAACAGTAAACTAATAAAGGTTGATTTTTTTTTATAGTGATAATAGACAGGAAAGGCAGGTTCCTCCATATGTCAGACAGGTAAAGGACGTTGAGATGTATAGGAAATTTCCTAGGGTCTAAACTAATCTAATCATTCAACAATTTTTTTAAATTTTTTTTTATGTAGGACTATTATTCGAGCCACAACCCTAATAATTTTTACCTTGGATCGAATCAGAGCATACATCATGAAGAATATCGACAGTTCTCCATCTGGGACTATGTTCTGTGCACACATGTCAATGTTTTTGACTCGACTTTCGCCGCCTCCATATTGACTAGCACATTTGACTTCCATCAATCACCTTATTGACACGGTAAGAGCATATCTCCGCCTACATGTTGACTCTATACTTATGCTTTCCATCAATCATCTTCTTGTCATAGCATGACCATGCATTCCTGCAAACCTTTGACGATTTGAGTCCTACGGGTCGACCCGATCCGAGGAAAGAGAAGATGCCATCCTTAAGTGGCTGCAAGACATGGAAGACCACCTCACCCGAATAGGGGAAGGCGAGAGATAGTCAAGCAGAGGATATCGACTGGTCCGATCTCCTTTCTCCTCCTACATCCTCGAAGCCCCGACGCGAGAAGCTTCAAGCCTCTAGCGTTCGAGACCTATAATGGGGAGTCAGATCTAGTTGATCACATTGAGGGGTTTAAACCCTGCATGACCATTCACAACGCCTTGGATGTCCTTCTCTGTCATGCGTTCCCCGCCACGCTGAGGGGCTACCCATGAGAGTGGTACTCTAGACTCAGCCCAAATTCGATCTTCTCCTTTGACCCACTATAGGAGAGCTTGTTGGCCCACTTTGTAACGAGTCGTAAGGCTGAGAAGACCGACTCATCCTTGCTTGACCTGAAACAGAAGGATGGGGAATCCCATCAGGATTTGGTCTAGAGATTCATACCTGAAGCCCGTTCCATTTTCTCCCTCGACGCTAAGGTCATGACAGCTGCCTTTAGGAACAACATTTGACACGACCTATTGAAGACATCCATGGCTCCACCCAATGATTTTCATGACCTCATCCTCTGGAGTGAGAAATATATTTGAGCCGAGGAGGCCCTACACCCGGGTGGCCGAAAGAAATCCCCCGCCAAGTGGAAAAGGAAGATTGACAGTTCCGAGGCACCGAAAAAGGCTCAGAAGGATACGTTCGGGCAGAAGCGTCCTCCTCCGGTGCCTCGCTTTGAGAAGTTCACTCTGCTGAACGCGAGTGTCTCCGCTATCCTCATGGAGGTGGAGGAAGAGGGATTGATTCGACACCCCCCTCAGTCCAATAACGATAATAAGAAGAGGGACATGACATTCTACTACTGATTCCATCAAGTTCATGGCCACGAGACTGACAACTGTCGGACACCTAAAGACAAAACCGAGGCCCTCATTCACAGGGGCTACTTGTTCAAGTTCACTTAGAATGACCTGAGAACTTCTCCTCCTCGCGGGCCTAACAAGCTCCCGGAAATGGATTCCGTACCCCAGGGTTTCGAGAGAATGACCATCCTCTATTCCATACATGGAGGACCCATAGGGGGAGACTCAAACTCCTCCTGCAAGGCATTCAAACGGAAAGTTAATTTAGTCCACAACTGTCCTCCTCCCCGTGGTGACGGACTCTCCGTCTCGTTCTTGGACGAAGTCCTCGAAGGTGTCCGGATTCCCCACCGTGATGCCTTAGTCATCAGCATTGGTCTGGCTAATCACGAGGTCCAGTGCATCCTCGTAGATAATGGAAGCTCAATTAACATCTTGTTTATCTTCGCCTTTGAGTGAGTGAAGCTCTCCCGAGAAAGGCTGAAGCCCGCAGGCTACACCCTTCATGGTTTCCCTGGCGTCCCGGTCCAAATTGGAGGAATCATCACTTTGGACGTCACTATGGGGAAGTCCTGGACCACCTGATCTGAGCCTATGGGTTTCATGGTAATCAACTTTAAAGGGCCTATAATGCTATACTTGGGTGCCCTGGTCTCACGTCTCTTCAGTCAGTACCCTCGGCCTACCACACGAGGATGAAGTTCCCTACAAAGACTAATGTAGGGGTCGTCAAGGATAATCAAGAAGCCACCCGGGCTTGCTACACTGCCACAGTGGGGGCTCGGTCGTTCCTCTCAATGCGATCAAACCCCCAGTGACAAGAGTTCAATCAGCTTCGATCCAGTTGAACGAGTTGGAGGAGATCCCCTTCTCCAAAGGAGATGGGACCAAATGGTTCCAAGTGAGCAAGAACCTGCCTACTGACTTCAAGGAAGATGTCATCAGCTGCATCCAGCGGAACCGAGACTTATTTGTCTGGACCGCCTCGGACATGCCAGGTATCTCGGAAGACTTGATCATGCATAAGTTAAGTGTCAATTCGGACTCTAAGCCAGTGCAACAAAGGTGTCGAAAATTCACACCCAAGAGGCAACAGGCAAGGAGGAAGTCAAGGAGCTCCTCTCTGCCCGCTTCAACTAGGAGGTCAACTACCCGGAGTGGTTGGCCAATATAGTGATGGTGAAAAAACCAGCAGTAAATGGAGGATATGCATCGATTTCACAGACCTCAACAGGGCCTGCCCAAAAGATCTCTTCCCTCTTCCGAGCATTGACGCCCTGATTGATGCGACGTCCGGGCACCAGCTCTTGAGCTTCATGAATGAATTCTCGAGGTACAACCAGATTCGAATGTTCCCTCAGTATATTTCGAAGACTTCTTTCATAATAGCAAGGGCTCTATTGCTACCAGGTTATGCACTTCCACCTCAAGAACACTGAAGCCACCTATCAGAGACTGACGGACAGGGTCTTCAAAGATCAGATTGGCTGAAATATGGAGGTATACATGGAAGACATGCTCATCAAAAGTGTCAGTCCCCCGAGGGATAAAGGCAAACCCCAAGAAGATTCAGCCCCCCCCCCCCAAACAAGAATGTCAAGGAGGTTCAGAGGCTCACCGGTCAACTTGCAGCCATCATAAGATTTCTCTCAAAGTCTGGAGAAAAATTTCTTCCACTCTTTAAGCCCTATAAGGGGAAAAAGCTTCGAGTGGGGAGAGCCCCAAGAGTAGGCATTCGACCAACTGAAGGAATACCTCGCCAATCCCCCTCTCCTCAGCAAACCCGAGGCGAGTGAGGTCTTCTACCTCTACTTAGCCGCATCGGAGCATTAACCTGATCAGCGAAGATGAAGGAACACAAAGACCTATCTATTATGTGAGCAAGGTACTCCGCGACGCCAA
Organism: Hemerocallis citrina; assembly: GCA_017893485.1. Classification (NCBI taxonomy): domain Eukaryota; kingdom Viridiplantae; phylum Streptophyta; class Magnoliopsida; order Asparagales; family Asphodelaceae; genus Hemerocallis; species Hemerocallis citrina. The sequence goes on along the minus strand of CM030364.1, from coordinate 284,914,900 downwards.
GCTCCGCTATACTAAGATGGAGAAGGTGGCTTACGCCCTAGTCATGGCCGTACGAAAGTTTTACCCTTACTTCCAGGCCCACTCCATCCAAGTTCTCATGGATCAACCCCTGAAGCAGGTCTTCAACAAGCCAGAGAACTCTAGTCAATTGATCAAGTGGTCCATTAAGCTTAGCGAGCACAACTTTAGTTATAAAGTCGAGGGCCGCCATCAAAGGGCAGATGCTTGCCGAGTTCATAACGGAGTGCACCATCCTAGAAGCACCTAGGTTTACGAAGATGAGCCAGTATGGAAACTCTATGTGGACGGTTTGTCCCGGGAAGAAGGAAGTGGAGCAAGAGTAATACTGAACAGTCCAGACAACTTCATCCTCCAGTACTCCTTGCGCCTCAACTTCCAGGCCTCCAACAATGAAACTGAGTATGAGGCACTAATCGCAGGACTCCTCCTTGCCTGCAAAGTCAGGGCCAAACAGGTCAAGGCCTTCAGCAATTCCCAACTTGTGGTCAATCAGGTCTGCGGGGAATACGAGGCCCGTCACACCCGAATGGTCCAGTACTTTGCACATGTCTTTGGCGGACTTCAAAGAAACTTCAATCGTCCGGATCCCATCCGAACAGAACAGCCAAGTTGACACACTATCCAAGTTGGCATCCTTTTCCTTCGAGCCCACTTGACCGCACCGTGCTGGTGGAGGTCCTCGTTCGGCACAACATCGACAAGAAAAACCCCGAAGACCTTTCCCTCGAAATGCTAGCACGGTCAGTGACAAGGATGGATCCGATCATAGACTTCTTGAGAAATGGTGAACTCCCATAGGACCCATCTGAAGTGCGAAAGACCCGAGTCAGGACCGAGAGATTTTTTCTTATCGAAGGGGTTCTCTTCAAGCGATCATAACCAAATATTAAACGGAGATCGTACCTCTGGTGCTTGACTCTCAAAGAATCCAAGTACGTGCTCGAAGAAATGCATGAGGGAGTCGGAAGTTGCCACATGGGCAGCAGGTCGCTCGTAAGAAAGGTCCTCAGTCACAAATATTATTGGCCGACTCTACTAAAGGATGCTCAGGACCTTGTCAGGAAATTCGGCCTGTGTCAAAGATTCTCATCGATCAAGCAAGCCCCTCAAGCCAAGCTTAAATTGCTGTCGAGCCCAGCTCCCTTCGCTATGTAGGGGATGGATTTAGTTGGTCCATTTTCAAGAGCGACAGGTCAAAAGCATTTTCTTTTTTTCGGAATCGACTACTTCACCAAGTGGGTTGAAACGGAGCCTCTAGCCACCATTACCGAGCATCAGGCTCAGAAGTTCTTCTAGAAGCACATCGTCTTCCGGTTTGGGATCCCTCGGATCCTCATCACCGATAATAAGACCCAGTTCGCGAGCAAAGGTTTCTGCAAGTTCTACGAGGACCTGGGGATTCAACAATGTTTCTCGTCAATTTCATACCCCCAATTTAATGGCCAAGCTGAGAACGAAAACCATCAAATCCTCGAGGGCCTTAAAAAGTGATTGGACAAATCCCCTAAGTGGTTGTGGGTCGATGAGCTACCCAGCATGCTTTGGTCATACCAAACGACCAAGAGGATTCCGAAAGGCGAATCACCATTCAACCTTCACCTTGGATTATGAGTTTCAATGAGGAGGTTAATTCAGACGGCCTCAGGACCAACTTGGATCTCCTTGACGAAGTTCGTGAATGGTTGACCTGTAACACCTCGAATTCCAAATACAACTGAATTCGAGATTCCACGGGATCTTTACTTCATTTCGTACAATTTTACAGGGAATTTAAAACCTTTAATTTACATCAGAGTTACAAATGAATCTTTACATTCTACAGCGGAAGCAAAATTACAATATTTACATGAATGAAATTACAACGACATTTGATTAATCTCTGAGCATCAGTTCTCCGTTAATCTTTATCAGGCCATTTATCCTGCATATAAAACTGTGGGTACGTTAGTTTATTCAACCGACGAATATTATACACGACCATCCTCTCTATGCCGGAAACAGTATAATGATTTTCCATACTTAATAAACACAAACTTGTTCACAAATCAAACTAAGGGGAATATCCTATTGATGTCGTGTTGTGATTGTGCACTTAGTCCTTAATGCAGTTATTTATATTATATGACACTAATGCGCACTTGTTCAGATTCTATGCATCCCATACTACATAGGTCCGAGGGCAAGCCTCTTATTCGTTCTTCATCTTGTAGGGTTCAATCCCTTGTCATGACTTAATCTACTACTGTAACTACGGTAAGTATCCTAGATGTTTAATGAGTAACGAGCTCATGTACAGACAACCTGGAGGGGAATCCCACGTCATGTCACGATGCATCGTGAAGACAACCTATGGACAATTCAGCCTCCGTCATGGCACACGATCCTCTCGCAGTCACCAAACACCCCACAAGCGTTGCCAAAATCCCTGATAATTCCGGAGTAGTGCCCACGTCATGTCACGATGCATCGTGAAGAAAACCTATGAATCACTCCCACATCGTAGACTCGAGGCCCTCATACTTGTGTTTTTCTCTCACTTTCATCACCTCTTCACTATGTACTAATCCTTAATTTAATGAAATCATGAACAAAATCAATCTCTTAGGGTTAGCACTCTCACTAATACCGGGCTTTTTTCTTTCATTTCACAATGATCCAAACTTGGTCTTTTCAATTCAATTATCATATCTCATTTCTTTCAATTGCCGGTGTGAGTCTTGACTACACCCAAATTTTCAATTTCAATTCACAATTCTCATTTTGAGTTTGTCATGCTCAAGAAGAATTCTCTTTTCTAATTAAACAATTTCCAATCTTTTCATAGTCAAAATCTCATACATATAGTTCAATTGTAAATCATGCATTTCAATAACCAACATTTATTTCCTCATTAAGATCATATTACAAAAATATCTAGTCAAAGTGAATATTCACAAAATCACTATTGTCACACTACTCTTTTGACAAAATAACCCATACAAAAATCACAATTATATTTTCCTTCATCAATTTTTCTTTTTAACATTTATATTAATCACCTCATGAAAACACACATTTTTATGAAATTATAAAGGTAAGAAACAATAGTTTCGAATACAATTCTACCTCAAAAATACACTTTATTTTAATCCAATAACTCCCAATTAATTTTCATAAATTGTATATGATTTTAGAATAATAAAGGTATTTTTTTCGGAAATTTTTATACATCAAGAAAGCCCCCAAAAATCAATCTTTAAAAAAATATATTTTCTGGCCGTAACCAGAATCGAATCCGCAACCTTAGAGAAAAACAAGGTGGATATAGGGTATCGAACCAGCGACTTCCAAGACCCACGCCCACGCTACAGTAGCGCCAGAAAGACTCACCGACCACTTGAGCTATGTGCTCAAGTTGTCACAAACACAACTCGAGTTTACTTAACTCGAGTCTCTGTTTAATTAAAATGTTTCGATGTTCAAAAGCTCTTATCTTCGTTTTACTTGCACAAAATATCATGTAAATCTCCAGAATACTAATTCCATATTAAATTAATACTCCAGTATTTTTAAAATAATTTTCTCACTAATAAACATACATTTTTCATACAATAATTTAAACTCTATACTACTATTTCCATAATTCAATTTGACAATTCTCAAATAAAAATTTGGTATTAAAAAAATCACATTATACTTATAACTCACTGTTTTTTCCTCTTTCATTAACCCAAATGCATGACAAATTTCATTCATTAGAACCAATATCACGATAGTCCATTTAGTGCATAAAACAATCATTTCATCTATTTGCAATTCATACTATATTTTGACATTATCATAAACCCAATTTAATATTTCCATAACTACAAAGCAAATTGTGCTACAACATTAAGATTCATGACAAGTTAACATACAATCTACCAAGCATTAATTATAATATCTAACAAGTCCTTTTTCAAATTAAGTGTACTCTTATTAGTTTCTTTCATACTAATTATGCCATCATTCCTAGCATGGTGACTAGAATTAGAAGTAAGGAAAACCACCCACCTAATTTGGAGAGAAAAACAACCACAAAACAACTTCTAGAATGAAAGAGCCCTTCTCCTCCTAGTTTGAGCTTGCCCAAAGAGTGCTTCTCCTCTTTGCTCCTAGTGCAAACCGAGCCTCTCTAGGTGTAGCCGGCCTCCTTGAATGCAAGCACACTCAACTCTCAATCTTTTATTCTCACTCTCTACCAATACACAATCTACTACTAATAATTATTTTCTTTCACTATAGGTTTGATGAATGAGAAGTGTAAGGATAGTTAGGCTGGGGGGGGGGGGGGGGGGGGGATATTTATACAAAAATTTGAGGCAAATAGAAGGCTAAGATTGATCTAGGAGTTAAGAAACAAGAGCTAGGATTAAATGGAAAGTTGTAGTAACCAACCATGACTACAAAACTACCTCCCACAAACTCCACTCTCTCTTTTTCCCTCCCATTCCTATCCGGCCTCACAAGGAGCACAAACGCGTGCTAGTGCAATGCAAGTGTTTCTAAAAGCCCCCTATTCCAAAAAGTTGTACATTTAATTATTTATAAAAAAGTTTATAAAATTGTCTACACTACAAGTTGTAAGAATTAAAAAGAAATAAATTGATGGGCTTTTATTTAGTGGCAGTGGCGGAGCCAGACTAATCAAAATGGGGGTCCCATTTTTTTTCCCGGCATCGACATGATTGTTGTTGAAAATTCATTACTTTATTTTTGTTTTGAAAAATCAAAGTAGTTGGATCAAAATAAAATTATAATCAAAGTAAATATTTGAATTAGTGTTGTTAGTATCATGTATTTTTTGGCATTTGTACAGTTGTACTATAAATTTGGTAAGAGTAATAATAATTAATAATCATACCATACTATGTACACTGTTATAATACTAGAGGCCAAGAGATACAACCCAAATGAATAGATATACTTGTAACTTGTGTACACACTAGCTTCTTATTCAAAATTTTATCCAAGGATTATACAGATCAAATAATAAGCATTATTGTTAAGATTTAAAAAAAGTCTATGGGTAGAAAAAATGATTTGTTCATACTTGTATCAACACAATAAAATCCATACTACATACTTGGAATTGAATCAACAAAATGATTTAGAATTGAAATCCAGACTACATATTATACAAAGAGATAATGAGAGAATGAATTATTTAATATTAATAGAATGAGAGAATGAATTATTTTTTAGTCCAAAATCCATACCACTATTTCAGCCTTTAAGAGGTGGACTGAGCTTGGGGGTCCCAAAAAATTTTTAACTGGGGGGCCAAATAAAAAATTTGGCCTATGTGAAGGGGGTTTTACAAAAATTTTGGGGTCCCAAATGTCCCCCCTACTCACCCTCTCTCTCCGCCCCTGTTTAGTGGGCCAAAATAGTTTATATTTAAAATAAATTAGATTGGGCTCAAAATATAAAGAAATACTTATGCTTGTTTAAAATAGGCTTTAATAAAAACAATAGAAAGGTCATATATATATGTGTATACTCATTTGTTTATGTAATGAAAATAATTATAAAAATTTATACCACAAGATTGCACGTGCACAATACGTACAATTTAAGAATACAAAATAATAATTCTCATAAATAAAAAATCAGGGTATTACATGACCATCCAGAGAAATGTCTACCATCAATGGATAGAACGATTCTATTACAAAAAGGTCCAGCTGGCTAATATCAAAGAAGACGACCTAGTGCTGAGAAGGCTTGACATATCCGAACCAAGCAAAAAAGGAAAACTGGCTCTCAACTGGGAGGGCCCATATAGGATCTCCAAAGTGGTGCGCCTCGGGACTTACCAACTTAAAGACCTGAGGGGCAGGATGATCAAGAGGACATGGAATTCGAAACACTTGATGAAGTTCCATGAAGGTCATTAGCGGTATATTCTTGTAAGAAAGCTCTAAAAGTAGAGGATGTAATAAATGCTCGCCTATCGACAGCTAGTGAATAAAATTTCATTTCAATTCAACAAGTTTGCATACTCTGGCTAAGTTACCGAGCTTCTCATGGACTTTTCCACAATAAGGCTCCTACCTAGCGCCTTGCCCCTCGGCATGGCACTCCGACTCCGAGCCTCTCACAAAATTTTCCGCAACAAGGCTCCTGCCTAGTGCCTTGCTCCTCGGCATGACACTCCGACTCTGAGCCTCTCGCAGAATTTTCCACGACAAGAATCCCTCATAGTGCCTTACCTCTCGGCATGATACTCCGACTCTGAGCATCTCATGAACTATTCCGCAAGCAGTCTTTCTACGTGAAGCCATCACTCGTGCCTCATCCCTCGACGAGGCATTTTGAGTAGCTCACTCGTTACTACAACAAGGCCACTCGGCCAGACCCTTCGGGCCCTGGCCAACTTATTCAAGAAAATCTCATTCAGATAAGTGCAAAGAAAAAATATTTTATTAAGCAAGAAAGCTACGCCTAAACACTCCTAAAGTGTCATTCATATCTCGAAGTGCCAGTTCTTCCCGACCGCCGACATGCAGAAGAGGCATCATAGGTGGGCATTAGCGACAAGATGAAGGTCGGCTGATCTTAGAAGAAACCTGGAAGAACATCACAAGCAAGAGAATCATCATCATCACAAAATAGACCAATGGTCTCGGTAAAAGAAAGGCCATTCATCTTTGGCACTCAGAACACAGGAAGGGATGTCAGATCTTGGAACTCGGGATAAACTTGATGAAGTTCAACTTGGGTACCCCGATCTTCTTCGAGTCCCTCTGGATCAGTGTCGTAAGCGCGGTAAGTCCTAGCCAAGCCGAGTGCCCCAAGCCCTGTGCAACAGAAATAGTTCACTTAGACCACATCTCTCGGAACTCGAAGTAACTTCAGATCTTAAAAATCAGGACAAATCTAACAAAGCTTCTCGTGGGAACGCCAATCCCCTCTGGGTCGAACACGCAGACTGTGGGTCAAGGACCCCCCAATTCAGCTCCAAGGGATATATCCACATCTGTTTTGCCCATCAGGTCATCATTTGAGGCACTCGGTGAAAGACTCTCCAGGAGCTCAGTCATTCAGAAGAGCGAAACTATAAGATTTGTGAACCAACTGCTTGAGAACGGAGGAATTTATTGTAAGACCCCAGATTTGGAAGAGAAGTATATGTATATATACATATATGTGGCTTGGATTTGTGAGTCTAGCCATGTTGCCTTCAACGCCTTCTTTCTTAGTCCCGGATTGGAGTGGTCCCTATTCCTGTCCTGTGAGACGGGACAATTTGCCCGAATGTTTCTAGGCTTCTTACATTTGTAGCATATATCGTCTTTATCATTTTATCTTTCTCCTTGATACTTGCCATATTTTTTATGTTTAGGATACTTACAAAATTTCTCAGTCAGCAAGGCAATGTCTTCGTCTGACTCCTCACGATCTAACTCTGCTTTTGATGGTCGAGATTTTTCTGCTTTCAAGGCGATGATCCTCTCTTCGATTTTTGGTTCAATCCAGATATTCTGCCTGTATCTTTTGGTTTTGGTCATCTCCATCTCGTATGTCTTCAGTTTTCCTTAGAAGGTGTAGTAATCGAATCCCTTTTCCTCAAGGGTCTCCCTCATTGCGGCAGCTTTTACATTCCATTCCGGCGTGAGACAGCTTATGAGTTTTTCGACTTTTCGGTCATCATCCAACTCCTTACCTAAGCTCTCAAGCTCATGTGCAGCAATATCGAAACGGGCAAGCATTTGATCTACGTTCTCTCCTGGCAACATACGAAAAATATCAAACTTATAAAAACATAAATATACTTTAGCTTTTACCTCAGAAGTGGTTCCCTCATGCCGTTTCAACGTGTTGTTCCAAATTTCGTATGCCGTCTTGCAATTTACCCCACATTGCATTAATTCTTCATTGTTCAATCCTGCATAAAGTGTCATTATAGCTTTGGAATTTGCGGTTTTTAGTGCTAGCTCTGCTTTTGAGAAAGCATTCTTTTCATCGCTGATCGGAATATCTGTTTTATTTATGCACACATTCCATACTTCTTCTCCAAGCATCAGTAAGAAATGAGACATACAAACTTTCCTAACATCATAACATTTTCCATCAAAATATGGTGAGCGTGTTAGACTTGTCCCATTGGAGATGAATGGCTCCGATGAGTACAAGTTTTCGAGAGGAGGGATTTCGGCCATTAGACCTTTGGCTTAAGCTTTTAAGCTTTTAGTAAGCACCTCGCTCTGATACCACTGTAAATCACCCTAAGGGGGGGGGGGGGGGTGAATAGGATGATCGTGTGGAAATTAAAAAAATTAAATATTAAGTTGCAAAGTAAATGAGAAGAGATAGAGAAAGCAAACACACCAAGCACAAGTTACGCAACGATATAACGTGGTTCGACCCCCAAGTCTACGTCCACACCACCTACTTGTAGCAATTCTCCGCCACAAGCGTTCCACCAGACTCAATCCTTGTACAGTGATTCTCAGATTCAGGCCGAGAGATCTATTACACCCACAAGACTTCTAAGATAAACCTTGCCAATCTCATCGAAGTTGAAGAAAAGAAAAACTCAAGATCTTTAATAATCCTGATTAAAGAAAACAAATAAGTATCACACACTCGAATTGATTGTTGAATTGATTAGTTCAAAAGATTTTTGTCAGAGCAATAGGTGAAGAATACACAATGGGTTCTTCCAAATATATAGACTTAGGAGTGTATCTCTAAAAAATAGAAACGATACATTTCAAAAAAAATATCTGCACGAGGTACGATCGACCGCAAAAAGGGACAGTCGACCGTTCATCTTTTAATCGAAAAGTCAAAAGATGAATGGTCGACTGTCTCATCATTTTAACAGCGATGAGCGGTCGACTGACAGTGTAGTACGGTCGACCGCAATCGTGCTGATGCTGACGAAACCACTTTATATTCTTACCATATACTAATCAATCAATAATCAATCAAATACATATAAAGTCTCACATATATGGAATAACAAAAACTAATCTTGATGACTTTCTTGGGCACTAATCAACATGTGCTTTTTTTTTGAATGACTTCTTATTTTGCTTGATTTTGCAATCCTTTTGTTTGATTTTGTAATCTTTCTTTATTGCTTTCTTTCTTTATTTATTTTTGAATCTCTTGTTGATTTTATTCATTCCTGAAAATCTAAACATCTTAATTGAAACTTATTAGTATATGTAAGCATATTTTGTGCACACCAAACTAGGAGTCAACATTGCCGACCTTGCCGACCTCACCTTGCCGACCGCTACCATTTCGCTGTCGACTGAAGAAATCATTGCCGAAGAAATCGCTGTTAATAGAGAAAATGAAAGAAGAAAAAATGATTGAAGAAAGGAAAGAAAGAAGAAGAGACTGGATATGAAAGGATAAGGATAAAAAAATAATTTAATAATTATAACTTAACGGATGAGGTTAAGTTAACGGAGGAATGAGTTTAGTGTACTTTTTCAAACGTTATATGGGCATATTTTATTTAGGCCAAACGTTGTGGGGTACTTTGGTTTTTCCCCTAAATTGAATTCTTGATCAGTTGTATTCTCCGGTCACATTATCAAATCTTACAATGTAAAGGAAAATTTGTACATTTCGGAGATTGACGTATGTAGTGAAGATTCATTTGTCATATAAGTGGAGAAACTTGCTGCTAATATCGAACATGGCTATTGGCCGGGGAACTTATATCATTGATTTGAATGTTAGCAAGGTTTTCAAACTCATGATTGGGAGCATGATCGGGTTTTCCCAACCATTTTGGATGCGGATTGATATCGACTGGATCGGTAGTATCGCAAAGTGTATCAGGTTGTTTTTCTGTTCGGGCACTTTTAACATTGAAAAAAGTTATCTGATATGTTTATAATTTTTTTTAAAAGTTAATTTATTTTAAAACAAAATGCCGACCCCAACTAGTTGGAAAAAATACTTTATTGTTGTTGTTGTTGTATTTTAAAACAAAATGAATTGATTAATTTAAATAATTACTTTTACAAATCTAATATTTTTAATTACAGTCTTGAATATTTTAATTAGTTTCACCGAATGGATGTAGAATAAAACTAGACAATAGAAATAGGTAGATCAAATATTACATATTTAATTTACATACAAG